>PVIJ01000289.1:0-81566 GCA_004024925.1 Scalopus aquaticus
GAGTTCCTTTTTCTCCACATCCTTTCCAGCATTTGTTGTTGCCTGTATTTTTAATGTGTGCCATCCTCACAGGTGTGAGGTGGTATCTCATAGTGGTTTTGATTTGCATTTCCTTGATTATAAGTGATGTTAAGCATTTTTTCATGTATCTGTTGGCCATTTGCTTTTCTTCTTTGGAGAAGTGCCTTTTGAGCTCTTCCGCGGTAAGGGCATTTTTCAAACCAGGTGACTGCTCCAAAGTTACAGAACTAGGTAGAAGAAGAAATGGCGCAGAAAAGCATGGACAGAGATAGACGAGACATTGCAAATGGCATAAAGGCATGGACTGAACTTATTACAGATGCATCTTCACAAAAGGGGGAGGAGCACTGCAGTACAGTGGAAGGTTGTCATTTTCTCTGTCCATTTACATGTTGCCACCTTGGAGTACAATTCCTAAGATGCAATGCTGAAGAGGGCAGCTGGGAAGGAGTGAGATGAATATATATAAACTGAGGAAGGGGGAGACATGGGGAGGAGAGACATGTGGAGAAGAGACACTTGTAGAAGAGATGTGTGAGAGACTTGGGGTGCCAAAGACTCTTGATCTTTGGCAGAGACAGTGGCAGCTGTTATCTTGATAATCTATCTCAAGATTATCAAGATACATTTTGATAGATTATAGAGTACATTTTGAATTTCATGTCTCGCTTTCTGTCCCACCTCTCTGCCTAATCAATTTCTTTGGATTTCCTGCTGGGAGGTGACTGATTTAGACTTTTAGCAAGCATTTGGGCTTTACCTGCTCTGCTTTGGGCCAAGCCTGTTTGACTGGGCATTTGCCCGCAAGGGGATGGGTAATTTTTGTAATCTTACTGGGAATCTGTTATTTGAAATTCTTTCTCTTTCTCTCCACATCAACTAAAGATCTTTTATACTAAGAGTCATCAAGAGTATGCTTTGTTTTAGTGCATGGGGATCACCAAATCTTTTTAGAACATACACCCCTTAACGGTTTGGGGTTCCTGGGTATTCCTTAGTTGCACAGTTAGAAAATGAAATGACTGAGTGCCTATTCAAACCAAAACCTCAGTGATAGATAACCATTCTAGAACTCATCCATAACATCCCAATAAAATGCAGGAATTGATCTGATCCAGCATTCCCCAACTTACCAATAAAACACAAAATTATGGACACTCAAAACTCTAAAAGTTTCTATTAACAACAAACTTATTGCTAGAATGGACATAATCTGCACAAACTACAAGTTCGTGGAACCAGAAAAGAAATATGAAACTAACATGCTTTTGAAAATAATAGTAGCTAATATTTCTTGATCTTGTAATATGTACCAGGTGCAATCACTCCAAAAATAACCAAATACCTAAGAATTAACATAATCAAGGAAGTGAAGGACCTATACAAGAACTAAAAGATGATATTAAAGGATTTAGATCATGACACAGGAAATAGAAAGACATTCCATGCTTGGGGAAAATCAATATAGTCAAAATGATGATTCTATAAAAAGTGACATATAAATTTAATGCAATGCCCAACAAAATGCCAAAATTATTCTCTAAGCAATTTCACAAAAGTATTAAAAATTATGTAGAATCATAAAAGGCCTTGAACAGCAAAACATTCCTGAGAAGAAAGGAGAGAAATGGAGGCATCATGTTGCTTTAAACTATACTATAAAGTGATGGTAACTAAAACAATATGATATCAAAATGAAAACAGACACAATGATCAACAAAAGAGAATCAAAAAGTCCAGAAATAAATACACATGCACGCATATGTGTGCACGTGCGCGCACACACACACGAAAACTGGGCTGCTACATATTATAGAATGTAGGTGGATCATTCTCTAACTCCAAACATAAGAAGAAATTATAAATGGATGAAAAACTTAGAAATCAGACATGCAACAAAAAAAATATACAGAAGAAATCATTGGTGATACATTTCATATCAGCAATGATAAAGATATATTTGAAGACTCAACCTTTATGGCAAAGGAAGTAAAAACAAAAATGGAAAATTGGGAGTACCTCAAATTAAAAAGCTTTTACACAGAGAAAGAAAATATAAATTTACAATGGGTAAACAGCCAAGATATACAAAAAAGTTATTCAATTTAACAAAAAAAATTCAAATTACTCAATTAACAAATGGGTAACAGATCTGAACAGACAGTTCACCAAACAGGAGATCCATAAGGTCAATAGTCACATGGAAAAATGCTCATCATCACTTTTAATATGGGAGATACAGATCAAAACAATGATGAGATAGCACCACCCACTTGTGGGAATGGCACATATTAAAAAGACCCCCAACCACGAGTTGCGGAGTGGATTCAGAGATAGAGATACCTTCTTACACTGTAACTGGGCATATAAACAGGTGCACCATTTTGGAAAGCAAGCTGTATTAAAAACTGAAAATGGAAATACCATATGATGCTGCAGTGCCACTCTGGACATTTATCCAAAGAATATGAAACAAACAACCAAAAAAATTTTATGCTGTAAATTTTTATTTCAGCGTTACTTAACAATAGCTATAACCTGGAAAAACCTAAGTGCCCACAGACAGAAGACTGGATCAAGATGTGGCCTATCAACATAATGGAATATTATTTAGCCATAAGGAAAGACAAAATGTTGCCATTTATAGCAAACTTGAAGGAGGTGGAGGGGATTAAATACAGTAAAACAAGGATGACAAAGAAAAATATTGGACATTTACTTGGAAGATTTGACAAGGTAAAATACTCAGAAAAAATTGGCAGATAGAATAAATGAAGTGAGGTTTCTGGGGTTAAGAGGAGGAGGAAGGGAGAAAGGGTAAGAGGGTTATAAGGAACAGAGATGGGAAAAATTTAAATAAAAGTGAAGGGAAAAGAAACACCAGGGAATTGTTTAATATACACAAACCGACTTCTAAGATTTTGAACCAGGAGATCTAGGATAGATTCTAGGTGTGAATTTTGGAAAGACTACCTGTGTTTAGGAACTGATTAAGAGCTAATGGTTCATATTATCAGATAGCAACTCAGCAAAGAAGCAGATTCTAGTTCAGTTCAACAGCCATTGCACATGTTTGAGGACTGCTAAAGACTGAGATTTGCTTTAGGTAATGTGCACAACTTAGTGTCCAGCTGTATTTACTACAAGAAGATTCAGTCAGGATATAAGTGAATTCAAAGTAAGGAGTTACTATCTAATCAGCTTGTTTGTTTTCAAACAGAAGGTATAGATTTCTTACTGTACTAGAATCAGAGCTCATCTTGCAACAACAAGAAAAACAACAAACAACCTATACTCTATACAAATGCAATAGAAGAGCCAAAGTAAAAGAAAAACATATTCTGAAAATGATTTACTTTAGAAGTCAAACGAAAATTAGGAAAGAAAGTCCCACAAAACCTTTCCATTCAAGCAATAAGCAGGATAACATGACCTGCATGAAACATAAGTAATTTTCAAAAAAACCCAACATGTTGAAAAGAACAACAGGATGGAATGAAAAGGAACAGTTATACGGAAAGAAGCAGGAAAACTAAAAATCCAATAACATATTGTAAATATTCTTTGGAAGCATAAAAGGCATGATAAAGATAATAAAATAAATTGGTGATAAGAAAAAAT
Source organism: Scalopus aquaticus (assembly GCA_004024925.1). Lineage (NCBI taxonomy): Eukaryota > Metazoa > Chordata > Mammalia > Eulipotyphla > Talpidae > Scalopus > Scalopus aquaticus. The sequence continues at coordinate 3,643 of PVIJ01000289.1, forward strand.
TAAGAAAATCTTTCAGGATATGGAACGAAAGGATGAACTGTAAATAATAAAGGCAGGCAGGATGACTATGCTTGTGTCTCAGCTTGTACTAAGACAGTTCCTGCTTTTGCCTATTATTCTTTATGATTTTTCATAGCTCCCTTTTTAACTTTCAAAATTGTAGTGTTTAGGATATAGACTGTTGGTTCCAACTTAAAATGGCTTCTTACAAAAGGAGCCATTACTACAGGAACAGAAGCAATAATAAAAGATAAATATAAATATAAGGAAAATTTTTCTGGTTAATAATCAACCAACCTCAATTTGATGAATTCACCTCATTTCTTGGCAAAATCAATAAAAATGACTATACTTAGATATATCTGGTAAACTGTTTTAATGAAAAGCATTTAGGAAGAAAAGAAAATATGACAGAGAGAGAAATACAAATATCATGGACTTCTCTTGTCTGCTACATTAAATGCTCAAAGACAATAAAATGACATCTAACAAAAATTGGGAAAGATTTTGATGCCCTGTCAATGTAACTGCTATTTGTGAGAAAAATAACAAAGATGATCTGGGATATATAAAGTTCTAGAAAATATGCCATTCATATAACCTATATGAAAAAGAGCCCTGGAGATATTGTTATTAACTAGCATTTATTTTCTCCTTCATGAAATCTATGCTAAGAAAATAATCTATAAAAAACACAGATAAATGAATAACAATGCCTGAGGCCTATGATTGATCAGGAACTTAACTGAGATAATAAAGACTGCTTGCATTTCTGTGTGGAAGAAAAAGGGAAAAGAAAAAACAATTATAATCAATCAGTCAATCAATCAATCACAACAAAGCAAAACAAAAATAAACTGACAAATATAAACCAGAGACATTCTGCAGGGGAGGAGGAGGGAGAGGGACCAAAATGAGGACAGGAAGACACAAAGGAAAAGCACTATGGTGATGGTGTACAAGTGAATTGGTGGGCGATTACAACTGGGAAAAGAAAGAAGACATAGTACAAAAATGAACAATTACGTAAAATATATATAAATTTAAAAAAAATAATCTATTAAGCGAACAAAGAGTCTATGGACAAAGATCTTTATGATGGAACATTTTATGAGAAAAATTGTAAAAACTTAAATGTCAACATTCTAGGCATATTTAATAACTTGAGATAATAAGCAGTTAGTAAAATAATGGTGACAATGGGTTTCCCATAACAAAGGAAAACACGAGCAATGTCACATTAAACGAAAGAATCTGAAATGTTCCATGTTTAAGAGATATATTTCAAAAAAAATCTCTGTTTCTGGATTGTGGAATTAAGGCACTTTTTCTAAGCTTTCTATCTTTCTGATTTTACAAATAAGAAAATATCAACAAAATAGAGAAATGTGATTTTTTTTTCACTTAGAGGGCTTGTTTTATTTTTTCAACCATCACCTTATTCCCTTGTGTTCATACTCTCCTGTTTTGCCCCCAATCCTACTCCCTCCTTTGCTGTCTGCCTTAGTTTTATGGTCAGTTTGCTAGTTTTGACTTTTTCTTGACCTTTTGTTTGATTTTAGAGAAAATGTGGTTTGTCTGAAGTCTTCGATACTTATAAAACACATGAGATAATGGAAGTGAGCAAAGCAGAATACAAAACTGATGATACATTTATAATTTCGGAGTTTATCCATTCATTTCTTAAGCAAATATGTGAGGGACTACTGTAATAGATCCTTGGATTATGAGGGAAATTAAAACAGAAAACACTCACGGAGATAAAAATGTACACAAGAGGCCAAAAATTGGAAAGGAATGTACGGTGATATTATTAGTCTTTTGAATTCTAAATACATTTTGAAACATTACTATTACATTACTCTCAGATAAAAATTACTTTTTAAATAAAAATGCCAATGATAGTGTAACAAAGTAAAGACCATCTAGTACCAGAGTTTTATCAGCTTTTCCAGAATTATCCACAAGAATTCACCACACTGTTTAGCAACTTTCTTTTCATAAAATTTAGAGTCACTGAATGCAGAATAAAGGAAAGAAATCCAATGATGAGATGCAAGAACACTTTTGTTTTGAAATGACATTTCTAATTGAGTGAGTTGACTCACTCTGTCACTACTACCAGAAGCTCCTGAGTGACAATGTTGCTAATCCACTTGATATAAACTATTCTACTTAACCAATAACTCAAACACTCTGAGTAGTTATCATCTCATTATCTCTATTTTACGAGGTAGATTTCTAAGCTTTATTCAGGGACACATCTGGAATAGATTACACTCATCCATTAGTGCCTCACCTGCCTTCGACACCCCCCCAAAAAACACCTGCTCTCTTTGCTTTCAGATGAGGTGCTGCCTGCCCTTTGCAGTAAGCATGTATCCTGGTTCTTCCTGGCTGCACCTTAAAGCTGCTGTGCTTGTTGTGGTTACAGGCATATGTCTCCTCCTGGCTTTGCCAGTCCTTGAGACCTGTCTGGTTAATACTTGTCTATGACAAATGTGTTGATATTTCCTAGGCCAAAAGTGTCAGGCTCTTAAGGGGGCCTGCAGATTCTTTCCTAAAAGGTAAGATAAGTCACAAAGGATATGTATATCAAACCATTACAGTGTATGCTTTCAATACCTGCAATTTTATTTGCCAATTATAGCTTAAAAAAACAAGTTAGTTGTCAGTATGTAAGGACAATTTTACATTAAAAATACCCAGAGTCTGGCTTGCTTTGCAAATTCAGATTATCTGCCAACATCCCCATGGGTAACAGCTGGTTGCGGCTGAGTGGTGGCTGGCTGCCTCCTTTGGAAAGGTCAGGCACTTTTCAGTTACCTACGGTTTTTACTACTCCCTGTTGTATTATTTGGGGCTCCTTTTCACATGTCCATTACCTTCCTGGCCCCTGTGAGGCATCCGAGTTTGACAACTCTGCCCCAGGTCACTGATTCTCAAACTTTACTGTGCAGAGATGAGTCACCTGGGGGAGGTTTCGGGTTTTTGTTTTTAATGCAGATATCAGACCATCGCATATGATTTAGTGGAACTTAGTGAGGCTGAGAATCTACACTTTAAAAGCCTCCGAATGTGAACTGTTTCAGGGGGTTCCCAGTCACCGTTTGAAAATCACACTGGGAGAGAGACTGAGCGTAACGTGACCCCTAATTATGATACTAAGAAACACGGTGAAGTTGTTTGTTAGATGAGTTTCTATGCTCCAACCCCAGGGGTTGAGATTTGATAAATCTGATAATTCATATTTTGAAAAGTTACCTGGATGTTGCTAACACAGCAGCAGCCACCACCCCAGGGGACTAAAGCCTGGGAATTATTGATACATACAGGGCGTCCTCATTTCACATTCACCATAGGTTCTTGGAAACTACAGTTTTAAGCCAAACAATATATAATGAAAGCTGATCCTTGAATAATGCTTCATTTATCTTCAGCTGGGATTTTGTTTTTCTCGTCAACCTTCTAATGAAATGACATCATTTAAAGACCTGTTATGTATTTAATGACAGAAAGGCAGTTAGTATGATGGGAAGCTAGAAATAGAAACAGCTAATCTGAGCCAGATCTGAACGCCTGTCTGATTTCCTGATACTTTGATGAGAGATAGCAGGATGGAATACAATTTTAGACTTTTTCTCTTTTTTTTTTTCCCTAATGACCATTCCTAGTTAACTTTACATTTCAGCAACTCTGACTTCCTTAATTTTACATGTCAAGAATCTCAGGCTATACAATATACGCAGCATTGTGTGAGGAGGTGAGAGTTTGGAAAACCAGTGGCTCAAAGACGTGAGAACAATGTCACTTTTCTGTCACTTGTGATCTTCAAGAAATTGAAAACTGATTTGAGGACAATGAAGTACATATGGAAAGTTTAATAGGGTAGCAGAAACCAGTTCCCTACTTCTTAGAAAATCAATTTCCTCAAGGCCTCAGTCTCACAGCTTTGTCATCTTACAATAAATTCTGGGTGGTCATGAACTTTATCCACCAGTGAATGAGGACCCTCTTTTATGGGTGGCACAATCTCTTAAATTCACATCACCCCACCTTGACAGATGGAAGGTTTTCCACAGCAGTTACTTAGTTCTGTTGCACTAGGAAGGAGGGAAATGGCCCATTAATTCAGTTTAATCGATAGGCACTGAGTACCTATTATGAGCCACACACTGTGCTAGGAGCTTGGGGCTTAGCCTAGTGGAGGAGAGAGACACATGCTAACAAATAATTATACCACTGTGTGATAGATCTACAAAAAAAGAATGTACAAAGCAGGAAAGGTGCACTGGCGGGAAGGTGATTAACTGTGGTAGGAAGGGGGTGGACAGTGAACTGTGAAGACCGTGCTTTAGCAAAGGTCTGAAGGTGCATGAGGAGTTTCAGGCAGACCCAAGGGGAAAGGGCGTTTCAAGCAGTGAGGACTGGCAGGACTGGGGTCCTCAGTGTGCATTTAGGCCGGGCGGAGCAGAGTGTAAAGGGTGAGAATCAAGAAGGGGTTGCGATAATGAATGGTTTTGAAGGCCACCTAAGCCACTTAGCATTCATCCTATAGGTTAGGGTTTGGCAGAGTGTAGGTGGTTCATGAGAGGATTTTAGGTTGTTCAGGAACTTGACATTAAATAATACTGAATCACATAGTGAGAAAATTAATCCCTTTTCAATTAGTGTTTAATCCTTCTGTTAATTCTAGGAGAAAGCCTCAGTTTGGTATAGGCATGTCTTCAACCCTTTCCTAAGACCTGGAAACTTTCCTTTTTAAAAAAAGGCTCAGGCACGCTAGAACTGTTTTGTTTTCACTGTGTACTTATTTTAATAATTATTTTCTATTTATGGCAAAGGGGACTGATTTTTTCATTAAGGTCATGCTGGGAAGACTTTTCAAAATAAATTTAAGTGAAAGAGTAAGTTAACTTTTAAAACAAGGAGCAGCGGATAATGCAGAGAGATTCAGTAAAAATGAAGAAGGCTGTGCACTGAATGCCTAAAGTTTGAGAGACAAAGCTGTCCTTTTTCGGGGCTCATGGAAGGATTCCAGCAGTTCATTTAGTGACCTAGTTCTCCTTCTGATAGCAGCTCGGGGAATACAGTAGCGCCCAAGTGTGGAGGCAGAGAAGTCAGTTAGGAGGTCGTGAACTGGGCAGAGACACCGTGACCATGGTGAAGTCTGTCGGGTTCTCCTGGTATTTCCAGTGTTACTTTGTGCCAAGGGGATTCTAAGTGCTCTCTTGGCCTGGGCTGTGGCTGAATCCTGATGGAGATATGTTCTCTTAAGTGCCTGCTGCCTGGCAAGTATTAAGGCAGATTTGAAGTGAAGGTAGAATGAGACTTAGTTATTTTTCTAGTATCCCAACCTACTATAGATTTTACTCAGAAACAGATGCAAGCTCAAAAAAAACCAATATATTTCCGTTAATATAAGCAGGACATCTTAGCTTTAAATTTGATTTCCAAACTATCACTCATTTTAACCTGTGTCTCAGCTGTAGTGCTTCTATGCTGTCAGCTCCTCAAAGCCCCTTCTCCCCCAGGTCGGAGATGGACGCTTGACTGTAGGAGACTCAGGATAAGCACTATATTTTAGTCCCTACTTGGGAATGTGAAACCCTGATCTCTTTTCCTGCCTTTCCGGCTGCGGTTGGCCATTTAGGGGTTATAGTAAAACCACCCAGCTCAGTGAAGAATGGAACAAGGGAGACGAAGGTCAGATTAGTATGAAAGATATGAAGTGGCCGTCCATAACTGGACCTAGGGATGTTTTCCTAAAGAAAACAATGTTTCAATAAAAGTGTTCCTTATCTTTTTTCTTTGAATTTACAAAGTATTTTTATGTATATTAATTCACGGAAACCTGTATCAATAATTTAAAATAGCACAGTAGATAATAAATATTTGTTTAATGAATGACCATAATTTAACATGGGGAAAACTGAAGCTCAGAGAGGTTTTGTAAGAATATGCAGATGATTCTGGAGCTAGAACTTGAAACCAGAGCTTCTGATTCTCCCTCTCACTCTATAGCTGTCTCCTTGGTCTCAAACTGAAAGTACATGATACAGATACTGCTTGGTGTCTATAGAACTATTAATGCCATAACTCTGCTACATTATGGACCAAATAGGCTTTTGTGGCCTGGCCTGAGGTCTTAACAGTCACAGATGACATCGTTTCAATGGAAAAATCAATTCTGAGTTGGTGCTTAGTTCATCAACAAATCGTGATAACTTAGCTGTATACTGTCTTTCTGTACGGATAAATGATAGAGAAATACTTTTTAATACAATGATTTACTATTATCAATTAAAAAAATCACACACATTTCAATTCTTAGAGATCATAGGCTTTCTGGGCAGCTGTATCTCAGCAGAATGTTACAAACCACAAAATTATTTGCACATTTGTGGAAGGTCTTCAAAAGCAGGTTCTGTAAGTTTGCTAATGATTATTGACCTCTGTTTTTCTAGCTTCAGGGAAACATGGAAGAATCATGAGGATGGAGGATGGATGCTTCTTTGAATTCTACTTACAAAACCTGAAGAATCTGATACATTCTCTTAAGGGTGGTGTACCCTTATCCAATTTTCTAATTATTCTTGTAGTTAACCATTGTTATTTTTTAAGATGTATGTTTCATCCTTCAGGAGTGCTGGAACAAGGAACAAGAACTATAATACTGCCATAGTAAAATGACATGAAACTCAGTTGATTTGTTTGCTAAATGAATAAATGAAAGAATGAATACTTTGTTTTAAGAAGATTTATCTAGCAGCAGTGTGCAGAAAGGTTTGAAGGAAAAAAACTAGAGCTACAGTGGCCATTCAAGAATATTGGTGGGGAGAGTTAGTCTCTTGTGAAAATAAGGAAGGATGGAGATAGGAGAAACATAGCGAGGGAGGCAACAGAACCTGATGAAAAGATAGGGAGAAGTCTAAGATGTGATAAGAAATCTTGTTACAAGTTAGAGGGGACACCATTTTTGCCACATGCAAAGAGACAAATTCAGGAGTCTGAATCTTGGGAAATGCCTATAGTAGGAAGCACTAGGTCTGGTTATTGCCTCACTATTTACACCTTGGTCTCTGAAACTGTGCCCACTAACAAACAGTGTTATGGATAGTACTAAGGAGAGTCCCTTTATTAACTTATTCAACAAATATTCATTGCAATGCCTCCTTCCTACCTCAGGGATTGCCACACTTTTGATTTCTTTCCTTGTAGATGTTCTCTTTGAAATTTGCACAGTTCATTCCTTATTTCATTCTCTGCTTAAATGTCACCTCTTCTGACATGCCTTATTGACCAGTCATTCTCTAATCCATTACCCTGCTTTTAATTTCTCTACCGCATTTGCCTCTTCTTAAAAAATACCGTGTTACACATTTGTTTGCATATTTTACTGTCTCCCCCCATAGAATGTAAGTTCTTTAAGAATGAAGATCTTTGCTATTTACTGCTATATGGGTAAGTAAAAAAAATTTAATATAGGATGACCCAAATTTTATAACATGTATATATGCCTAGATCTCTAGACTGTGGATTTAAGGGAAATTTTTTATTTTGTTCTATGATTTTTTTTTATTAACTTTCAGAATTACCCACAATAAAACGGCTGCATCTTTTCACATTGCATTATGAGCTCAAGGGATAGTAATAAAGCTACTAAACTAATTAACCATGCTATATTTCTTATGTTAGTAATAGTCATTCACATTTTCTTCTCAACCCTTCTAGACACACGCTTTGATATCTTTATGGGTTTATAACTGCAATTATAGGTTGGTGGTAGAAAAGCAGAGATTGCTAACTTTTCCTCGCAGATGAACCTAGATTTCCCACAGCCAAAAAAAAAAAAACCAACCAAAAAAAACAAAAGCAAACAAAAAAAAACCAAACTCAAAAAATCCCACCAGGAAATGGACTAAGAGTAGCTTGGAGTACTCCTGTTTTGTGGGGTCAGTTTCCTAGGATGCTGTAGCTGAAAGTTATATTTTAGACACCACTAGATGGCTCTGCGTGCCTGCAACCAGGTGAAGGCACAGGGGATGCATTCAGGTATGAATTTGCTATTCATTTTCAGGTGAACACTCAAGCATTCCCTTCCATGTGTAACACAATGTATGATGTGACTCAAATTAATTCCTCATATAGCAGCAACACAATAACTGCAATCTATGTGTACCTATTAAATTCACAATATATAGAAGTAAATTCCTTGTCTGATTGGATAATGAACAAATAGAATTTCACGACTGAGCCAGATTGTGATTCCATCAGATAAAGACATGCTAAACATTTAGTTTTATTTATGGAAATAAACAATTTAAATCTTTAACCTGCAAATAGTTGATTGACTTTGAGTTGAGATCTTCCAATGGGTTGTATGCAGGCTTTGCAGTAAGGAGTTCAGCTAATGGCCACCCTAACGGGAGAAGTGGCAAATCCTAAGTCATTCCCAAGAATACTTCTGAAAGATCCAGACCCAGCCATTGTTTAGAACTATCCAGACTCAACCACTGGCAGAGGATGAAAATACAAAGCTAGACTACAAATACAAAATCCCATCTTGTAATACTAAAATGCCATCAATTCCAAATGCACAAATTTCAGACATTATGTCCACTTGGAGGTTTCAGAAAATTAAACTTTTTCCTTTTGCCTCTTCATTTATGCTAAGGCCCAGTTGGAGTGACAATAGTTTTCTTTAATTATACCCAACTGTTCCTAAAAATTTTAAATCATTAGCCTGGAGAGAACAAAATACATCAAAACGTTACTCAAGGTCATCTGTGGACACCCATGGGGTAGAACAGCATATGCATCATTTTTATATTCAGAAAAGCAATATGCATTTTTAATATCCCTCAGAGTTGTGTGCATCAAACAGTTCTGGTATAGTCAGCATTCAATAAAACACAGAGTTTGCCTTATGGGTATCTTTTTCCTACAAGCCTTAATATATCACAGTACTACTGTCCCTTAAGCTTTGAGCCATAAGTCAGTTACATTAGTAACTAATAGAATCTATAGGAAAAAGGGGAAATTTCTGAATGTTCCATCCATACTAAGTTAGATCCTGTCCTTTCTAACAACCCCCCTTCCCTCCAAGAACACTAAAATCTCAATTGGATGAGGATTACAAGTTGGTGGGAGTCACTGCATTTTAAAAGACCCAAGCTTTATCTCTTGAATTTTTTCATTTGTTCAGCTGCAAAATGTATTAAGCTGAACTAGATTCTGCCTCTTCAGGCTGGGTTAGGTCACCTTCTTTTTTTACCTCCTCCATGGATAAGTCTATATGGGCAAGTATATTATAATAATTAGTTTCTTATTGCTACCGTAATAAATTACAATCAACAGTGGTTTAAAACACAAATCTAGTCTCTTATTATTTATAACTGGAGGTCACAAGGCTGAAATCAATTTCACTGGACTGAAGTCAAGGTGTTAGTAGATCCTTCTAGAACCTCTGAGGAAAGAATTCACTTCCTTGTCCTTTTTTTTTTAGCATGTAGTCTACCGTCTTCAAAGTACATCATCCCAATCTCTACTTCCATCACCACATAGTCACGGTAACTTCTCCCCTGCAATTTCTACACCATTCTTATAAAGAGCATTGGATCCACCTGAATAACACAGGATAACTTCCCTGTCTCATGCTGCTTAATGGATTTGCAGCTGAAAAATCCCCTTTACCATAGAAAGTAACGTAATCACTGGTTCTGGGGATCTAGACAGGGAGAACTTTGGGGATCATTCTCCAGCCAAATGTGCCAACTCCATAGGCCCATACCCCACAATTTTTGTCACTTTCTTCTTCTATTTGCCCAGATAGAAGGTGGTAAATATCAATAATCAGAATTAGGAAATGCTACCTAAACCTGAATCCCAAGCTAGATGCTCCAATCCAATCTTTTCCTAATGAGCCAGGCACATGGGAACTGGACATAATGTATTGGTGAGTCAAGTGTGAATGTCATTTACATTCTATTGTTCCTTATGTTTAGATCCTGGAAGCCTCCAATGAAGAACTAGGGTAGTAGATAAGGTAAGACTTGTGAATTCCTCACTGATGCTAGTAGAAATAGAACATTATTCTCTGACAATACTGCTCAAAAGATCCAGTCATTCTGAACCCACAAAAAGGAACAACTAGTTGAAACTGGACCATGAAATTCACATCACTAACCAACTTCACACACCTGAGTGCACTTCAGTGAACTGGAACTCTAAGTGGGGCTTCAAAACAGCAGGTCACTTCCTAAGCCTGAATATAATACACATATTAAAATGCACATAGCAGTACTCTGGAGAGCAGAGTAAAATATGCTTTAACAATCAAACATAGACATAGACATCTCTCCTTCATCCTTTTACTTTCTATGATAATTCAAAAACAGTGATGAATCCAATCTATCCTTGGGGTATAGACTAACGCACTAAATTCAGAAAAGTTTAGTCTGTTTTCTTCTTAGTGACTTTCCAGTTCCTACAATATATAGCCCTTTCTAATACTCCACATGTTGTCTACACATGGTTATCTACCTCACAGGTCCTTTAGGAGGATTATATGAGCACATCTGTGAGAAGCCTTGAAAAAAGCATAAATGTTTCAAAAATATGTATGATTGAATTTTTCCCTTAACCTTTGTCTCAAATGAATACAATGAATCATGATTCAGTCTAAATAAAAAAGTCCACCCGCTTAATTCTTTCTCACTTGAACCCGTGAAGGCTCATCTCCATCACTAGGTCATCCCCGGCCTTTCATTATCAAGGTTTTGACCAGCTGATAAAATACCAATCCAGGGCAGTATGAGCGACCTGCTCCCTTAATGCAGATCAAACAGTCTCCCCTGAAAATGCCTGAATCTTACATACTCAGAGAGGGAATCTGATTGGGGTTTTAGCTTGGGGGGAGGGGAAAAGGGGTTAGACAGCTGGTTTACTCCTGGCTCACTTTTCCCCCTTTGATTTTTTTTCTCCCACCATCCCTAAGAGGAAAGAGCTGAGAGAGAGGAGTGGCTTGAAGACACATTTCTATCCATTTCTTTTTCTTGCATTTACTCAGCAGAGGCAGATGCTGAGATGTTTTTTCTTTCTTTTTTATTTTTTTGCCTAGTTTTATAGATTTAGCCTTACATTTCTGGTGCTGAGAGCTCCCCCACTCTTCTTTGCATGTGAGATGCATAGGTAGAGTGGGCAGAAGACAATGGGGTTCTCATCTCTGCATTTAGTGGTGCCACTGAAGTACCTTGCTATGGAGCCTAGTCTTCTAGGGCAATGGTACTCCAAGTAGCTGGTTTTTCTAAGTGCTTGTTAGCTGTGCATGATGAGATAAGGACCTCGTGCCAGTATAAACCAGCACGCTGCTTTCTTCATCAGGAAAGACTTGCTGTGACTATAATGTCATTGAGTCCAACATTATGCTTCGTGGTAGAGTGAATGGAGTGGGGATGGTGGGGTTAGACTGTGTGGCCATAACCTTAGAAGTGATTTACTCTAAGTTTATTTATACAAGAAACTTATGATCAATACAAAAGTCTAGCATTTCTGAAAAACTTTCTGACCGAACTTTCTATGGTGACAGCAAAGACTCTAGAAATGCCACAGGTTAAAAATTGCCTTTGGTACAGAAACAATACCTATGACATGTCTTCTACCCCAGGTAAGTAACCTACTCAGAAACTAGTTATTTTTGTTTTGTTTTGGGCTAAACCCAGTTACTTTTTTTTTAAGAGAAAGAAAATGATGAAGTAGAAAGTAAGGCAGACGATGAAGACATGTTACACTGAATCCTATCCCAGTTGGGCTAATAACTATTAATGGAGAATTAGGATTGGATGATTCTTACCAGATCATGACTGACACCTCTTTACTAGTTATTTTGCTACCAGTACAAGTTTTTTCAAAGAACTTCATTTTCTTATTTGATTCACAAAACAGCTATCAGATTGGTAAAGAACCTTCTTTGATCTGATAAGCATAGATGCTCAGAGATAGAGGTACTTGGTCAAAATTAAATAATCAGTAAGAGGCAGAGGTGGACTGAGATTCTTTCGACTACTATTTAAAATACTTTCCATATAGCAAGCTCTTTAACCAACATGGTTGGAAACTGACTGAAGGTATTCATGAAAGAAAATCCAATGGCACAAAATCTATGGTGGCTTCTCCAACAGGAGAAGATAAAACATTAATTATACTTTGAACTTGGTCTTCAGATAACTCAGATAATCAGTTCATCCAAGTCAATCACGAGTTAACTCAAAGATATAATAGTTGAAGAAGATAAAAGATCACATATTCTCCATGACTATCCTGTGGCAGGTGAAATTACTGTGGGTACAAAGACTAATTATACAATGAGTAATGTCTGCTAGTTACACTTCTGCTCTGTTTATTGGGTAACATTGGTAAAATTTCCCAAATCAAAACCTAAAACTTCCAAATTAGTCCAGGATCTCTGTTCTTCCAGAGGTACCTATAAACGATCACTGCTAGGAAAAGTTTTGCATCGTTTGACATTTAATTTGAAATCATTTATCTTCAAGTCAGCCATAATTAGGTGCTACTATCAGCCATTCATCATGAACTGTGGAAGAAAACATTTCCCACAGAAGATCAAGTCAAGGAAAACTAACTCAGGCGAAAGCAGATATTTAAAAAATAAATGCCCTTTACTTATCTCCTGATGAGTCACCTAAATTAAGTTACATGTGGTGTCATTGTTTGTCCTGTAACCCACACAAAAGTGGTGCTAGCCAAATTCCAATAAACAAGCTTCAGCACTCAGCCCTATCTTACAAAAAACATGGACCTTCTGAGACACTTATACTTCCATGGGAGCAAATATATATTAGTGAGTTAGCATATATGGTTCACAAGATAGGCAAATTGTGTTTGTCACATTCAACAAGTGCTGAAAATAGTAATGCAATCACTTTTTAATTGCCTGGATTTGGATCTAAGTCAGAATATTATTCCATCAACTCTGTCTTATGGAACCAACACAGTCATGAAATAAACAGTTTAGAAAGAAATGTGCATCTGTCACTATCTCAACAGGTAAATTTAAGGAGTTGATGTTGTGAAACTATACAAAACTACTGGAAGATAAAGTAGTATAGGAATAATAACTGCAGGAACTTAATGTAACTTAAAAATAAATATTACTCATATGCAGTTCACAGCAACATGGATGGAACTAGAAGGGATCATGCTCAGTGAAATAAGCCAGAAAGAAAGGGAAAAATATTGAATGGTTTCACTTATAACAGGAATATAGGAGAACCAAATAAGAAAAAGACATTCTACAAGGGAGGGGGAGGATAAACTTTCAAAAAAGGGGAGAAAAGAGCACAAGGGACTATGGTGATGGTTCATGGGTGAATCGGTGATGGGTAACTCATGGGGCATACACACTGATGTAAAAGAAATGAATAAATAAATAAATATATTTAATAAAAAATAAATGTTACTGGGCCCACAGACAGCATCATTTTTTTAAAGGTCATAGGAAAAGAATTTTGAACTATGTCGTGACCATTTTAATAAAATGAGGTAGCTTCAAGTGGAGGTTTGAATGTGGTAATAAAGTCTGATTTTACTTTTGATGGAAATATGATTTGACTTTATCTGAAGTACAGAGTTGTATTTTTTATTTTACAGAGAAAATACACACATGGCTTCCAAAAGTGGGTAGTTAATTGTCTTACTTTTAATGGATCTTCCTGCTTGAAAGAAGTTGGTTCCTTCCAAACCGATGCTCATATATATTTATGTTTGAATAAATAGAATGCTGAGATAAAATTATTGTGCTTTTTTCAGGAGGGTTGATCATTTCAGTGGTATCTCTTTCCATTCAGGAATTGTGGTAAGATGTTATCAAAACTATTATTAAATTAAAGGCTTCATATGGAAGAAGTTAGTGACCCAAAGAAAATGAAAGAAAACATTGTGCATGCTTTGCTCTGAAAGCAATTTTGATTTGTCTGAACAAGAGACACATTTTGATTTTACTCGACTATGGGATAAGTTCACTTTCTTCTTGAATCCTTTATGTAGACATTGGCACAATCAACAAACTAGGTCACAGGGCAGTAGATGCCAGTGAGGACTGTGGTTAAATTAAGTCACTTTTCTTTAATGTATAACATGACTTTGACATGCTTTTATATTTAGAAAGTAAAAAGATTAAAAAAAATCCCCTATTAGAGAATGTTTCACTTTTCAAAAGGAAGGAATATATCTTATTACTTTTGATGAAAGCAGACTGTAGTCACATCCTAAAATTATATATTACAGTGACTTGGCTTTAAACTTAATATAGCATATTAGAGAATGACATTTAAATGAGACACTAAAAGTAAGACAAGTTAGATATGTTTGAATTTAAAATATAAAGAGACATGAAAGAAAATGTCCTCAGTTGGGCAAACTAGATCTGAGTTAATAAAATCATTGCTCCCTTTCAAGAAGTATGTCGTGAAAGGAAAGTGAACAACAGTGAATTAAAATGATTTCTGAATTGAATTACAGAAGTTAACATACCTGGCAGAGTATTTATTTTATTGTCAGCTTGCAAGGGTTGTCCTGTGAGACTGTTCACCCAGTGGTCTTAAAGCTTTGAAGTCTACTGATTCCAGATGCTGCTTCATGGTGTCTTTTTGGTCCCTTTGTTGTATTGCTCTGTGTGATGCAAAATTTCCCTTCCAACTAAGGAACACTAATCTTGGGGAAAATTCTTGCTATTTAAGATTCTTAACAAACAATCTACATACAAGTAGAAAGGAATCTGGAGACTGCATACTATTGGCAACTTATGAAGTATTACGTAATAAAGAAACACTGATGAGAAGCAAGTGATGCTGACTCTTGCCTTTTGTTGGATATGATTCTGCATACATATTAATAATGATGCACCCTATGGATGCAATTTCATGTTTATAACACTTTGACCACTGGCAGTATCATGCACCTGTGTTTTCCCTGTCTTCCCATCTGCTACCTCCAGTCATTCAGATTCAGGTGATGGAAGTATTTTATATAAAAGTTAATTAGCCTGCACTCTGTAGATCAAATCTCAACAGTTCAGCATTAAATAGGAATCATTTGGGCAACAGCTGAAAGTAACTTGTGTCTGCCTTTCCCAAAATGAAGAATGTAAGGTTCAGTTTTCTAGAGAAAGTTATCTTTAGTACTCCCTTGGTATTTTATGCATAAATTCTATCAAAGTTTTCACTTGCATATGCCTTTATTCATTACAGGTTTTACTTTTATACATATACCAAAAGTGAAAAAGGAGAGAAATATTTTCTTTCCAGCAAAGAGGACAGAGTGAAAATAACAGAATCAGAAATCCTTTAGTGTCTGGGCATTTTCACTAGTACATGGGTGAATTCTGATCAAGTCCTAGAACTTTCCTTAGTTTCTCAATCTTTAAAATGGGTCTAACACCAGTGACCTATTTCATAAATACTTTGTGCAAGGTTTAATGAAGCTTAATATTTTGATTAAAAAATGCACAAAATGCAGGATACTCCTATTACTAGGAGTTCTGCCCTCTCTTTAATATTTATCCCACCATTATTGACAACTGTTTAGTGCTCAAATAACTTCTTTAATAGAAAACACATTTAGTATTTTTAACCCATAGTAAAATAAATCACTAGACTCTTCTCCCTTTAGTAATAAATTGGAGCAGAAATAGGCAGAAAACAGCAACAGCAAACAGCCAGCCTCTGGGTCCACATCACATAGAAAGTAGGGGCAAAGAAACAATCCCAAACAAGTCCCCCCACCCATCCATTTGTGACGCTAGCAGATATTTCTAAGGCTTTTCCATACCCAAGACTAATTAACCACTCGTCTTTAACCAGTTGTTTCTGCGGTAGTGGCAGAGATCCTATTTACTCAAAAAGGAATTCAGAAGGGTGTGATTTCTTACATAACCGCCTTAAGCAACCTTTTAAAAGAAGTCAAAGAGAGCAGATGCTGCTCCTTCTGCCGCATGCTTTCAGAGTACCTCAAGGGACTGAAAGACTAGAAAAATCAAGATACTCCAGCTCCATCACCTACGTGAGTCTTCAGAATCTCTATTACTCTCCACTACCCTGAACTTGCGACTTTTACTTCCGTCGAACATCCACTAAGTTTCTCCCAACTGGTCAAACATGAAGGTTTTTTCACTTCTATTTCTCACTTCTTCTGTCTGCAACCTCTAGCCCTCACTTTATTTCCATCAACACTTAAAACGTTTTAATTTACTTCTGCTGAGATCCTTCTATTACCTACAGATGTGTCCGACCCTTAAAACTATCAAGGCTGCAAGTCCCTCCGGTAACGACCCCCAGCAGCGCCCATCTCCACTCCACGCGCAGATTCCTCTCACCTGACTCTCCCGCAGAAACTCGTGGCGCACGATGCTGATCACTGGAATGTGCAGGACAGAGCTGACCAAGTCGAGCTCCATCATCTCGCCTTGACTCTGAGGAAAGGCGAGCAGCGCCGATACCCCTTGCACCACCACGGTGTGACACACGCTCTGCAGAAAGGAGAAAGGGTCACTGCTCCACGGCGAGCTAGGGGAGGAGAAGGGCAGGAGTGGCAGATCGCCCAGGCCCGCCTCGATGGCCATCACTACTTCCAAAGACAGATTGTAGGGCAGCAGTCCTCCGACGCGGTTCAAGTTGTCCACGGCAAAAAGGAGAGCGTCCCGTGGCCACAGGGTCTCGGTTCCTGAACCCTCCCCGGGCTTCCTGGCGCCAGGCGGCCCCCGGCCATGCAGGGCGCTCCCCAACCAGCGTGCGCCGGGAGAAGGCGCCGGGGGCCGCCAAGTCCCAGGTTCCGGCTCATCCCGTTGGGTCCCTGCCGGGCTGCCGTCTGGAACTCGGCTGGTCGCACTGGGGGCCGTGGTCCAGGGCTGTAAGTGCACCGCGCCCACCCTCACCGCGTGCCCGATGCGCTTGAGGATCTGGCAGGGCTGCGGGTGCGAGGAGGAGCCAGGCACCCCAGCCAGCACCAGTGCGCAGGGCGGCGGCAGCAGCAGACAGACCCTGCTCAGCAGCCACCACAAACTCAGTCTCCTCATTACTGAGACCCGCAGGGAGAAAGCGCGCCCCCTCCTGCGCCCAGCTTGCCCCGCTGCAGCCGCCGCCTAAGGTCTCCGCCCCCAGGTCCCGCGCGCAGCTCACTCGACGCGGCGTAGCAGTTCCAGAAGCTGGAGCGGTCTCCGCGCCATCCAAGTTGGAGCCTAGCACGCCCTCGGCTGTCTCAGAGCCCGCTCCCAGATTCCTTGCCGGGCATCCTCTGCCCGCCCGGTCCCTGCGCCGAGCCGGGCAGACGGGCAGGCCAGCGCCTGTCACCCGCGGCTTGGGGGCCGGTTCCCTACCCGCCCCATCTGCAGGGCGGCTCCGGCACTGCGTCCGGTCCCGCGGGGAGGCTGGGCTGAGAAACAGTCTGAGTTTCGAGGGGGCAACGGTGAAAGAGGAGGCAACGCGCTCACTTGGATTCTTTTCTCTTCCTTTACCGCCCAGGCGAAACCTACTTATTTCCTGGGGGTCGAGCAGGAACAGCTGTTCACGCCCGTGGTGCGGAAAAGCAGCAGCGGAATGCTCCTTGCTCCCCCGTCGGCCACCCTCTCGCGGGCTCCCCCAGCGCTCGCTTCATTTTGCTTTTCCCCTCGCTACTTCCTCTCTTCCTTTCTTTCCGTCCTCTTTCCGCCCAGTCGCCGCCGCCGCTTGCTTCCTCTAACAAGCGACGCTACTGGCCAGCAAAGGGTGGTTCGGCTCGGAGCGCAAAGTTCTCCCCGCCTCAGCCGGCGCCTCCCTGTTGCTGAGCCCTGGCGCCAGCCTGTCGCTTGGCTGCGCTAAACGCCCACTGATGGTGAGATTCCCGGGTGGCGCTTCCCGCGCCCCTGGAAAGTCCTTTCCCCTCAAAGGCTGCACGTCGTAGTTTGCGAAATTCCCTGCGACCTAAGAGGGCAAGGACTCCCAGCTATGAAGGATTCTGAATTGGAGTTGCGCCTGAGGAATTAAAATCCAGTGGTTCAGCGGGACAGGTTCAAAGTGGCTGTGACTTTAAACACCTTCTCTTCGTTGTGTCGCTTTAAAGGATTTTCCAGCTAAGGGTATTAAAGCAAGATTCATTTGCACATCTCATCTCCCCAGATTCCGTCTCTCCAGTATTTAAGAATCCCTATGTTTTAAGGTTCGCAGGATTAAAACAGTGAATTCCAAGCAATCATTTGGTCAAGAAAATTGAAACAAAATACTTTTAAAGAGTTTCAAGTAGTCAACAGCAGCTCCCAATTTAAACCAAGAGACCTTCAGATCACTGTTTCTAGTAAGTTCTGTCATTTGTATGGTAATATAGCGAGGTCAGTGGGTTATGATTTGATCTTTTCCTCCAGGATCTGAGTAATCTAGAATTAGAAGGCAAGGAGAGAGTTAAGGGCAGGCCTGTGATTTCCACACATACAGTAGATTTTATGTATGTATGTATGTATGTATGTATGTATGTATGTATGTATGTCACAGTATCATTTAAAGAGAGTAGGAGAGAGATATCCAAGGGGGCAGAGCGAGTACCAGGATCAGCAATTCTGAATTTCAGTACCACTTCAGAGAACCATGACCTTGGCAATTTATTTCACCTGACCTTGCCCTCCAGTTTGGATTTGCTAAATTGTTATGCAAATATAGTTAGCTTTTGGCTCTGAAGTGTTGTTTTGATTGTGAGTTGAAGTTTCCATCTTGCTTTAAATCGTTGGGATGAAGAGGCAGTAGCTAAATAAAATTCCCAAGAAGACTGCAAAATGAGTGTTGCTTTCTTCAGCACAGACCTTTAAAGGCATCTCAGCAAAACTTACCTAATACTCAAAACAACTCTTACAATGCTGGGGTGCCAGAGAGGAAAAGGCCAGGGGCGAAAGTGAAAATCCTTTTCTGGAAAAGGAAACCCATCATCCCTCAAAATGACATCACTAGAGGAGGCCAAACCAGAGGGAAAGGGACCCTGCTGAGGTCCTAGTCATCCCAGACTTGGAAACCAAGCTACCTCTTGCTTGCTCAAAACTTCCTCTTGCTCCAGGGGATGCTACTGATTGGGATCTGAATAAGCAAAGTGCAGAACTTCCTCCAGCTCACATTGCAGGAAGGCTGAGAATCTATCAAAACTTGTGTAATAGGGCCTCCCTGGGGGTGCAAGGGGTTAAGTCTCAGGACTATGAAGCTATCTGCAGCCACTGCAGCAAGAGTTCGATCCCCAGCCAGGGAGATTGCCACATGGCGCAGCAGACCTCTCCTGCCTCACCAGCTGCTCCCCTCAGGAGTGTATTTTCAATCAGTCTGCCTGTTCTGCTTCCCACTCTGTCTTTGGTGAATCCTCTCCCCCACCCCTCCCCCACACACCCCTCTGACCTACACCCCAGTTTTTATATGCATAAATAAATAAATCTTAAAAAAAGAAAGAGGCACTAAGCACTCTTTGAAAAAAATAACGTGTAATTAACAGTGTAAGATCCATGGAAAGGGGATGTTCCAGGGTCCCTGCCCCACCCAAGAAAGGGTGGAGCAGAGCAGTGAAGAGAAGCTAGAAATGACTAAGGAAAGGACTTGGGAGGGAAAGGGAAGGAAGAAGACTGGGGGAGACAACTGGAGTAGAGAGATGTGAAGAAGCCACGCTTGCTTCTAGCCTTGGACTTGTACCAGGGACTTGGGGGACGTGGAAGGAGATATGTGGAAGAGACTCGGGTGAGACCTGTGAAGAGGCTGACAATGGCTGCCTTTATCTTGACTTGTATTTTGATTTTGCTGTTTTCCTTCCAGACTTGCCTAGAAGGATCTTTGCTATGGATCTCCATTAGAAGGTGTCTTAGATTTGTGGCAGGCTTTCAGGCCTCAGTGGCCCTGCTTTGGGGCAACCCTGTTTGGGTGGGCATTTACCCACCAGGGGATGGGTAACTTCGGGTGTTTCATGAAGATACTCTTTTAACTATATTCATTCTCTTCTCTCTGTTGCACACTAATTGTCTCTCTATTGCATGCTAATTGTATTCAAGTTCTTTTCTACTGAAGGTTTTACCCACTAAGAGTATGTTTATATTTATGTGGTGAATGACAAAACCCATTTAGAGCAGGCAGATTTGGGGGTCCTGAGGTGCCCTTCATTATGCCCACTAACAGTTAGGGAGTGTATTTGTCCTTTTTGAGTATGTGCACATTGAGGAGTAGTCTGTTTCAGGTTATGACTAAGCCCTAGAGTGATGATCTTATTTCTTTTTATTTAATGTTTTTTTTTAAAGATTTATTTATTTATGCATACAAGCTAGGGTACAGGCCAGAGGCATGGGGCAGTGAGAAGGTTCACCAGAGACAGAGTGGGGAGCAGAACAGGCAGATTGACTGAAATACACTGCTGAGGGGAGCAGTGGGCGAGGCAGGGGAGGTCTGCCGTGCCATGTGGGAATCTCCCCACCCGGGCGACGAACTCGCGCCACCGCTGCCGACAGCTCCACAGCGCAGTGCTTAACCACTGTGCCACCGGGGAGGCCCTTTATTTCTTGACATTACATGTATGTTCAAATCAGGTCCCTAAGAAAATAAATGGTGAAAAATAGATGGGACTAATTGTTAATAGCATCCTAAAGTCACTGTATGGGTGTTAGATCTCTCATTCTCTGTGCTTACTTTGAGGGGGCGAGCTGATCTAGTCACTCACAGAAGTGAGGCTGATTCTTGCTGTTGTAGAGATAGTGCTGTTCCAGGTCAAGAAAAGCTGTCCTTACACCTGTGAATGCTGAGTGAACAGTGAAGAGTGGCCTTCCCTTCTGGTGTTTCATTTCTTTCCTGGGTTTTTCAACTATGATACATTAATTTCCTTTTGCTGATTTTTTAATGACTGTAATCTGAACCTCTCTGGCATGATACTTTTCTATTTCTCCCTGTCTTCTTTTTCCTCCTTCCCCCTTTTCCTCCTTTCTCATGCTTCAGTGGCCATCGTTTTGAAAGCTCTTTTAGAGTCAGTCATCAGTTTGACAACCATTTGTTAAGCACCTACTATGTACTGGACATTGTTGTAGAACTGTCCTAGGGATAGATAATCTCTAGTTTAGAGAGACTGAATTTCACCTCCCACACCCAAGTCACATATAGTTAATGAGTGAACAAAATGCTAACATGGAGCTTATATTCTGTGGAAGAGACTGATAATAAATAAGTAAATGTGGGATATATTAGTTGATGCTAAAGAGGAAAATGAAGGTGCAAAGAGGAAGTATTGGGAAGAGTGTGTTGTAATTTCAGCGAGGCGAGTCAGAGAAAACCTCTTTGGGAAGAAACTTTGGAGACCTAAAAAGAGGTGAGGGGAGGGAGGGATTCCCAGGGATACTCAAGGCAAGAATTTCCAAACAGAAGAAAGAACAGTGCAAAGGCCCTGAGGTGGGCATGTTTCTGGTGTATTTCAGGAACAGGGATGGGTCCAGAGTTTCTGGAGCAAAAAGATCCAGGATGAAAGTGGTGGCAGGTGAAGTCAGAGAGCCCATGAGGAGATAAGCCAATGAATAATTTTGAATTGTACTCTGAAAGGAGTGAGACGGCTTTAGGGAAGAAGACATTAGACAAGAGTGACTGGACTTAGGTTTTAGCAGGACCCCTCTAGCTGCTCTGACAATAACATGTAAAAGGTTGCCCAGGGTGGAAGTCAGGAAACTGCCTGTGAGACTGTTGCACTAATAAGGGGAAAGATCACAATCTTGTCAAAATAATAATGTTGTCAGGCCAGTGTTACCATTCCCATTCTATAAAATAAGAAATTGTGTTTCAGAAACATTGAGACAATTTGCACAGTCATCACCTAGTGTGTGGCAGTGTGGATTTGAAATTCCTTGTTCGTCGCAGCTGCGTTGTTGGTAGAAAGAATCAGCCAAATTTCAAAATTGGCTCACCCAGAAAATATGAAGCTCTTTTTATTATGGATTCGAAATGAGAACTACTGATCTAAGAATCCATGTTGGAGAGTCAAAACAAAACCAAATCCAAATGCTCACAATTTAAAATGTGCTTTGTGCACATCTGTGTTTTCTGGTACCAACAACGGGTAGATTAAAAGTTGAGATATTCTGGAGTTAGTTTAGGAGAGACTGCAGGGAAGGATGCTGTGGGAGTCAGGAACCAGGATTCTATTCTCAGCAGCATTTCGCCATGGGCATGACATTTATGAGATGGGCGTGACATTTAACCTCCAGAAACTGCAGCTTCTCCTTTGTGCTGGGTTATCAACAATAGCAAAAGGTAATTTGCAAGTCTTTATGAATGCATGATGGAAGGAACAGCCCTACAAGAAGCCCTCAGGTTACCAGGGAAGTTAAAAGGGTTCACAGGAGTCTGATGGCTACCAATTGTTGTTATTGTTTGTGCCTGTTCCTTGACATATTCCAACATCTACCGATATCTAGCTTTGCTTGTATACATGGCAGTAATATTGAATGGCCTGTTCCCAATGGTGGGTCAACCTTTCACACATTTATAGCAATGTAGGATTTTATCAGTGTTTGTATGGAAAATGTGCTCATCTCAAGCTAACACACACCCTGAAACCCATACCATGCCTCTCCCCTGAACCCACTTCTTTGTCTCCATTGCCAGAGACCCTGTTGTTCTGAGAAAGTTTCTGGGTAAAAACAACAAATATGTGAGTTGGTAGAAACTGTATGGTATCAGAACCTGAGGAAGGAATGAATCTAGAAAAATATAAAGCCAGTTTAGAGGAGCAGACTCTGTGGGCTCATTTATCTAAAGCCTAATTATTTTCTCTTCATTCCCCAAATTAAAAAAAAAATAAGCCCATATTGACTTGATGCCTTGTAACACTGTCCTATATTGTACTAATTAGGCATTAATTTTGGCAGCAGTTATCCTTTTTAAAAAATGCAAATAGGTCTCATGATTATGGGACTATCCATCACACATTTAGTATAAATTATTTTACTCTGTTGTAAAATTAATATCTTGTCAGGAATTTGGGGGGAAGAGAAAGGAGAGTTCATTTTGCATTATCAAGGAATTTGGGGATGTAAGAAAGGACTGGGTGGGGTCTCATGGAGTTTTGGGAGTGCACAGGACTGCGAACAGGCATAAAGGACCACTAGGATCTAAGAAAATGGGGTGAATAAAAGAAAGCAAAAACTTAGTCCAATCTGTCTACTTCTAATCGTGCCCAGACTTTGCCTTTACACTGGAAGATGTAAAGGGAAATGTCTTTTTTGCAACACATGATCACTGATATACAGGAAACCAAATGCAGGCCAGGACTATTAACCTATCTATAAATTAGAAACTGCCAATAGTTGTTCGCCTTCAGCTATGAAATAGAACATTGTGGTGTCTTCATTCTAGTTGTTGTCAGGGGAGTAAGTTATCAGTGGTGACAAGTGCTTGGCCTTTTCAACATCCACCAGGATTATTAGCTGAGTGTTTGGAGCTCCTGTTTCCTCTCTGAAACCAGGCACCGCAGGAAACTCAAATAGGGCTTCTAGAGGCCAGTATGGCAGTCCCTCTCAACCTCTCTCCTTCTTTCTCTCTCTCTCTTTTTGTGACAATCAGTCCAATTTAGTGTTTTTTCCAAATGAGTTACGGAATAAAACTTGGCCCATCACACACTGTGAGATATTAAAAAGACTTTTTTTGTGCCCAATTTTTAGCACAAATTTATCATTGTAGCCAAAAAAAAAAAAAGTGGGCATTTTCTAAACACTGTTTGCCTTTATAGATCTCATGCTTTACATCTGTAAAAACATTTTGTTTAAAAATAGCTTTTGTTTCTTTAGAAGAGACTAAGGAATATTTTCAGAGGGTGTACAAGGGTTATGAAATCTTGAAATCTTCATTGTTCTAGAGTGTTTGTGTTGAGTGTCTTGTCCAGATCAGGCTGTTTGCACACATGGATCTCTTGTTTTCATGAATCAGCTGTGCTAGCCTGGATGATGAAACAGGTTTGATGAGATTGAGTCATTTGCTAACAAATGGGAGGCAAAGCTAGATGGGAGATCATGCTCTTTTCATTTCTATTTCCAATGTGAATGGAAGAATTGTGACCAGATCTGGCTGACTCTAGGGGCATTTTCTAACCACTAACAAATGTACAGGGCTGAACACTATCACCAAACTATTTGAAAATTTGTCACTTGATATATAAGTATATAAATAAAAATTCTAAAAGTGAGACTATTTAGAAGATTTTGGGAAATGGCTTCTTTATTGTTTAATGTTACACATAAATAGAGATGAATCACTATGATTTTCTATTCTCTTGTTGGGTCACAGTTTTCAGTAGATATAGTTTGTTTCATATGTGAAATGACTGCCCTTAACTGCAGTTTTAAATGTTATTAATAGGATGATTTGGAATAGGGCTTCTCTAATGTTCTTCTAGGGAAAAGTTCAATTCAAGGGGAGCCTTTGGTTCTTTATGAGGAAAACCAGAATCTTCCTCACATAACCTAACTGTCCAACCTTCTCTCTTGATGAAAGGATGGAAGAGTTTGCATGGTATAAGCTAGCTCACTTAAAAATAAGTTTGATTATACCTCAGATTGTGATGTGTGAGCTTTTGCTAAACAGAGTCGTGTCCCATGCCATTTCCAGGTAAAGCAGGCAGAAAAAAAAATCTCATGATTATGCTTACAGAGAATCTTCTGGAAGTGGGACTTCTCTGTGAAATGAGGGTTACTCATCTTAAAGGGGAGTGATCTCTTCCTGAATTTAAACTCCCCTCAAAAGTCACTCTTTTTCTTTTGGGGTGCCCTCACTAGATTGAAAAGAATCAATTTCCCCTCTCTTCCAACACAATAGTGCTGTTATCTCTGCAGTGGTACCCTGGGGAGAGAGAACAGAGACAATAGCAGTGTGATTAGCTTATGATCACATGGAACTCGACCAAGAATTCAATGGGAAAACATTTCATCCATTAAAATTGCTGGTATAATGAGACTGAATAGAAAGAAAAAAGTAACTGCTACTGTATTTTGGACCTGGATAACACCTCCTTTTTTTTTTTTTAAGCACTTAATGCATTATTTTTTTAAAAAAGATTTATTATTTATTTATGCATACAAGAAGCTGGGGTGTAGGCCAGAGGTGTGGGGGGTGAGAGGATTCACAGAGACAGAGTGGGGAGCAGACCAGGTTGATCTACTGAAATGTGCTTCTGAGGGGAGCAGCAGGTAAGGCAGGAGAGGTCTGCTGTGCCATGTGAGTTCGCTCCCGGACCAGGGATCAAACTCATGTTGCAGTGGCTGGTGATAGCCGAGACTTAACCCCTGCACCACCTCCATTATGTGGAGACCCACGTAGTGCATTTTTGCAGTTTTTTCTCATTCCCTCTAAAGTAAGAAGAGGGTAGACACACTACTATATTTATATAGTTTTAAATCAATTATGAATAACTGATGCTTGACGTAGAGTCAATAAATGGGTAGCCAAAGGTTCCACAGCTTAGGGCAGATGCCGAACTAAAATCCCTTTCTTGCATAGCAGTCAAATCTAGGTAGCCTTTACTAGTATGACCACAGTTGGGGGCTGGGACTGTGCAAGTGGTCTTTCTTCTCTGATCTTCTGCCGGGCAGATACCCATTTGCTGACATTTTTATATCATTAAGGTGAAGGCTGATTTTTTCTGGTAAGGAAACACTTCACAGACTTCTTGTTTATAATGGCCATAGCTGCCTTCATCTTCATTCATGTTTTTAAACTGGGACATTTGCAATTTTCTCCTGCCTTAGTATGACTTCTTTCTGAAGTCCTTCATCTGGTTGGTGCCACAGTCATGTTTCTGCAGAGTTTCAAAAATGGACTTTGCAAAAGCAATCTCCTTTTCTGTTGTACCAGCTATTCAGTCTTCCTCTTTAAGTTTCCCTACTAGTTCCCTGCTGCTTTCTAAATCAAGTTGTGATTTTCCTGACTTATCAGCCTCTCCATCATGGGGTTTAAATTTGCTATTAAAGATTTTTTTTTAAGACTGGTATTTTATCTTCTCCAGGGCCAAAATACATCATCTTCACTCCAGAGCAAGTGACCAGGAACCTATACCTGGCAGCACCCACAATTAGTAGTGAGATGCAGGTATTGATGTGTGCGTGAGGTGGGCAGGGGAGATTGCCTGTAATGTTTTAGTTTTTGCACTCAGTTTTCAAGTGACTACAGTGTTTATAAGTTGCCAATTCGATTTTATTCTGATTCTGCTAATGCCAGCAAGTCTTATTTGTGTACATAGTCAGGGGATATGGTTTGAAGAAAATAAACTAGCCAATACAATCTTTGACTCTATTTTTCACAAGTTCAGAAAATACAATAGTGAGAATACACTGACTCTTACAAGTATATTAAGAAAAATTGTAGCAGGCCTCCCTGATGGCGCAGGGGGTTAAGTCTCAGCACTATAAAGCTATCATCAGCCATTGCAGCAGGAGTTCAATTCCTGACCCCCTGACCGGGGAGCTAACACACATGGCACAGCAGACCTCTCCTGCCTCGCTCACTGCTCCCCTCAGCAGTGTATTTCAGTCAGTCTGCCTGTTCTGCTCCCCACTCTGTCTTTGGTGAATCCTCTCACCCTCCCCCACCCCACACCTCTGGCCTGCACCCAGCTCTTGTATGCATAAATAAATCTTTTTTTTAAAAAAAAGAAGGATTGTAGCAATGTATTCATAATAGAATATAGAATGCAGTAATGTGATTTCATGCTAGGTGGAGTATGTATCCCTAATCTTTGACTTGGGACTTGGTAAACTCTTTGCCTTGACCAGCTAGATTTTATCGACATGGTACAAATGAAGACTTGAAATGTGCTTGCACATTTGAGCCTGTGTTCATGAGCTCCCACCTTTTACCCGAGGGTGGACATTGTCTGGATAGCCACTGGTGCAAAGACCAAAAGAGGCAGATGAAACAGCACCCAGCTATGGTTTGGAATCAAGTCCAGCTGATCTCAGCCTGCATCAGCTGACTCCCAGTGAGCAACAGGCTGAAGAGTGAGAAATAAATGTTATATTTTATACCATCAAGGTGATTTAGCTATCTCATGCAGCATTTATACACATGTATAAAACTGTGAGAAAAAAATTAATTAGATGCCTCTTGTTCACTTTTAGAAGAAGTATTCCTAAGATAAAATAGAGACTTGTGGGTTAAGAAAAGACACTCAAACATCTCTTCTCCAAAGTATATCCTGTGGATAACCCACATTCAGTACAAGCATTTATATTTATTCCTACAACCTCAGAGAGTGAAGATTCACACTATATGACCCAACCCAATGAAGACCTTCAACCAACATGAAATTGAAAATACTCAGGGAAAAGAACTCCTACATTCATACAGTGGCTAGATTAAATGATATCAAGGTTAAAATAAACACATCTACTTACAAAAAAATCTTAAAATAACAAATGCTATATTTGTATTTTTTTAAATAGCACCGAGAACTCTATACCAATAGATAACAGAATACTGTTTTAAATTTTCCTCATGTCTCCTATTCATTTCATTTCTTCATTGCAACTGCTTCTTCATTTCTTTCATCTTAAATTATCCCTAAAATCTTTAAACCTTTCCCTGTTTGAAGGCTTCTCCAGTATGGCCCATGGCAATCCAGTCATTCCCTGCCTCTAGTTCTCTTCTTCAGTCTTAATAAATCCTGAGAGAACCAGGCCAGTCTAGTGGTCAGGAGACTGAGGACTTCAAACCAGCATTTTCTTTGGTGACCAGAGTTGGATAAAGGCTGGGAACACTCATAATTTAATAGCTGTTGACACATCACTGGTGGAAACTGAATTGGCTCTGTGTTAGGCATGTGATAAATGTTTGGTCTAGAACACAGAAACAAATAGCAAGGTCCCTGCTTTGAGATGTCAGTAGTGTTGGAGAAGTTTGTCATTCCAACAAAGCACTGAAAAAAGATGAAGAATAAAGCTTGAAATGGAAAGGAATTCCTGAATTGCAATTGGGCTCTTTGTATGGCTATCGAACATAAAAGAAACATCAGGAAAATATTAGATAACAGATAATTTAATATATCAGAAAAGGAAAAGTGGGGCTGATAGAAAAACAAAACCCAAGTAGACTATTAATATATGTATAGATACACACATATATTTTGTATTTGTCATAGTAAACATTGTGATTTCCAAATTCTATGGTCCCCAAATAGGTGGCATTCTGGGTTGTAAAAATGTATTTTATTTTTTGGTAACTAAAATTTAATTTACTTTCAAATTTCTATTTCCACTAATGGTACAAAATGTAAATAGGCCAATTTAGTGATATTTAGTGTGTTTAGACTTAACACTATCCTTTAGGGTTCTTTCTCTCCTACTACCTTCCTTTTTCCTGGGGTAGAAATGGGCTTATGAATTGTCCTGGTGTCACATGAGGGGAATGAACTTTGTGGACACTTCTCTCTGCTCTGGCTTCCATAATGTGGGCCTATCTCTTCTGTGGAAATCTCAAGAGCCATGTCTTCTGTGTCCTCCTTGATCCAATTTCAGACTTCTTTGGGACATTGATTGACAAAAGTAACATGTCATAAAATGTAGCCTAATCATGGGAGTGACAACTTGTTAACTTGTCATATTCCTTTGTCAGAATCAAGTCACAGGTCCTGCCTTCACTCAGGAGGAGAGATTAATCATGGGTGCTGGGAACAAGGGCTTGGGGATTGTGGGTACCTGAAGTCTGTTCTTCACAAATCTCAAAAATGAGGGAGAATCTGGGCCATTTCAGAAGTTCACTACAAAAAGGTTCTAATCATATTCCCTCTAATTCTCCTTTTCTAACATATGGTAATATTTTTATTCCCTCAACTAACTCTTATATCATATATAACTTTTTCTAATACATGTATTTGTGTTGGTCTCTGGATCTTTCAGGTTTTTAGAATTTCAAAGCAAAGCTAAATTTTTTTTTCTCAAAAGTCTGGGTTTTGAAAATATGGCCTTCAAGAATGATCATCTCTGCTATATTTTGCAAATATCTGTTGAGTAGCTGAATAGCCAAAATACAGTTCTATGCTCTCTGTTCTCTGCTAAATTAAGTAATAAACCTTACCCTCTCTGCCTAGGATTAATATGGGATGTATGCAAAATTAAAAAATTAATTATCACGAAGGAAATATATATCAGGTCATAATTCAAAATACAATTCCTGCCTGGAGGCATAAAAACAGTGGGAATGCTATTATTAAATAGCTATCTCTGGCAGGTTTGCATGTCAACATCAAGAAAACTCATGTTCTACCTAGTATATTTTAGTTAGATTAAAGCACTAAATATAATCACATGGGAAAAGTAAAATACATAGATCAGAGTACCTAAGGCTGCATTTTTAATGCTTTGAAGAAATAGGAATTGTCCTATGCTGATAATAAAAACTCCTATGCTAATAGGAACACATAAGGAGGATCACGCAATTGTTGATTCCTTTAGATAAAATGGAAATTAATGCAGAAAACAAAGAAAAAGGAAGGAAGGTGAGAGGGAGGGAAGGAAGAAGGAAGGAAGAGAATGAGGGAGGGAGAGAGGAAGGGGAAAAGGAAGGATGGAAGAGAGAAAAAATCAGAAATGTTAAGTAGAAAGGTATTTTGCAGCATAGTGATAACATTATAGAAACCTGGAAACAATACAAATATTTAACAATAGGGGAATGATTAAGTTATTTTTGGCTTATTAATTCAATGTTATTTCAGTCAGTAAAAATGATGAACCTAAAAATTTATCTTCTGGTAAATCATCTAAAATATGAATAAAATTCAAGTATGTATTGCATACACTTTGATTACAATTCTGTATATAAAATCTTCATTTAAAAATAGATAGAAAATGGAGATTAGAGAAATATTAATATAAAAATAATGGTTATTATTTATTTTAAATTAGTAGCACCTCATTTACACATTTTAATGTGAAAAATTGATATGCAAATGAAAGTTATAACTAATCTAGCAAGTAATTACCCAGTTACTTCTCATATTTGAAACATATTTAGAATTCAGAAAATAAACAAATACATATCCAAGGAGCTTAAAAAAAAAAAAGCATTAGATTGCCAATGCTCTGAAGTTCACACATTTTATTTATGGAAAAAACACTTTTACTCAGCGCATTCTAACACGTCTGATTCCATAGCAAATATGAAGGATAATCAGAAAAGAGGGAGTAAACTTCAGATAATGCTGATAAGACCCACACCGCTTTCTTATATGAAATGCATTTGCATGCATTATTTCATTTGATTCATACAAAACTTTTGATACTATATTTTTATTGTGTACATTTCACAGAAGACCTTGAGACACAAGTGGTTAAATGTCTTTGCATAATCCAGTAACTTAAGCCTGGTGTTCTAAATCCGAATTCCTTGATCTTTTTACTTTTTCTGCCTCTTCTGACTTGCAATTACGAAAAGTGACATCTGATTATCTGCCAACTTGGAACTGTAGCATATAGGTTTCACATCACTCAGGCTTGTGTTTGCCTTTTGGTTTACCTGCCATGTGACGAACCTTAGTTTTATGAAATGGGGAGAACATCTATAGGGTTGCTGTGATGAGCAAATGGGATGCAGGACATGGCACACTATGTATTCACTTTAGGCTTTGACTTTTTTTAAAAAAAGATTTATTTATTTATGCATACAAGAGCTGGGGTGAGGCCAAAGGTGTGTGGTGGGGTGGGGGTGAGAGGATTCACCAGAGGCAGAGTGGGGAACAGAACAGGTGGATCTATTGAAATACACTGCTGAGGGGAGCAGAGGGTGAGACAGGAGAGGTCTGCTGCGCCATGTGGGAAGCTCCCTGGCCAGGGATGGAACTCCTGCTGCAGTGGCTGCTGATAGCTTCATAGTGCCGAGACTTAACCCTGTGAGCCACCAGGGAGGCCCAGGATTTGACTTTTTTAAAAGGCAAAATAGTTTCAATGGCCATACATTTGCATGAATATTGGTTTCTTTTCTTCAAGAACCTCATGAATCATAGTTCTCAGCCTCCATGGTTTTTATTATAGTCCTGCAATAACAAAATTAGGAACTTTGGGCATTTTTGTGACAGGTGCCATTTTCATTGCAGAACATCTTAGTGAATGGAAATAGAGATAAGTAGGCTTCTGCTTGGTATTGTTTTATATGATGAGTTTTCGAAAGAAGCCAAATTCCTGAAAAAAAAATGGACATCTTGACAACAAAGACTTCTGTGAGCTACAGAAACTTGAGTCAAAAGACAGTGCTCTGAAGTGAGCTTGAGGCAGGATACATTTTTTCCCCTTATGCTGTCTTTTGGCTTCATGAGGTGTTTAATACCTTCTGAAGTCTTTTCTCCCAGAATAATTGATATTTTCTAGGTTATCCAAAAGAACACTGTTTTGGGAATAGTTTGGGTTCAGACAATTTTCAGCACACAAACAAGCACATTCACACACACAACATACCACACATTCTTCGCTTACTGTCTTGGATGTATTCTATTGCATTTCTATCATATCTTTGTTTTTGAATAAGTGAGCCGTTGAATCCAGGAGAAGAGGAGACAGGTGTAATGATATATATAAAGTGTTAATGGCATCCAGTCTTTATTGGATGATACATATGAACTTAGTTCAGTTCTTTGTTTCCTCCTCAAACTTGCTCATGATACCAAATAGTAGCAGATCCAGACTCGCCTACCTCTAGCAGACTAGGTACTAGT
This sequence comes from Scalopus aquaticus, assembly GCA_004024925.1. Classification (NCBI taxonomy): domain Eukaryota; kingdom Metazoa; phylum Chordata; class Mammalia; order Eulipotyphla; family Talpidae; genus Scalopus; species Scalopus aquaticus. The sequence goes on from PVIJ01000289.1 coordinate 35,374, forward strand.
TAAATTAACCACATTTTAATTGTTTTCTAGCTGTCAGAAGAATAAGTGGGTCACACGTATTTGGGCTGATGACTGAGTAGAGGCATGGAGGTTTCTGCTCTTTCCCCCTCCCGCCTTCCATCTCCAGTCTACAATAACATGAAAATGTTTCATAACAAAAGTGAAAGGATAAAGATAATAGAACAACAAACAAAATAACCAAATAAGACAAAAAAGCTCCTGGCAGAAATTGCTGGGACGAGAGCCTACACATGCAGGCAATCTCTGGAGTGCCAGCAGTGTCTTCCTTTTGTGACATACTGATGAGTTTATGATTGTGGCTAAATAAACAATAAACCACAGCTGGGAGCTAATCTCAGACAGAAATATTTTAACATATATTTCTTTGTTAAGGTGATAAGTGATAGAAATGTTGGAGTGTTACTGGTGATTTAGGAAAACTCATAAAAGAAAAGTTAACTGAAGTGCTGCTTAGAGAGAAAGGAATGTGTCAAATAGCAGCGTAGGACCTAGAATCTGAGAAGGAAAGAAGGTTCAGATTTTGAATGGAGAAATCTCTGTGAACTCCTGAATTGCCATACTGCCACAGAACAATCATTTAACATTAATTAATATGACAATTATTATTATTAGAAACAAATTGTTGTATAGACTTTGGTATATAGGCAAATGCTGAATTAATTCAAAAGTCTTAGAGCATTTCTTGTAATCAACAGAGTACAATAAAAGATCAATTTATTCCCCTTTCCATTTAGATTGAATCACCCCAAACCTGTACCCTTGGATTGTGTTAGTTTATTCCTTTGAAGAATTGCATGTAATACATTATATTTAATATTATGCTGAGTTTTATTTTAATTGTTACCACAGACTTTTCTAAAGCATTTGCTAGAAATAAGGTGAAGTTTTTTTTTCTACTACCTAAATCATGCTTGTATGAAATTCTGTGAACAAGTCCTTTAGAAATAATTCATCAGAAAAGCTTTAACAACTATAATACTCCCTCCTTTCTAGAAATAAAAAATGTAATTAGTTCTAATTACATCTTTTACTGTTTTAGGAAGCTCAGTGCCAACTTAGAAATAAAACATTGTGGGTTTTTTTTTTTTTTGGCCTTTTTTTATATTTCTCAGTTTTGTATTTCAGGTCCATTTATATTCCACTCTTACATCTTGTAGTGTTTTTTGAGGCCAGTTGTCCCAAATTCTTTGTGGAAAATAGTAACTCAAAATTCAAACATCTGATCCATTAATAATTGATCAATTCTCCAATGTTATGTGTCTCCTATTTGAATTAAAAGGCAAGTGTGCAAATGACACATTATACCTTTAAAAATGACACATTATACATGTATCTAAATTTATTCAATCAGACAAGGCAAATACTCAACCAGTATGCAATGAACTTTTTAGATATTAGACTCTTAGAACTAAAAAAGCTTCTAACATAACCTACTTATATTTTTATTTTATTTTTTTAAATATTTATTTATTTACGCATACAAGCTGGAGTACAGGCCAGAGGCATCGAGAGGTGAGAGGGTTCACCAGAGACAGACTGGGGAGCAGAACAGGCAGATCCACAGAAATACACTGCTGAGGGGAGCAGCGGGCGATGCAGGAGATGTCTGCTGCACCATGTGGGAATCTCCCCGGCTGGGCATCGAACGCTTTGCTGCTGCTGACAGCTCTACAGCACAGCACTTAATCACTGCACCACCATGGAGGCCCCTACTTATATTTTTAACTTTTGCTTTTACATTCTTGTTGAGATCAGATTTTCTGAAGATTTTATAAAGTTCTTCAATTTTAAAAAATCTTTTGATAAATAAGCTTGTTAAAAGCACACTCAAATTAAGGTAGGAATATTCAATAAAGATAATGTACATTGCAGCATATTAAATAATTTGAAGTAAAAGTGAAAGTATTATGGTAAGTTTTATTTTATTTTTCTCCTAATTTATACATTTAAATATCCTGAGGTTAATCAGACCACTTGTTTCCAAGTTATTTACCTTCATCTGAATGCTGATGGGTAGGAGCTATCTGCTTTCTAAAAATAACATCCATTTGTGCCTTTGCAAACTTTTCTAAGATCTCAAAATAAGGTAAAGCATTTTATTTCATTATCTAAGTTTGGACTTGGGCTCAAAATGTGTGAGTTTAAAAAACTCAGAAATTGGGTAGTTAATCCCAAATGCAGGGAACTGTCTACCCTTAAAAGGTAAAAATAACAAAAGCGCAACATAGTCAAAGCGATTTGCTACATCCCACCTCTCTCACCAGCCTGTCAAGTTGCAGAAAAATATGGGGAGATTTTAGCAGCACTGAAACACCTGACTGAGGAACTGGGGACATCTGAATCATAAAAGTAGCTGCCAATGGAAGTAAAGCTGCTAGTTATGGTCGGCTCTGAGTAGGAATGGGCAGTGAGCACAGCTGGGGGTGCTGGCTGTGTTGAGAGAAGAGGTTCCTGTTAGTTGCTGTGGTAGAATCCTGTTCGTTGATTCATCTGCTTTCCTGATTCAGTGAGACTCTTCAGAGGCACTGTCTTGGGGAAGGACTTCCTTCTAAGAAACCGTGAGTCAGGTGTGAATTGGTGCGATATCCCCATTCCCTGAAAAGGAAGGGAGAAAAGCTCACTCCTTTACTTTGGGTAGACTTATATTCCTGTGGAGAGAGCTTCTGTGGGTACTTGGAGAAGACATCTTTAGATGTAGGTCATGTTAGTTTGTTAGGGCTGTTCTCACAAAATATCACAAATGTGATAGCTGGTAAACAATAAATCTATTTTGCACAGTTCCAGAAATGGGAGCTCCAATTTCAGAGCGCCAGCGTAGTGGGTGAAGCCCTCTTTTAGGTTGCAGGAGTCCTTTGAGGTTCATGGACATTCTATCCTAATCACCCCCAAAGTCTTACCTACTACTAATATTATTTTGGGGGGTTAGGGTTTCAATGTGTGAATGGGCACAGCACAAATATTCAGATCAAAATGCAACATGTCCCTGGAATCTCCTAGTTTAAATGTCTACCAGTGCCAAAAATAGGCTGGGAGAACATGGGCATTTCTTCTTGGGCAAGTGCTGCCATGTTTCCACAGAGGACTGCAGTCTTAGGAAGACAGCTTGTGTTTGCTCTTTTCTTTCTCTAGTGTTTGTGTTTTGTTAGTATCACTTCAGCATATCACATGTTTAGTTAGTCAATTAGTGTAAAATTACTTTATTGTTTTATGTGGAAGAGCTTGGAGATAGATATAAATACACAGGCATTTTATTTTCAAAATAATATCAATATGTGGTCAAATATTAATATTCTGATCAGACTTAGGGGGAACAATATCACTTGTCAGAATATGGCACGTAATCCTCATAATTCTTCTGCAAGATTAATGTATTCATACTCAAGTTTTCATACTCAAGTATTGAAGAATCATGGACATTTCTTTGCCCACCCCCTTTTTTCTAGTAAATTCCACTAGCTTTGACATGACTCTTTGCATGACCTGTCAAGTTTGGAGATTGCTAGACCCAAGTCAGAAGTACATTCAGTCAACACAGAACATATAAGATGGAAACTGCACTTGGAATCCATGAAAGAGTAATCTGAGATTGAGATTCTGCTTTTGCAGTACAATTCTGGAAGGTAATAACTTACATTTTTAACTTTATAAACACGAGAACTGATATTTGTACATTCAAAATCAACACTAATTTGAGGACAATACTCCAATTTAGGGACCCAAAATAAGAAACAAATGTAAAGACATTTTAAATTAACTTAGTTTCAGATGTCCCTAGAAACCCTAATTTTGGCAATACTCTGTGGGAAACCAAGATCTTGTGGAGCATCCTGTGACTTTGGAAGCGGAGAGGCCCTGTGAAGTCCTCTCATGTAGACCAGATTCTCCAGAAACAGACTCTGACAGAAAGATTTGTGTGCAGCAACTTTGCTGGAGAATGTGCTTGGAAACAGCACTCTTGGGGGGTGAGATAAGGATTGTGCTGTGGGAGGTGATACAGTTACAACAAAGATCTTAGAAGACCCTATAGGTACCTCTGGAGTAGGGATGACTTTTCCAAGTTGTCCTAAATTGAGGTAAGGGGACAAGGCATTTGTTCTGTCTCCCTGCAATCTTTGTTATCAATAAGACATTGGAAGAGGCTGCCTTGGGAGGTTGTAAATATTGGGAGAGGTTGTTCCTTTATCAGAGGGCATTTGACTTGGTCCTAAGTGATCAACTATCAATACTCCTGGTTGCTGGGTTCTTCAGTTTTCTGTTCTGAAGGATTAGGATGGGTTGACCCTACTTTTTAAATGCACAATATATGATTATTGTATTATTGTCATTGTTAATGATCAGAGCTAACAGTTACTCATACTTTTTTATGCACCATACACTGTGCTTAATGTTTTATGAGGCTGGCCACCATATTATGAGGAAGTAAATAGAACACTGCTCACAAACACAGGCTTGGGAGTCAAAGTGCTTGGGTCAAATGTCAGTCCAGGTTTCTGCTTCCTAACTGTAAAACTCGAACAAAATCCTTAAACTTATAGACTATCTCACAGGGTGTCTGTAAATACTCAGTAAGCTTAATTGTATAAAGCATCTAGATCAGTACCTGTTATGTAACGTTTACTTAAGAAATGTTAAAACAATTATTGTTTTAATCGTTTTACAGATGAATACATTGGGTATTGGAGAGATGAGGTATATGCTAATACACATGACTTCAGGCAATTTGACTACTGAGTCTATTCACTTGGGAGATTTTCTGTCTTAAAAGTGCTGAGCTTGCTTGATAGGGAGAAGTCCAGGAAATCTAAAAGATTGTGCTTCTTGCCATCTGGATGGAAGGTCAAGTTGAGTGAAGATTAAATCCAGAAACTAACATGGGTTCTTTTGACAATACAGCGATATTTTAACTTTAAAGAGAACATAACCGTTTATGTGTTTATTCATTCATCGTTGAACAAAATTTTTCTTCCAGTCGGGCCATTGTGTTCCAGTTATTCTGCTGGACTCTGAGATGAAGTGGATAGCAAACTAGTCATTATTCTTGCCATTGGGGATTTGTGGTCAAATAAAAGTAGGATGTTAGATTTTATAAAAGATAAGCTATATAGATATAAGAGGAAGACTCTTTAATACTTAAGTACTTACTGCAGTTATGGCCAAAACTGCCACTCTCATAAGCTACATGAATTATTAATTATGAGGACTACCCTATCTCTCCCTGACCCTAGTGAGTTGCTCAGTGTATAATATAAAAGTAAAATTTAGTAGGACAGGTGAGCCATTTCATTCAATGACTATATGCCCTGGAGATAGCATGGAATGGGAAATATTACTTTGCTGTTCAGTCAGTTAGTTTCAGTTTCCATTTGCTTCTTCTAATATGAACACTTTATTGAACTGGGCATGATTCTTATGTTAAAGACACTTGCTTTTCAAAATATGGCCTCTAAACATAATCTATTTCATTTGTGTTGAATTGAATAAATGGCAATCTGTTTTAGTCCTGGAAGAAAAATTTCTGATGTTGAACTTATTGTTCTCCAATGTAGGATAGGATATGCCCATGTATGGTGCTTGATCTGTGATTAAAGGTTATTTTTAGTGGTATTTTGGTTATATTCAATTTTTGTTATATATACTGACTTTAAAACCTGACTTCCGAATAAGATGTAACTTCATATAGTATTACCCTTAAGCAAGGGAACCCTGGAGTCAGGTAAACTTAGGTTCAAGTCACAGTCCCCACACAACTAGCTATATGGTATTGAGGAACTTAACTTCTCTATGCTTCATTTTCCTCCTCTATACGATGGGGGTCATGTTATAGCATAGGATTATTATAAGGATTAAATGGAAATATCTGTAAAACACCAGCACAATATTTCACTGTTCAATAAGTGGTCTACTAAGAAAAACACTTGTCAAACACAGAACTCTGGAGAGTCAGAATTGGCACAAGAGCTAAAAGTTATTTTATGCTGATGTGTATCAAGAGCCAATAAAACATAGAAGAAGATAGTATATAAAACAGTGATTAATTTTAATTTTAGAGTTGCTGCTGAGCTTGAAAGCCTATACATTTAGAAGTTTGTAATTTTGGGCAAGTTATTTTATTTGACTTCTCTAAGCTTTTCATCTGTAAAATGATACAACTAATAATTCCTAACTCACAGGGTTGTTGTGAGGATTAAATGAAATGATGCATGTAATGCACTGAGCTGAGTTCTTGGCACATAGTATGCACTCAAAAGTGTTAGCTATTATTATGGGAAAATTTCACACACATTAGCTTTTCTGTAATAAAAGTGAACACTTCTGAGTGCATGCTTTGTGCCAGGAACTCAGCTAACAGCTTCTATTTAGGCAGAAAAGACCATTCTATGATCAAAGCAGATTACCCTTGAAAGCTTCTTGGTGTTTGTACATCATCTCAAGGCAAAGTTGACTTTGATGGGGGTGTGGAGAGCAACAATCATTGAGCAGAACTCATTAGAATTTTCCACCCCCCAAGCCCTTGTGTTCTTATCTCTTTTACTCAGTTACTCAATATTGCAGGCAGGAAGTGGTCTAAATAATGGTCACCCCTTTCCCTTTTCTGGCTAGCTCACCTGGGTCCCAAATAGATTTCTGGACTTCAGATGTTCCAGTGATTTCTTCAGTGTTTCTCAGTAATTCTTCCAAGGAATCCCTTGGCAGAGCCTCTGACCATAGCTGATAATGAATATCTGACCTCAGGCCAAACCATGACCTTAAATGGGCCCAGCCAGGCTTTGAATACTGTGGACTTCCAAAAACTATGAAGGTCTTCAGCTCCTTGGAAGAGGGGTGGTAGTCAACTGAAACCAGGTACTGCAGGTCAATATGTGAGAAGCAGTTGTGTTTTGGTCCCCTATCAAGGGCAATGGTAGGGATAATGTAAGTTGTGTTTTCTAAGACACAGACCTGTTTCCTGTGTGTGTATGTGTGGGGAAACTGTGAAAGCAGTGAATATAGTGAACTATAACCTGGATGATGGGAACATCATAAATGTATGTAATTGTGTATGTATGTAACATCATAAATGTATGTAATAGTGAACATGAAGCATAGTTGCTAGTGAGCTGACTCATTCTACTAAATGACACACACGTTTCCTAGACCAGTAGTAGCTGTCAGGTACTACTTTATAGACATGGCCTAGAATCTTCTGTTGCTACTCCATTGAGTTCTCCATCAATTGCTCTCTTCTCTCCATCCCACCTTTTCTCAATAGGATGCCCAGTTTTTTACATTAGTGATAGCAGGATTGTCCTGCTGAAAGCATCACATAGGTCAACAGGCCTACTTTCCAGTTCTGTAGGCCCTGGAATCTGTCCAGTGCTTCTGGGGATCAGTATTATGGAAGCAGAAGCAAGAGGTGACAGCATCATCCTGCTGGACTTGCTGTAAAAGGAGCAGAAAAAGCATTGGCTATAACAGGAGCGAGATTGCAGGAACTGTTTTTCTTCTAATACCCAAGAGTATCTTGCAAAATCCTGGGCTGCTTAACGCTCCTGAAGATATTAATGAGAAGAGTTACCATCTATTCCTGAGCCACATGGAAGCTTAATGGGAGGACAGGACAGTCTTCAAGGGCTAGTCTGGTGGCTGCAGGAATCTTTGGGTGAAATTCAAGAGGTTGAAAGTGGGAGCTCAAGAGAGCCTCGCTGGAAACATTTGGTACTGTTTGGATATTCTTTTTCCAGAGGTAAACTTCAAAATCTCTGGGCTTGGTTCAGAAGAAGATTTTCAGGTGTAGCTATCTTTAGCAACAGTAATGTCCTAGCCCTTGGGGGTGTTCAGATGGAGGCAGGAAGACTGTTCCTCAGGCTTGTCATACAAAAGATTCAGGAAGTACACAAAACAGGAACCTTGGATAATAACACAAAGAAGCTTACAATCTCGGGAGTTAGAATTATTGAATTCTCAGTGTTAGTCAAACATCATGTGGAGTCATGAAATATAATGTAGTATATTTAGAATTTTTGGAAAAAACAGTACAAAAGGCACTTTACTATTAACTTAGGTTGTGAACCCTAAAACTAATCATTTAATTTACTAGATTATTATCCTAAAAGCCCCCAAACAAATCCAATAGGGGCAAGCATTTGTTCATAAGGCATCTTCCTAATTGTGAATGTCTTATTCTTAGAATTTTTTCTTTAGATTACGGCACGCAGATAGCCTAAAAAGACTTTCTCTCTACTTTTCAGAATCAATAATATAGAACGAATATGTAGAGAATGTCTTCAGATTATTTGTCTGTATTATCTTTAAAGTAACCCAAAGTGTTTAAAACCAAGGCATTCACAATATTTGGTTTTCTAGCTCCAGTCATTGAACTCTGCTTTCTTTCTTATCTAGATTTATTAGATTTGGCTCAACACCCAAGTCTCTGGGTGCACATGTTAACACGACTTGGAGGCAATAGAGTGCTTAGAAACCATAGTGATTTGTGTTGTTAAAACAGATTTTTAAAGTAATAACAACTCTTGAACTTAAGCTACACCCTGGCAAAAGCATGATTAAAAAGAAAGCATTTGCAGTTTGATAATCAACTTATTATTTGTACCCTAAGGATAATGAAAAGAAGCACTCAGCATAACCAACCAACAATCTTCCAAACTTAATGGAATGCAATGAGAGAAACACCAGTTATGTAATGTATCACATTCCTAGGAATTTAATCACAACTAACACTCATTGTTCTCACAAAATATAACTCATTTGATCATCCCCTCTTTGTCCTTATTGTTTGTATCATATATTTTCAAAGACAATCAGGAGAATAAAAATGCTTTTGTAGCTTCCACTAGGAGACACCTCATTTTAGCCCTGATTCAATTATAATGAAAGTCAAATAATTTGCTCTTTGTATATAGTTTATGTTGCAGTTTTCTTAACATAATATAAAAAGCTTTTAAATGCTTGGCTTGGTTCTTCATTGCAATGGCATATTTGCAGTCCAGAGACAATAACGATAACAATAACAATAATAATTATGCTAATTATTAGTATAATTATAATAATGACAATAATAATAAAATTGTGATTAACATTTGAGTGCTTACTATATCCCTATTACTTATGTGTGTGTGTATACATATATATATAAAATCTGTTAAAATGGTTTTTTTTTCTAAGCATATACACTACGGATAATTTATACTGGATAGACAACCCTTTGGCAGCAATTTTTAAATTAATTAATGTATATATGTGTGTGTGTATATATATATATACACATGTACACATACATGTACCCACACACATCAGCAACTGATCTTTTAAATGCTTATCTTGGTTCTTCACTGTAATGGCATATTTCCAGTCCAGAGACAACAACAACAACAACAATAATAATAAAATTAATTGTGACTAACATTTATTGAGTGCTCTCTAATTTGGCAAAAGTGTTCTTAGAATTCTTCCTCTCCATAATGGATGATATCCTTTTCCTAGCTGAGTGTCAGAAGGCTGAACTAATGAAATGTGTATTCATCCTCTGTAGGTGGCAGGTTCTATGTTCTCTACTGGGAGGGACAATGATAAAAATGTCACATGCTCACTGTCTTCCATGAATACTTCCTTTGGTGCTATATATTAAGGAGGACATATAAAACTATCATATGTTATTCAGTCCTTGTAGCTATTGCTGTTTAGTTGTGTTTCTTCTCGTTATACAATAAGCATCTTGATTTTAGAGGCTATTTTGTGTTGGCCAGTGTTGCATATTAAATTCTTAGCACAGTGCCTGCTTCAAGAAATAGCTGATGAGTCTACTGGAGGAGATAGAGATATAAACATACAGTAAATGATACAGGAATATGAAGGTGAGAAGATGCTGAAAATAGAGATTTGAGATCACAAATATTACTCTTCTTCCTTCTATATTATAGCAATATGGTGGAATTCTGTTATTATATATTAAATTTAATAATGTTCATATAATCTTCCTATTAAATACTTCACATTACTTCATGTATAATAATGCCTAGACCACAGTATATGAGCATAATTTTTAGGTGATTTTATAACCCATGTCTTACAATGATAACCAATCAATTTCTGAAGGAAGTAAAGGTGGCATTGCCCTCATTTCATAAATGAGAAGATTGAGGTAGAAAGGTTTTTATCTAGTACAGTATTTTTCCCTAAGCATTCACACTATGGGTAATCTATGCTGGATAGACAATCCCTTGCAGCAATTTTAAAAATTTATTTATTCTTCTAACCTTATGGAGACATAATTGACCCATAACACTGTGTAAATTTATTCTAGAGATTTTTCATCTTCTTACTGGAAGTTTGGAATGTTTGGCTGACTTCTCTCCATTTTACTCACTCCTTAGCCCCTGAAAATCACTATTTTACTCTCTATGAGTTTGCTTTTTCAGATTTCACATATCAATGAAATTACACAGTATTTGTCTTTCTCTATGTTACTTATTTCACTTAGTGTAATGCCCTAAGATCCATCTATATTGTCACAAATGGCAGGATTTCCTTGTTTCTCATGGCTAAATAATGTTCCATGCAGATATTATACACCATTACAAAACTCGATTCATCAACAGACAGACACTAAGTTTGTTTCCATATTTTGGTTATTATGAATTATACTGCAAATGAATAATACTATATTTTTTGTGATGGTGAGTTGATTTATTTTAGATATATATCTGGAAGTAAGATTGCTGGATCATCTTTAATTTTTGGAGGAACCGCCACAATATTTACCATACATTCTCACCACCATACATTCCCACAAATGTCCTTCTCTCCACATCCTCTTCAACACTTGTTACCTTTTGTCTTTTTGATAACAGTCATTCTAGCAAGTGTGGGGTGCTATCATAATGTAGTTTTGATTTTTCATTTCCCTGATAACACTGGTCAACAGTGAGATCATAACTGACTTAAAAAGGCCCTAATCTGTAGTATCTTGGTGTGCTGAACATGAATATAATCCTGGAAATTTTTAATTAGCTCTCATTTTGAAGATATTTCATATAATTCATTTTATATGTTTCACTGTGTAAATTTATCCAGTAGGACTGCAACAACATCCTAAATCAGCCAAGAATGATGTAATATTGCATCATACCATCATGCACACATCATCCAGAGTTGATTGCATCATTCTCTGATGCAATGCAATACTACTGCCAGGCGGCTGCTGAAGTAAGCTGACGTCAGCAGTGCACTAGAGAAAGCCCTGTCGGAAAGGTTGAGCATTGAAAATATTTCAGACTTTGTGCGTGACAGTTTAAGCTACTATTCCATAGAACTGTTATTATTTTATCCATTTAGGCACAATACAGAACAGTCATGCCTCGAAAATGTGTTAATAGCATGGGCAATTTCTGCTCTATTTGTGGGGAAGTGACATTTGCCAACCAGAAGAAAATGATCACTTCTCAAGTGAAGAAGGCTTATCAGATTTACTTCAGATGCAAGGTTGGTGACCAAGACAAGCCTTAGGTCCCACATATGTGCTGTGCTCCATGTAAAACAAAGCTTTCACAGTGGTTAAATGGCAAAAGACCATCAATGCCGTTTGTAGTCCCTATGGTGTGGAGAGAGCCAAGCAACCACATAAAAGACTGTTACTTCTGCTTGGTTCCTCCTCTTTCTGGCAGAAGAATGAAGCAAAAGAAGTCGAGAATAGTCTACCCAAACATTCCATCTGCATTGAGATGACCTGTTCAACAACTTGCTGCAGGGTGATGCAAAACAAGCATGGGATGCTTTTCACCCTAGTGTCTACAAACTTTCTTGGGAATGTTTGTAGAAGACTACTACAGAAAACTACGAGGAACTAGTAGAAGACATGCTGATGCAGTATCAGAAACTTGGCTGCAATATGTCTCTAAAGATCCACTTCCTTCATTCCCATCTGGATTTCTTCCCTGAAAACTGTGGTATGGTTAGTGATGAACATGGCAAATGTTTTCATCAAGATATTGCATCAATGGAACAAAGATACCAGGGAAAATGGTCCACTACAATTCTGGCTGACTACTGCTGGACACTCCTCAGAGATTTTCCTGAACAGCTGTCCAAGAGACAAGCGAAGAAATCTAAGAAGTAGTCTATGATTTGATTTTTTTACAGTTATTAACCATAGGCCTACTACTATTGGCATGTATTTTGTGATGTAAACATCCATTTATTGCAGATTACCAAAAAACTAGAGCCAAAATTAGAATTTGACTGTCATATTTGTGTTGAGCACATGCAAATTGATAAGAAATGACTAATTTTCTTTCAGTGATATGACTTTTGTAAAAATTTGTCGACCAGTGTAATTAGTGATGTTGAACATCTTTTCAGGTAATTGTTGGATGTTTGTATGTCTTCTTTGGCAAAATGTCTATTCAATTCTGCCCATTTAAAAAATTATTAAGTTGTATGAGTAGCTTATATATTCTGAATATCAACCTCTTATCAGATATATGATTTCCAAATATTTTCTCCCATTCCATAGATTGCTCTTTCATATTGCTGTTTTTTTTCCAGTGCCTTTTAGTTTGATGTAGTGCCACATTTATTTTTGCTTTTGTTGTTTATGCTGTTGGTGTCAAATCTGAGAAATTATTGCCCAGACCAATGTCAAGGAGCTTTCCCCCTATGTTTTAGGAGTTTTATGGTTTGGGGTCAAATGTTTAAATCATTTCAGCTCACTTTTGTGTTACAAGTAAAGGCTGCAATTTTACTTTTTTGCATGTGATCATCCAGTATTCTCAGTGCCATTTATTGAAGAGATAATCTTTTACTTTTCCACTGAGTATTTTTGACTCCTTTGTCAAAGACCAGTTTACTGTATAGGTGAAGATTTATACCTTGGCTCACAATTCTGTTCCCTGTCCTTTGTATTTATTTTTATGCAGTATTTTAATGTTTTATTTGCTACAACTTTGTGTAGTTTTAAATCAGGAAAGGCAGCAGTGTTTTTGATATTAGTTTTATGTCTTCTGGACATATGCCACCTGAATGGTGGGATTAGTGAATGGCACTGATCCAAGGTTAACCAATCAATAAGCTGGTTTTATTTATGCAAAGAGACAAATTGAGAGGATTAGATACTATTTCTGGGGAATATAGAAAGAAAATGGCAGAATCATAGAGAGCAAAAGTTATGAAGGAGGGCCTCCCTGGTGGTGCAGGGGTTAAAGTCTCAGTGCTAGCAAGCTATGGCCAGCCACTGTAGCATGAGTACAATCCACAACCAGGGAGCTAATCCACATGGCACAGCAGACCTCTCCTGTCTCGCCCGCTGCTCCCTTCAGCAGTGTATTTCAGTTGATCTACCTGTTCTGCTCCCCACTCTGTCACTGGTGAATCCTCTCACCCCCACCCCCACACCTCTGGCCTACACCCTAGTTCTTGCATGCAGAAATAAATAAAAATAAATCTTAAAAAATTTATGAAGGAGCAAAACTGAGTAAAGACACAAGGACAGCAAAACTGGTAGAGATGCAGGGAGAAAGTAGTAGGTAGTTATTAAGTGGGTGAGTATTTGAGTGCAGAGGCATGAAGTCCCCAGAACTACCATGAAACCAAAATAAGTCTCCAGTTCTGCTGTTCCCTAGACCAGCACATGTCCAGCGTTTCATATGTCACTCCTATTGCCTTTGGAAACTTCAATGAGTTACTGCTTTTTGTAATCCTCGAGTGAAGTAGATACTAGAAGAGCATCCAGCCATGGTGCTAGGGTTTGATGATCAAATGTGAGGCATTTAAATCAATTCTGCATTCCAAACCTAGCAGAACTGGGTGCATTGATGGTAGTCCTAAATATAGGCCTCAGGCCAGTAAAATGGCACATGACTCATAGGGATGAGGATATAAGGTTGGGTTTGTGTCCAGGAGCAATTTATTTATTTTTGTGTAGAAGAGCTGGGGTGTAGGCCAGAGGTATGGGGGCGGTGAGAGGATTCACTGGAGACAGAGTGGGGAGCATAACAGGTGGACCTACTGCAATACACTGCTGAGGGGAGTAGCGGGCGAAACAAAAGAGGTCTGCTGAGCCATGTGGGTTCGCTCTGTGGCTGGGGTTCAAACTCAGGCCATCGCAGTGGTAGCTCTGAGACTTAACCCCTAGGCCACCAGGGAGGCCTTTAAAGACTTTATTTTCTCCTCATTATTAATGTTTACTTACCCTTCAGGTTTTGTATTCAATTCTTCCTCTGAATGTCTTTCTTGACTAATAATTCTAAAATATACTATCTTTCTATGTTATCTCAGAACAATTTGTAGTTTTTCCTCAGAACCCTAACAAAATTTGTAATTATACATTTGCTTGAATATTTAGATGTTAAATGTTATGTTTCCCCTATTAGATCTTACATTTCACAAGAGGAGGATCTATGTTTGTGGCAATAATGTCTCTATCCCTAAGACCTAACCCTGCTGGCACAAACTTACTTTTTAGTAGCATCTGAGAAGGAATAAATAAATGCGTGGGAATTTAAACTATGTAGGAGTAGGAAGTTGGACTGTTCATTATTGAAATCAAGTGTTTGCTTTTCTTTAATATTAGATCATTATGGTTAATGATAATTTCCTCCTTACTACAAAATTGTATTCTATTTCTAGTGATTTTATGCTCTCTGGATGCCTTTTAAAAGCTTTTAATCAAGCAATTCCTTTGCTTGGGTGAGTTTTCCTGGTGTTATATGACTGACATATACTGAGTGGTATTATTAATGACATTCTTAAAAGTTGCCTTTTAAATACTTTTTTTCCCAAAAAGCTTTCCAAAAGAAAGTCACAGAACACACAATGTCATTTTTAAATGATGTCACCCTTTCCTTGAAAAATAAAGCATTCTTGATTTCAATTAGAAATCTGAGTGTCATGAGCAAGAGTGACTCAGAAGTTTTTCTTCTTTTGGAATGAGAGTTTAATCCTGATAGCCTAGTTTATGTTGGCCCCATCGATTTCAGCATGTCAAGAACAATTTTCTCTGTTTTTCATATCAGATTCTATGACAAATTTACAGTTGGATCCAGCAGAAGGGAAGGCAGGAATGTCAAAGAAACAGATGTTGGCATTGTAAAAGCAGATGCTCTATGTTTAATTTTACATGCTGAAAAAAGTCTATTATTAAAATTCAGCATCTGCCTTTTTGGAGAAATTACTCACTTTCAGCCAGGTTGAAAGTAAGCTTTAGTATTCAATTACAGGAATTTGGGGGATTCAGAATGTGATACATTTGAAAATCAAGTCAATAAACCAGATGCAAACCTCTTCCAGTATTAAAAGGCTTTCACAGTGATGTGTACAAGAAGCTCCAGACAGGAAAATTTCCTCTATGAATCACATATAATTTCTGCCTCCTGAATACTCTTTCCTCCCTTGAAGGAACTGGCAATGGCAAGGATGCTGGTAAAGAGTGCCGGATAGAAGGAAGCACGGCAGGCAGCTCGGTTTCTGAGGAGCTGAAGTCTGAGCCCAGGAGTGTTCCTGGGGAGACTTTTGATCAGTAATGAAGGGAGACCTCTCTCTCCCTGTGCTTTGAAATCCTGCACCCTTGATAAGGTCAGAGATACAGAGCTAGCCTGCCCTAGGAGCCTAATTAAAGCCCTGCCTCTCCAAGAGAAATTAAACATTGGCAGTAAGGAAGCTACCAGCAGCTGTCAGGAAGCCATTTCTTCAAGGACAGTCGCACCTTGACAGCACTTTAAAAGTGTTTTCCTCATCTGCTTTGTGAACTCCTAAAAATCAGTCCTTTCATCTTTGATTTGACAGCTGGCCCTGAACAACGTAGTGACTCTGTGCTTCTTTTCCCATGTAGGGAACAGTGTTCCCATGTAGGGACTGCTCATTTGTGGCAAATCAGAGTTGCAATGATTGAACAAGGAGATGGCGGAGGGCCCATTCATTAGGAGGGAGGTAAGGGGAGGCATTCTGTTAGTCAAGGGGCCTGAGTTTCTTCAGTAATGCATCTATTTCTATGTTAGATTTTGGAATTTCTGTGCAGCTTTCCACCAGGTTTTTAAGGGATAGTGATGGCGATTCCCTTCTACCTGAGAGAAGCTGGATGGCAGAAAGGCACACAGGTACTCAACATGTGTGGTCTGTTTTCAGACATTCTGAAAGCTTGGAGAACAGGGATTCCGTAATACTTCCCAACTTGGGAAGTCCACTGTAATCCCCATCAGGAAACTTCCAGAGGAAATCGCTTTTTATCTAGATATTGATGCTTACAAAGACGAGGGGTGAGAAAATCCACAAGGGACTATTCTGAAGTCAAAAGAGAGAAACAAAAAACTGATTAAGAAAGTCAGAGAAAAATATATTTCTCCTTCAAGAAACCATCAAATATATACTTCTCTTCTTGATGAAGATTAAATTTGAAAATTACGAAGCACACACTTTATAAATATATGTTTCTGATGTACTTGAAAGAAATCCACTTGGTAATGACTATCGTTGGGGAGATTTCTCTCTCCGGACTACTGGGAGGGGTTGAAGAGATATTTGCAGCTGCCCAGGAGAGTGTCTGTTACATAATGCTGAGATCAGCATTCAAAACAATGATCAAAAACAAACATAAAATGTCAGCACACAGGCATTTCTTTTTGCTCTCACTGTTGTAAAGCTCTCCTTTCCATTTATTGGGCTGAGTTTTAATATATTTGCTCTAACATGTTGGTTTTACCTAAAACTGACTATGACCCCTTTAAAAGCATAGCTGATTCTTTTATACAGCTTCTACTTGAGGAACTGGAATGAATTAAGACAGAGCGGTAGTACCAACATTTTTGCTGTTATATAAAGAAAAATAACACAGACACCAGACATGCACATTATTCCCCGATCTTCCCAAAGGACTGAGTGCTCTAACACTTTGCTCTGATCTCCTTTGACACAATGAGATCCTGTAGGAAGCGGTAAAGGGGGAGAGGGAGAGAGTATTTCCCTCTGGCCCTCTGGGCTCTTCTTGAGGTGGTCAAGCAGTACAATTAACATCAGATTAATAAAAGATATAACTACAAACATTTGGGGTATCTACATGGAGGTTGGGTGTAAAACAAATGGGACAAAATGAGAATATTTATATCTTGAGCTAAGGAATGGGATAGGGACCTGGGGTTTCCAGGAGAGAGGAGGGGGGATAATAGGACAAGGGGAGGATGACTCCTATGACAAAGACTAGCTGCTCTGTCATTAGATGTTTGTGCTGCTATAAATAGTTTTCTCTGACAGAAAGGTTATTTCTGATTACACTTCTAACTCTGGGTAGGACCCTCAATTTTCTTTCTTCTAGGCAGTTAAGGGAGCAGTAAAAAGTTTCTCATGAGCCTGTAGGAACTTGATTGACCTTATCTTGAAATAATCCACATGCCAAAGTGACACATCTTGGGAAAGTCTGTCTTGTCATCTTGGGGAGGCCTATCCTTCAAGGAGCACTCATACCTTTCCGGGTGAATGAGAGAAGGCTTCACAGAGGACTTACTGTTTTGACGGAGATCTAGAGGTTAAACAAAAGTTCACTGAAATTGTAAGGTGATGTGGGTAGATGTGGTATGCCCCTAAACATATGAATTCTGCTCCTAACTTTGTTGCCTGTAATTCACTCATTCATTGCCCAACAGGCAAAGTGTTCATTGTAACATAAACATCTGGTTTTGTCACTGCCCTTTTAGTAACCTCTTTGACTTCTCAATGCCAAACCTCTGTTTATCTTCGATCACTCTCTCCCCACGTTCACGATTCCTCAGACACACTGGTCTTTTTTTTTCTTGAAACTGATAACCTCCCTTCTCCTGTATTTATTCTTTTTCCTTTCCTACAAAGTTCTTCCTCCAGATTCTCAAAAGTTGGCTTTTATGCAGGTCTTTACTGATTACCTTCCCAGTTTAGCCACTCCCATAGTATCGTTCTTATTTATTTTATTTTATTAACATTATTTATCCCTCTCTGAATTCATTAATATTATTAATAATTATTTCACTAAAGGGAACATAAGTACCTTGGGAATATGGGCATCACTTGGCTTCCATACATTTCTATTGTTAAAATAAAATTGTCACATGTGGTAGGCACTCCGCAGAAGCTTATTGAATGTTTAAGTGAATGAAGGAATGAATATTTTTGTAAAACTGAAAATTAGAGGGAGTGTATGAAAAATAATGTTTGAAAGGTAGACACCAGGTAATTAAGACTGTATGCTTTGTGAGGAACTTTAAATTTTACTTTGAAGCATGTGAAAGTGATTGGATATCTTTGAGAAGCAGTTCCTATTTAGAGAATATTATTTGAGAGAGAGCACTAGATGGTGATAGAGTAGGTTCCTTGTAGCAGTCCCAAGAGGACCATTTAGCAATTGACCATAGGGACACTGCACCAAGAAATCCCATGGTTCGAGAGAAGACTGAAACACCCAGGGCATCCCAGAGACCAAAACAGACCGCACATAGGGGAGGTGGAGGAGATTCACTTCATGCTTGTTTAGGCAGATGGCGGGTGGAGAAAAACACATGGAGGCTATGATTTGGGGTGAGAGATGCAGCCGGCAGAACTACCAGCCAAGCCAGGGACCCTGGGGAGAGGAAAGTGGAAAGAGTATGGAGGCGCACACAGGGGAAGCTCATACTGCAGAGCTGAAGCAAAAAAGGAGGGTAGAAGAGAAGGTGCCCTGGACTGTACTCCCCCATATCGTGGGACTAGTACTGACCTCATGAAGTGCACTGACAGTCTCAGAGCTGGGACTCCATAGAGAAGGGACATTGGTGGTACCACAAACACAAACAAGGTGCCCCTCATCCAAGCACATTTGTGTCAGTGGCTCTATTCTTCTGTGTTCCTCCCTTACCCTACTGATACAGCAAATGCAAATACCTCAGCACCTCCAGACCCCAGCACAAACCAAACACCCCCCCAAATCAAATTGAATAAAACCATAGCGCCACCTGCTGGAACAGTAAAAGTAATAAAAAGTAGTAAAAGTATCCTCAACTTTGAGGATACGGATTTTTTTTTATATGAAAATTTAAGTGCAAAGTGGACAGACTATACAATTTAACACATGACAATTAGAAACCACAAGGGAATATATTATCATAGACAGAGAAGGGCCCCCCAGAATCCAACCACAAAGACATGGAAGATTGTATATACCCATCGAATAGAGGTAAAATTGTTATAATACATTCAAAAAGATGGGAGAAAATTCAGAAAGGCAAGTCAAAGCGATACAAAAGAACTCAGAAAAACTAACCAGAGATACAACACTCAGAAAAACAAATCAATGAGTTCAGAAACAGCATTAACTAAAAGTAGAAATTGAAGTTTTAAATAAGAAAATAATAGAGATTCAGAATGTAAGGAACTCAAATGAGATCAAGAGCTCTAGGGAAAGCTATGGGATCAGAATAGAACAAATTGAGGATTGAATTAGTGATCTTGAAGATAGTATTGACAAAAGGTGCAGGTGGAAGGGGAGAAATAAGATATCACAATACTAGCAAACAGAATTCAATGATAATTTGAAATACTCATACTCTATAATAAAGTGGGATTTATTCCAGGGATGAGAGTGTATGTAGTTCACCACAAACAAATCAGTAAATATGATATACTACATCAGAAAAAAAGGGGGAAAAAAAAAGGACAATGCTATTGGATCATTTCAGTAGACACAGAAAAAGCATTTGACAAGCTTCAACATCATTTTATGATAACGGCCTTCAGAAAAATGGGTATAGAAGAGACTAACTCAACATAATAAAGGCCAAGTATGACAAAACCAAGACCAACATCAATGGCCAAAACTGAAAGCTTTTCTTCTAAGATTGGGATTGAGACAAGGATGTCTATTCTCACCACTAATATTCAATATAGTGTTGGGTGTTCTAGCAAGAGCAATGAGATAATAAAAGAATATAAAAGGTATCCAAATTGGAAAGGAAGAAGTAAGATAATCACTATTTGTAGATAATATAGGTATATATAGGAAATCTCAAAGACTTCTAATAAAAAACGTAGAAATAATGAGTACAGTGAAATTATAGGCTACAAAATTAATGTACAAAAATTGGTTGCATTTCTACATGCAAGTAATGAACTGGGCCCATGAACTGACTGACACTCTTTCACACTTAATTGCAAACTGCTCTTGTTTTTATTATTTGAATGACAATCTTAGAGAGAATAAATAGACATTTGTGATTTCCTGGATATTTATAACAGAGAAGTATATTCCCAATTTTTTCATCACTTGATCTTAAGTAACTGTGGCAAAGGTGCTCTCTTCCATGTAGACAAGGAATATAAAAGAAATATGTTTGAGGAAAAAGGGAAGGGAAGTGGATTTTATTTGGACATGTTACTGTTGATGCTAGGACATCTGAATAAATGTCCAGTAGGTCATTTAATCCATGAATCTGCAGGAAAAAAAAATCATCTAGCAATTGTGAGGTAGGTGTGAT
The DNA here is from genome assembly GCA_004024925.1 of Scalopus aquaticus. NCBI lineage: Eukaryota > Metazoa > Chordata > Mammalia > Eulipotyphla > Talpidae > Scalopus > Scalopus aquaticus. The sequence goes on from PVIJ01000289.1 coordinate 55,851, forward strand.
AAGAAAGGTCTGAATAAAAGCCAAGCCATAGAATGGATGAGGACACACAGAATGAACAAGAGGACCCAAGAGACAGCTGCAGGGAACAGCAATTTTTGAAGTGTTCCACATGGAGGAGGAGCTGGCAAAAAAGAAAGAGAAGAGCAGGTATCATATAATTAAGCTACAGTTAAGTTAAAGAATAGGAATGTAGATCAATCCAGTAACACAGAAATCTCAGAAAAAGATCTCGTGTGTGTGTGTGTGTATAGTGTATATATGTAACCTATGTATGTGTGTAAATAAATTATATAAGAATAAAAAATCAGCACCACCCAAATCCTAGATTATTACACATCCAGTTTTTAATAGATTTTAGTAGAATTATTAAATTTTGGGGAGTTGATACTTTTCTATATACTACATGAAAAAATATCATTAGGCTCAACTACACAAACATTTGCTAAAATTAAAGTGAATACAACTAAAACAAAACTTAGAAACAAAAAATTTTAGAAATATTGTGTAATGTGAATTACACATGAATAAAGAATTTATGCCAACATTGTTTTTCAAAGTTTTAAAAGTTCAATAAATAAATTGCCAAAAGATATAACTCAGACAAAGGAAAGCTACAACACTAAATAAGCATATGGAAACTTTCTCCCTCATTAGTGATGAAACATATGGAAGAGTGTTTAATCTCTTTATCTATCCAGGTATAAAAATAAATACAAATATTAAATAATTTAAAAATAAATATAAATACCTAAATATATGTAGGTACAATAATAAGGAATAACTTGACAATCATTTTTCTGGTTCTTTCTTTTCTCATTCTGCTCACACTTTCTCAATCATTAAATTTATATGCTACTTAAATAAATATTCATTATATGTCTGCTAGTGTTAGATGCTGCTCTAAGTATTAAGGATAAATAATGAAAAGGATAGATAAGTTCTTCTGTAACATCATTTATTAGAATTTCCTTTCTATTTTTCTCTCATTAGTATTGCTTTAATTTAAGGTTTAGTTCAGTCTATTTCTTGATTATGGTAGTAATAATCTTCAATCAGTACTTTACCTTGTTAGTAGAGTGATTTTTTTCAAAATAAATTTTCATAAAATTCATTACACATACCAAGGAGTCCATAACACATGTAGTTTAGAGTTGTGATTTTTTTCACTTGTTAGTTTTAATGTAAAAGAGTATATTCTCATATGATTGTGAATCATTTGTGATTTCTTTTATATGAAATGCTGTTCAAGTTTTCCTTTTTTCTGTCAATTTTAATAATGGCTTGGAAATCTTTATAATCTATTATAATTTATATCTAGTAATACTTGTGTTTGTGTGTGTGTGTGTGTGTGTGTGTTTATACATACAAATATGCATGTTTATTTTTCTCTCCAATTAGAAGTTCTTAGTTTGGTTAAAAACAAGTTTTTTCCTTAATGGTTCATGCTTTTTGAGCCACTTCATGAAATGTTTTCCTGTTATGTGTTCATAAAGATATTCTACAAGATTGTTTTTTAATTATTTTATGAGTTTGCTTTTCACCTTTATTTTTAATCCTCTAGGAATTGATTTTTATGTATGGGATGGAAATCCAATTTCATTTTTTTCCATATGGATAAGAAGTTGTCCTATCACAATTTATTAAATATTCTCTCCTTTTCCTGGTGCTCTGTAATACTGTCTCCGTGATAAATCAGTTTCCAAATATGTGTGTCTATTTGGGGCTCTATATTCCATTGTTTTCCATCAATCTATTTCTTTTACCGGGATGAAGCACCATGCTGATTTAATACCCATAGCTTTAAAATCAAGTGTTGGTAGTTAGTAGGGCAAATCTTGTTTTCTTCTACAGGAATGTTTGTGTAATTTTGACTCTTTGTTCTCCATATGAATTTTAAAATCAGCTTGCCAAATTCCATGAGAAACAAATCCATGAGTGGAACTGTATTGAATCTATAGATTGAGATGAGAGAGTTGACATCTTCATAATTTTGAAACTTTCTATCATCCCATTTATTGAAATTGTCTTTATTAGCTTTTAATAAAGTTTTACAGTTCTATCTATCAAGGTCCTGCACATCTTTTGCTAGCTTTAGTATTAGGTACCATAATTTTTTGCTGCTATGACAGTTATATTATTAAAGCTACATTTTCAAACTGTGTTCAGAAATGCAATTGATTTTTGTGTATTGATTTTATATTCAGCACCATTGTTAAAATGTTTTAGTATTTATCAAATTTTGTTTATAGACCTTTTGAAGTTTTTCTACAAAGCCAACTGTAGCATTTGTAAATATAATCAGCAATTTGGTTTATTTCTTTATAACTTCAATTTATTTCCTCTCAAACCTGGCACTGCAGGATTTCTAATACAACTCTACGTAGAATTAGTGATAACAGATATTGTTTTTGGTTTTACAGTATTTGCATGATTAACATTTCACCATTAGTTTTGATGTTTATTATAGGCGTTTGGCAATTACTCTTTGATTAGCTTAAGGAAGATTACTTCTACCCTTGTTTTCTGTGTTTTTTAATGTCAGGAAGGGATAGTGACATTTAACAAAAATGACTTTCTAATCTACAGAGATTATCATCTGATCTTTCTGGTGCATTAGTGGTGCATTACAGTTTTTGGTTTCTAATAATTAAATTGCAGTCTTGAGATATACCAATGTTATCCTTTTAAAATATTTGATTTGATTTACTAAAGTTTATTAGTCTATATTCATGCATAAAGTTAACTGTTATTTAATTTTCTGGTTCTTGTTAGGTTTTGGCATCAAGGTAATACAAGCCTCTTATAGTGAGTTGGGAAATTCTTCTGTTCTCTGGAATTATTTTTATAAGATTGGAAAATACGTCTTTGAATGTTTGGTGGAAGTCATCAGAATTTCTATATGAACTTATTTTCTTGATAGGAAGATTTTAGCTAGATCAATTCCTTTAACTGTGATAGGACTATTAAGATATTCTACTTCTTCTGAAATCATTCTTGTATTTTTTTATTATGTTTATTCCATCTGTGTTTTAAAAGTAGTTATTCTCTATGCGTTATCTGTATAGTCTCTACTACATCTGTATTTTCTCTCCATTTTCATCCCAACTATTATTATTATTATTTTTCTCTTATATTTTCTCTGGATTAACCTTGCAACACTGTTGCTTATATTTTCAAAACAAACAAACAAACAAACAAACAAACAAGCTTTTGCTTTTTTATATCGCTAGTCCATGTTTTGCTTCCATTTTGAGATAAGAAAGGTCCCTGAACAAGGATACTTTTGTAAGTTCCACAGGTCAACTTGCTTAAACAAAAGGGTTAGAGAAATTGTCATAAACTTCCTTGACCCATTATTTTTCTCACTAATGTTATTTTATTTTTTCAGTTTTCTCAACCTGTACATTCCTGAGCCCCAGCCTATATGTTATGGCTTATTGAGTCCTCCAGCTGTTGCAAAAAAAGGGAGTTATAGACCTTGTAAAAGAAGGGAGTTATATACCCTGAGACCAGACTGGTTCAAATGGGAGCTGTGGACATACACATTTGTACAACACCCAGGAGATATTCAGGAGCCCTTTACAAACACCAAATGTCAGCTGATTGGTGCCCACAATCACCAACAATAAATGGACTTTGACCAAGCCCATCTTCCTTGCTTTCTCAGTCAATAAAGTTTAATTCCTTTGTTCTCACACTCCAACCCTAAAATCTATATATATACCCCAAGCCCTGGCAATCCAGGGTTTCCAAAGAGGTCTCCTAGGAGGTCTCTTTCCCTAATCAGTAAACACTGACTCTTTGCTTTCCCTCACTGATGTCTGTGGAGTTCTCTTCTATCTTGACAAGAGGGTCTCAAGAACTTCCCCTAATCCACCTTCTCCCTACTCTCACTGCCCAGGCCCCACATCACCCCAGCCTCAAGGACCCCTTGGTCCATCTCTCTCCCTCTGATTCCCAGTAAATGGAGTGGTTTTCAGAGCTTGACTCACTCAAGGCTTATCCATTTGCTTTGTTGAGGGTGAAATTGAACCTGAGGAACTTCTGGGTCCCTTCCCTTGTCCAGTGACAGTCTCATTATTTTCTGCTCTAACCTTTATCTCTTTCTTTAGTTTTCTTTGTTTTTAAGTAATAATCTTTTTCTCATGTCTTCATTTATATTCTCAGATAATTAGTTGAAACATTTTTCCTAATGAAACAATAAAGGTTCCATATTTCTCTATAATAACTACTTTATTTGCATTAACAAGCTGTAGAATGTTATATTTTTATTATTTTTTAATTATAAATATTTTTAGATTTCCATTATGATTTTTTCTTTGGTCTATGAGTCATTTAGAGAAAAGCTTTTAATTTTCCATGACTGTAGGATTGCTTGGCCATATTTTATATTTAATTTTAAAAAGTTATTGCAACAGGTTGTTTAGCTGTACTTTTGTAATTAATTTTTAAAAGTTATTGCATTGTGGTATGACAATAAAATTCCCTGAATTTTATTGAAGCTATATTTACGGACTAGTAGTTGTTCAGTCTTTATAAATATTTCTTCCACGCCTAAAAGGATGTGACGCTGCAATTGTTGGTTGTGATGCTCCTTTAGCAAAAACCCCTTTATTTTGCTGTTTACATCTGCCATATCCTTATGATTTTTGACTTCTCTTCCAATTATTGAAAGAGATATAATACAGTCTCCTACTAAGCTTACAAGTATGATTGATTTTAAGGCCAGGGTAAGAAAAATTTAACACAAACCTGGAATATCTTATAGTGGCAAAGTAAGAAGTACTCAAAAAAAAAAAAAAGAAGAAGAGGATGGGGCTTGTCAAAGGTCAAACCAGAGCAAAAATATAAATCATACTTTATTGGATATACTCTAAAGTATGAAATATCCACACCAGTACAAACTGATAGAAATAAATGATTGAAACAGAGCAGTAGACAAATCTTTCTTTCCCAACACCCCCTTCAACTCCCCTTCCCTGCCCCATTGCATTTAGCAAACTGATTCCAAATAATGAGGATGAAAAAGAATAAAATGATCTTTAAGTGGAGAAACCTGGACAAGAGATGATCAAAGTTAACATCATCAGTGAGAAGGAATGCCGCTAGCATGCACATCTTAATATGTGCCAAGCACCGTAATGGCATCAGGGAAGCGTCAATGAACAAAAGTATACAGAAATTTCTGCTTCCACTCCAGTATAAGGAGAAGGATAATTTTAAAAATAAGAAAATTGCCCAGACTGTTAGGAGGTGAAAGCATCTAGATTGGTAAGAAAAACTGGGAAGAGGGAAGGAAGTGCTGTTGAAGTTTTAAATACAATAGACATGTAAAAGTGACTTTTGAGCAGACACAAGGAGAGAGTCGAAGAACTAGGCAACATTTAGAGAAAGAATGTTCCAGGCAGAGGAAACAGAAAAGACTGAGGCAGAAGCATGCTCAGTATTCAAGGACTAGCAAGGATGGAGTAGAATAAGCAAGGGAAGGAGTAGATGGAGATGAGATCCAAGAAGTGTATTTGTTTCCTAGGCTGCTGTAACAAAATACCATAAGGTACTGTGATTTATTCTCTATAGTTTCAGAGGCTAGAAATAGAGGAAGACTGAAATATAGATGTTGACAGGTTGTTTCAGTTTGGGGAACTGAGGGAGAATCTGTTTCCTGCTTCTCAGCTTCTGGTGGTTGCTGTGATAATTGATTCTTTGATTTGTAGGGGCACCATGCCCATGATTTTCTCTCCCCTCCACCTTTTCTCTTATAAAGACACTCATAATTGATTAGGACCCATCCTAATCCAGTATGACCACATCTTAACTAATTACATCTGCAAAGACTAATTCCTAACAAGGTCAGACTCTGAGATTCCAGGTCAACATATATTTTGGGGAATAAGGGTAAAAAGTAACGGAGAGCCAAATCACTTAGGTCCTTATAGACTATAGTAATGTAGTTGGCCTTTACACTGAGAAGATGGGAAACCATAGGAGGCTTATGAAGTGACTTGGTCTAAGTTTTAAAAGGATTACTCTGGCTGCTGCAGTTAGAAATAGCCTGCAGGGGCAGAGATGGGAGAAAGGGAAGGCTAGTTGGGCAAACTTGTCTCCTATTACTCAAATAATTCAAATGCTGGAAGATAATGATTTGGATTAGGGTGGGATCAAGGAAATAGAAAGTAGTTATATTCTGATGTTCTGAAAGTAGAACCAATAGGGTATTGTGATGGACTGGAGGTAGCACTGGAGAAAAAGAGAGGAGTAAAGATTAATCAAGAATTTTGAGCTCGGCCATTGGAAGAAAGGAATTGCCATCAACTGAGAAAAGAAAGGCTGGGGCTGGGACACGTTTAGAGGAAATATTGAGTGATTCATTTTTTACATAATTTCAGATGCCAGTTAGATGTGGAAGTAAATATGTTAATTCAGTAACTGGCTCTGTGAGTCTCAGTGCAGTGGAGAAAACTTGAATTGAGACATAAAAATGGGATACCACAAATGGTATTTAATCTATGGTATCTATGAGATCGGGTGAGCTCACCAAAGGAGCACATTTGGTAATGTCTGGAGACATTTTAAATTGTCAAAGGTTTTTGTTGTACCTATTACTACAAGCCAAATGTAACTGTAGCTTGAGCAGTCTACTCTCTGACCATCCCTTTTATTTCCAGCCTATTTACTTGATTTTTCTGATTTCATTCATGTAATCCAGTGGGGTCCCATGTTCTCAATTTTCTTTTTAGTTAGCCAAATCACTGTAACTATCTCATTCCCCACAGTTTAGCCTTCCTTGTTTCTATTCCAAATCCTCTTTTTTTTTTTAACTTTGCTAAAATTCAACTATCCCTGCCTATTGGTACTATCTTCTTTTACCTCAAAAAGTGATGGACTCACTTAAAATTCATGACCACAAATCTCAAGATTATTAATGTTACCAGCAGTCATACTGTCTTTCAACTTCATTCATCTTTTAACTCTTCACCTTTAAACACCTTTTAACTCTCGCCTTTTAACAATCATATTGTAAGAGGGTGTTCCCCAGGAAGAAGGGTGTGTTCCAGGTTCCCTGCCCCATCCAAGGGAGGCTGGAGCTGACCAGGAGGGATAAGTAGCTGGAGAAGAGAGGAGGAACACAGAGGAGAGAGAGGAGAAGGATGGAGAGCCAGAAGAGGCACAAGGAGCGGAGAGACATGTGAAGAAGCTGCACTGGCCTGGACTAATTGAGACAGATGTGGGTGAGAGACCCGTGGGGAACTTAACAATGGCAACGTTGATCTTGATTTTGATTTTGCTCTTTTCCTCACAGACTTGTCTGTTTCTTACCCTTCTCTATGGGTCCCTGCCAAAAGGTGTTTTAGACTCATGGCAGGCTTTCGGGCCTTGCTTTGGGCCAATCCCATTTGGGTAGACTTTTGCTCATAAGGTGATGGGTAACTTTGGGTGCTTAGTTTAGAAACTATATTCTTTGTCTTTTCTGTATTATTACACTAATTGTATTAAAGTTTCTTTTCCACTTAAGGTCCTATATGTTTTGTCCTGATGCGGTGGATAGCAGAGCCTACTTAAAACAGGCAGGTTTGGGGGTTCTGGGGTGTCCCTCTCCTTGCCCTGTAACAATTTCACACTTTCTCAAACTCCCAAGCCCTCCATGCTGTGTCCACCTTACTTTGCATTGATGATCTTGGTTTCCATGTCATGAAGAATGTGGTTCTCAGGTTAAAACTTCCCTCTGTCATATCGACCCACCTCATGTACTTGGCCTTCCCCTCTGGTTCTAGAGCCGAATTTTCTGAACGCCTCAAACTAAGGCCAGCTTCTCCATTTGAAGATTATCTTCTTCTATTTCTGAGTGGCTTATAATTTCTTTTTTAGGGGAGTTTTTATTTTATAAATACTTGTGGATTAAAAAGTTATTTTTCTTTAGATTTAGTATGTTTGTACTAGCTTATAGGTAATATCTTCAAAAAATCCTGGGAAAAAACTTCTGCTATTATTATCTTTTGGATCCATAGATGACATAGATAATATCCATTGTCCAGACAACCTAAAACTTTGGATGATTATTAGAATTTATCCCTTTGTTCTCCAGGTCATTTATTGGTACTATAATATTTATTCTCTTTTTCTTTTTCCACTACAATCTGGCAAATTTCTTAAAATCTGTCTAGCTGTACACTAATTCTCTTTTTGCTTGTGACTATTCTACTGCTTAGTACTTCATTAAGTTTTAAATTTCAATTTGCTAAAATTTTATTTACTAAAATTCTAGTTTGTTCTTCCTTATAACTTTTTAGTCATTTTGAGTCTTCCACTGATTTCAATTTCTTTTTTTCTTTAAACTTAATAATATATTATTAATGTCATATTTCTAGGTAGGAATTCTGTATTAAGACTTATGATTGTTGTTTCTATTTCTTTTGCTCATTGTGATTTGTACCTTTGTGTATTTCATGAGTTTTTTATTGTGAGACATTGTTATTTCAATTATTTATTGTAATTCTCTATATGGAAAGTCTATGAACTTGAAATACGCATTATTCTGCCAGGGAAAATTTTGTACCTCTGCTCGGTACCTGATTCAGACTTGTAATTTAAAATTATTAGCTTGCAATTTTAAGAGGCATTTGATGATCTGTAGTCAGCCCCAAGCCCCCCTCTGTTCAGGCAGATGTGTACAAATTCCCAGGGGAAACTTTCAGTTATTGCTGTTTCCACACAGCCCAAGCCTTAAAGGTAATAATATCTTGCTTTGCCTTTCTCTTTCTTAGGTCCCCACTTCTGTAAAGATCTAACCTTTGTTGTGAGTTTTATGTAGGTTCCTACCATGTGTAGAACCAAAGCACTGTGCTCAGTTTTCCTCATAATTTAACGTTCTTGACACCCAGGACTCTATTTTTTTAACACCTTAAAATTATATATGTATATATAAAATAAATTAAAATATATATATAATTTGTATCTTGTACATCATTGCGTATTCCCCATAAAATTCCCACCACCAATCCCACCCTGTAAAATTCCCACCATCACCATAGTCCCTTCTGCTCTTCTCTCCCCGTGTCTCCAGGTAACTCAGTGACTTGCTTTTTCCTTTGCAAGGGTTTCTACTGCATTCCTAACTTTACCAGATTTCCTTCCTTCCTGGTAAGCTCATTCAATTATTTAAAACATTTCCCACCCTCACTCCTTTGAAATTTTAGCAAGCATTTTTAGATATTCATATCAGAATATTTTCAGGATCTTTTACCCTATTGCCAGAAACAAAGTCTCATAATTCTCTCAAACAATTAATTTTAAACAAAACCCCTCAAAATTCAGTAGAAGATAAAAGATGATAATGCTAATAATACTCCAAGGCAGGGACGGCAAGCGAGGGGCCCCTGTCCAATGGAGCCCCACTGCCCTGTGAGTTAAGAATGATTTTAACATTTTAGGGCCTCCCCGGTGGCGCAGCGGTTAAGCGCTGCGCTATGGAGCTGTCGGCAGCGGCGACGCGAGTTCGACGCCCGGCCAGGGAGAATCCCACATGGCGTGGCAGACCTCTCCTGCCTCGCCCGCTGCTCCCCTCAGCAGTGTATTTCTGATCTGCCTGTTCTGCTCCCCGCTCTGTCTCTGGTGAACCCTCTCGCCGCCCAACACCTCTGGCCTGTACCCCAGCTTGTATGTATAAATAAAAAATAAATCTTAAAAAAAAAAAAAAAGAATGATTTTAACATTTTACAAGAGTGAAAGCCAAGGAAGACTACGACCTTGTGATATGTGAAATATGTATGAAATTCAAATTTCAATATCTATAAATAAAAGCTTTACCGGAATATATTCAGTCCCACTTGCTTACGTGTCGTCTATGGAGGTGCTAGCACTGCAGTGGCAGCGGTGAGTTGCTGTGGCATGGATAGTATGGCCCACAAACCCAAATTAAATTTCACGGAATAACTTTATAGATCTCTGCTATAAAGCAATATCCTTCAGGTCTACCCAGTAAAGGGGGTTGAGAAATAAAATTGCTACGGAAGGGGTAGTTCCTTTGTAATTCATAGCATCGATGTTATTTCTTGTTCCAACGCGCCTCCAATTCTCTTTGGCACCGATGATCAGCATGTTCATGACACAAATCACAGTACTTTTAATGCTCTGCTCTCCTCGGCATGTAATACTCAGATTACCTTTGCCATATGGCAACCAACAGAGCTCTGAAATCTCTAACTCTGTTGCTTCTCCCATTTACATCTGCCATTTTTTTAAAAGCAGAAAATGTCCAAATTCCATATCGGGTAGGGGTTTTTCATTTACTCTGCAGAAGCATGTTGCAGGAGGAGGAAATAAAGTCTACAGCTGGTATGTATTAAAACAACTTGCTTTATTTCTGGGAGTTAAAACCATTTTGTCATGTAACTTAAAATAACCTTGCTCCTGCGGCAGAAATTGGACTTCCAGCAACTGATGGAGGTGGGAATGACGCGTGCATTTATTGTATAATATTCACAATCATCAACCCTATTACAAAAGTGCCTGAAATCATCTTCCATAGGATATTTTTAAATCCTTCAGTCTAGTGGGTTTTCTAAGTTAACCTGTGTGGAGAAACTTAAATTAGAGAAATTAAACAACCATCTTCTCCCCTCACACATTTGATTTTACATTAAACAATAGCAGTGGTCATTTAATAAGCTACTTCTGGTACAGAGAAAAGGCCCTGGAAGGATTTTGAACCACTGATATTTAATAAGGACTCCACATTCTTTTGTACTTTGACTTAGGATAAAATAAGAACATTTAGCTGGAAGAATCAAAGACAGGATGAATTTGTAGGAAGATAGCAACATGCAGATCCAAGTTAAGAGAGGCAAATGAAGCCATTTTAAAGACAAAGAGAAAAACAACCACATGGCTATATTCAGGAAGAAATGCAGGTAAAAGTGACATATATATGCTGATAGTGGCTATTTTGTACTAGTGTAGGATCCATTTATCTGTTTTTGTTAACATCTAATTTAAGTAAGATTTACTCTTATGACTAAGTATAATATTTTGCAAGTTATTATAATGAAAAGTGAATTCTAATGAGATTTCTGGTAAAAGTCAGGAGTCTTCTGCAATAACTAGAGAGGGAGGTGGGAAGGCAGAAATTCTTCTGGCAAAATCCCAGTTAGAATTTCTTCTCACGGTAACCACTTTTAAAAAACTAGTTAGCTTCATTTAGACTAGTGGTTCACATTAGACTTAGCTGTGTGGAATTACTCTCTCTCTCTCTCTCTCTCTCTCACACACACACACACACACACACACACACACACACACACACACGCCTGTCATACAGGTGTCATACAAGGACTACCACAGACCTCTCAGGCCTTAATTTCTGGGAGAGGGGAGACCCAGGCAGCACTGTTACTTTGAAAGGTTCCCTAGGTAATTTTAAGGTGCAGCCTGGGCTGAGAACTATTGATCTAGACAAGAGTTTCTCAACCTCATTGCTGTTGACATTTTGAGCTGGGTCATTCTTTCTGTGGGGCAGTCCTGTGCATCCTAGGGTGTTTAGCAGCTTCCCTGGATTCTATCCACCAGAGGCCAGTAGCATCCTTCTTCCTATCCAGCTGTGACCACCAAAAATGTCTCCAGACAGTGCCAAATTCTCCTACAAGCAAAACTGCCTCCCAGTTGAGAACCACTAATTTAGAGCAAATGAAACCAGAACAATCAGGTAGATATGTTCTGAGATGCATTCTAATTCCTTTAGAGAGGAGAGGACCCATTAAATAGAATGTTTTAATAAATTCAAATACATTGAAAATTGGCAAAGCCATTATGAAAAACAGTATGGTGTCTCAAAAAATTAAAAATAGAGCTTCATATGATCCAGCAATACCACTTCTGGATATTTATCTGAAGAAAATGAAAACACAAACTCGAAAAGATAAATGCACTCGCATGTTCATCGCAACATTATTTACAATAGCCAAGATAAGGGAGCAACCTACGTGTCTACTGATGGATGAATGAATAAATAAAATGTTTGTATAAATAACTACCTGGCAATAGACAAATAAACATTGGATTTCTCTCTCTCTTTCTCTTACTAAGTGCTGACTGTTCTAGGTACATTTCCCCCATTAATCCTCACAGCAGTTGCATTAGTTAAGCATTACTATTTCATTTCACACAAGAAGAAACCAAGACTTATGGGGATTAAACAACTTGTCCAGTAATGAATGTTGTCACAGAATCAGGATTTGAATCCCACAAACCCCTGGATTAGGAAATTAAAATAGAAAACTATCCACCTATTAAGGAAATAAATTTAAGATGCCTTTAAGCAAACAAATGGGTACTTTTGTTTGGTGGATCACTATAGGTTACTTGTACAAAGAAAAACAGATGGATCAGAATTAAAGATACTTCAAAATTCTATCCTTTAATTTATTACAGACTCTAAAAAATAACAGGATTGAGTTTTTCATAACTTTCTTTTTATCAGTGAGAAATGGCAATTAAAAAGACTCCATGCTCAAAGACTACTTTTTCTTATTTTTTTTGCAAAATATAAACTTAGCTCAGGTGGGTCAATAAGTGTCAGATCAGTGAACAAATGGCTCTAAGTCTTTAGAATAAGTCAAGATGTCATCTAAAGAGAGAGTGCTTTTCAAACAGATAACCATATCTCATTATGATTAGAGCTCATTAACTGGATATCACAAAACAAAAAGAAAGTTAAAGGGCCTCACAAAAATCTCCCCAAAAAAACCCAAATGAAAGCAATTTGCCAAAGGCACAAAGAAGCAGGGAGATGAAAAGAATAAAGGGAAAGATAAAAGATACCATGTTTTTAAAAGACAATCTCGTTACTATTCTATTAATTATAATCAGGAAAATGGATAAGCTGATACTGTGCACTTTTTTTTTTAAATCAATGATCTGGGTAATTCACTCAATTATCATAGAATTTCCTTGTTCTTTCTTCACCTGACCCAGCCATGTGATTCCCACTGGGCCACATGCATCCTCAGTTTTCTCTCTTTTACTAGTAGGTTAAATTTCAAAGTAAGCTCACATATATGTATTTGGGTTCCTCAGTTGATATATCCTGTCTGTACATTTTGAAGCTATTACCATGGGACATAATTGAAATAGATTGATTTATGGTAGAAACTAAAATATCACGGTAATATAATGGGTTAAGTATAATTTGTTATATTTCTATGAAAATTGATTATCATGGTAATATACTGAAACTAGACGATCAAATATGAAAACTAGGATATCATGGTAACATAATTGTGGCAGTGGAACATTCCTGGAGCTGGGCTGATTTTTCTGGTATGGTGGCTGGTCTTATGGCCCAGTTCTGTTCAACCCTCCCAAAGTTGTCTGCTGGGCAAGGAGTGAGGGGTTAGTTTTTAACTTTATCAAATGATATGCTGTAAATAATCTCTTTAAAAAGGTTTAAAAACAATGAGCATATTTTCAATAGATTTATAAGAAGGAAGTTTCAGTATATTTATGTATATCCATTAATTTTTTTTGGAAAGTAGACACAACAAAAACTAATCCCAATTACTTTTGGGGAGAAGCCCTGAAGGGGTAAAGAGTTTTGGATGAGAGGAAAAATGTTTAATTTTTTAAGACCATTCTTTACAGTTTGAATTTTTATCCCACATAAATGGATTAGCCAATGCATTAGAAATCTTCCAATTGTGGCAAAATCTGTCTGAATTTTACTTAAATTCAGAAAATGTCTTAAGTATAATTTGTTATGTTTCTATGAAAACCAAGTTATTTTACAATAAGTACTATTAAATAAGAAAAGTGTAACCTAGTTAATTTAAAAAATATAATTGTCCTTATTATTTATGAATTAGGCAGCACCCCCCATAGCAAGTAGAAAGGCACTGCGAAAAGTAATACAAGATGGAAGGTTTTTTATAGTGAGAAAGAGGGTGGGCCAAGGCCATTAGTACTTCAGGCAGAACTACTTTCCAATGGTGGAACAAGAGGGATTATCATGGAGGTTGCCTCACTGGAGCTGACCTGGAGGCCTCAGATTTATAGGTTTAAAATTCTACCTTTGGGAGAAGCTGAAACTGCAGTAAGATTCTGTATTAAGTCCTGGGGGTCCAGGCATGAATGGCTCCATTTTGGACCTGTTGTTTGTTCTCTTTAAACTACCCCACCAACTGGAGAAACATACATGGGTTCTTTGGCACATGGCTGCACACAAGGCCCTTGCCCCTTTGTGCTCATCTTGTTCTGCTGCAGTTAATTACCAGCTCCATGAAATCGATCTTACCTTTATGTTTTGCACTATTGAAGCAGGAGCTCATGTTATCCATTGACATGTCAAGAATTGTATTAGCAAATCTGCTTTGCTCTGAGAAGAGTAAACATCATTAAACTTGTTATATGCCCCTTGTGACAAGCCTTCAAGCTTAAAATTCTCATACTGAAATCCATACTTTTAGAACATATTTGTGGAAATGACTTTCTGATTTTAATAGAAAAACCTGTGATAACACTAAGGCAATTTTATTCAGTTCTTTTCCAAAGTCTTTGAGTTTCAGAAGCAAGATTTTTTTTTTTTCAAAGTTGCTTAGAAGAGATATGATAGCAATGTACAAAGTTTAAGAAACTGGGCTCGAGGGTGGACAGATCTTGTCTTTGTTCAAGCTGCTTAACCTTGAACAATTTATTTGACCTCTCTGAACCTCAAATTCCTCATCTATAAAATGCAGGTAACATTACCTTACTTTACAGTGTTGAACTGAAATTAAATGGATAATTAATTTAAAGCACTTAGCACTCAATTATTATTGCTATTAATATTTCCTTGCTTCACATTTTCTTCATATTTATGAAAACTTAGTTCATACAATGAAGTTTGCCTTAAAGTTTTAATGGTTTAAAACTCTGACGATAGTAATTATAAGAGCTAACAATTAATGGATTCTTTCCAATAACTTCTCTTTCATCATCTTATTAGGCTTTTCACAATATTGAACTTTTTCTTCTGGCCAGGATGTACTATCAAGGACAAATTTTACCCTTCTGTCTGAAATAGCTAAAAAAAAAGTCATAATAGAAAAAGTTTTTAATACATTGGATGCAATGGAGGAGTGAAAACCCTAAAAGGTAGGAAACAATTGAGGTGAGCCCTGCAATTTCCTTAGCTCACTGACTGAGAGCGTTTCCATGCCATAGCACACGGAAGGGAAATCCAGGTGTATCCAGGAGACTTTGTGAATTGAGAAGGTAAATATGAAGGTCTGCTGAAGTTAAGGTAGCTGGTGTTTATAGGGCAGAGTATCAGAGAGGAGGGAGCTGCACAGAGAACTCTGAAGATCTACGGAGATTCAACCTTGAGTGTTCAACAGAGTACCGCATAGAAAGAACTGCTAAGGTACAGAAGGAACAACCTGAAAGGCTGAGAGGGAGTAGTAGCTGGCACTCACATAAGACCAGCAATGGTGCTGGTTCCCACTAGCCAGGATAGAAACTTCCCAATTCATGGGGCATTGGATACTCCCAGAGAAGTCTTGCGTTCACAGTGTGGAGTCATTAACCTTAGACTAAATGTTGCCTGGTTCTGCCTAACAAATGTTAAAAGCAAGACCCCAAAGGCTCACTCTGTTTCCAAATGTCTCCTGGAACAAGGTTTAAGAATATTTATTGACATAAAGAATCTAGCTCCAGAAAAGATAAAACTCACAAAGTCTAGCATCCAAAAGGAATTTATCAGGCATACGATAGAAAAATATAATCCATAACAAAGAAAAATTTATTTTGTTTCACATTTCATCTTGTAGATGACATAAGCTAAGGCTCAGAAAGGGTAGGTCACTTGCACAGGGACACGTGGTTAGCAGGAGGTAGAGCTGAGATTCAAAAACAGAGGGGCTACCTCTGGAAAATAGACTCTAAATCAATGTGCTAACTGAGAAATGTAAGTACTACAATACAGAATTGTCCCCTCCTTTGACACAAACTCTATTTGGCCAAAACCATCTTTTAGATGATATATGGACACATCTTCACTGTGTCTCTGTGCATTGCAAATCTGAGGTCTAATTGTCATTTGTTAGATTAAATTTAAATTAGATCAGATTCTCCTACTCTGAGAATACTGTAAGACTTTTATAAGGTTCACTTTAGTATTATCTTATGCTTAGTCCATGAATGAACACAGTATAAAGGTGAATTGATGGTGATAAAAATATCTTACATTCATTATGTGTCTATTACAAGCAGACACAATTTGCCCATGGTGTTATATGATTTAATCTTAGCACACAGTAGGTGTTCTATAAACTTTATTTACATGATAAAACTATTAACCAAATATTACGAGTGAATGGTCACATTAGGAATGAAAACTATTCCTTTTGATGAACTGAAACAGTCTCATGTATATTAATTTTATTAATAAAATTATACATACATAAATTATACAGCATGATGATTTGATATAGATATACATAGTTAAATGATTACTATAGTCAAACAAATATAGTCAAAACACCTCCCCCTTCTGTTGTGATGGGAGTACCTGAAATCTACTCAGAGCAAATTTCCAGTATTCAATATAGCATTATTAATTATAGATATGATACACATTAGAGCTCTCAATTGCATTAGATCTTATTAATTCTAAATAACTGCAACTTTGTATCACTTAACCAACATGTCCCCATTTACACCTCTCCACCATCATAGCCACTAGTCTACTCTCTGCTTTCATTTATTTGACTTTTGTAGATTTGGGATATATATGTGATCATACACATTTTTTAATTTCTGAGCTTGGCTTATTCATTTAGCATAATGTCTTCCAGGTTCATTCATGCTGTTGCAAAATGGCATGATCTCCTTTTTTAAGGATTAATATTGCATTATATATAGCATGTCTCACTGTGCCATGGATAGCTATATCACAGTTTCTTTTTTCATTCAACTGTCCATGTCAATTGACACTTCTCTTGTATATTTAAATGTTTTTCTTTGTATTTATTTGAATAAAATAACTGAAATATATATTTTCAGCCATACCTCATAAGCATGCAAGTTATAAGAATGCAATTTTGTTTTCCTATGTGCTGTGGAATTCATGGAGTAAGCACAATGTGTATCTTTTATGGTACTGAGCTTCAAATAATTAAACTGAAAATATCCTGAGCTAATTCAGGCAAAGTAAATGTTTAATACTGAGCTGCACAGAAAGAGTAGTGGTGACCTTATTTCTTCTCAATGTATTACCCATTTTCAGCTCAGAGCCAAACTTGAAGATCGTCTTCCTGCCAAAAAGAAGTGGGATAACCCCCTGTCCATTACACAGCAGAGCAGAATACTGATTCTGTAGAACACAGGCAGCCAGCCAGAGAATAAAGAAACAGAGAAAAGAGCCTGTTCAGCTCTGCCAGGAGAAAGCAGAAAAAATTCCTATGGAGCAAAGTAATCAGTTGCAGACATTTATTAGGTGGTACTGGAAGGTTTATAGGAACATTTATGCTTAAAGGTATCAGGTAGAGAATGAAGCTGAAGATTTTCAGCAATTAAGTAGTAATAGGTATATGCAAGGAAGCAATCATCCCATTACAGACTAGGACTGGTCAGTGATGGGGTAGAACACAAAGGCCAGAATCAGCAAAAAAGCAAATGAAGGAACAAAATCCAGAGTCGACTAGAATAGAAAATGTCTTAGTCAAACAAGTGAAGAATTCCTCTGTGAAAAAAATGTGTGCGTTCATCTTCATTTCTTTAATATTTTCTCACCACCTACTCTGTGTCAGCTCCTGCACTGGATGCTGCAGAGGAAACAGCAGAGCAGGTGTGAGCCTGCTTGAAGTTTCCAGTCTAATGAAGGAGACAGATTTAAAAAACAATCAAAATATAAATGTGAAATCACAACTGTGGAAAGTCATCTCATCCTAGGACGTTTTTGTCTTGCTGTCCCTTTTTTCTGGAAAAACATTTCTCTTAATTTTCTGTTTAATTTCCTCGTTTTTTTCAAGTGGGTTGCTTAAATCCTATCTTCCTAGGGAAGCTTGTCCTGATCATCCTATTATACCACAGTCTTCACCCACCTCATTTCACCGGCTCTGCACTGACTTTTCCCACGGAATTTGTCATCTCCTAACACGTCTCCTAATTTACATGTTTATTCAGATGGTCTCTCTCTTTTTAAAAAAGATTTATGAATACAAGAACTGGGGTGTTGGCCAGCGGTGTGGGGTGGTAAGAGGACTCACCAGAGGCAGAGTGGGGAGCAGAACAGGCAGATTGACTGAAATACACTATTGAGGGGAGCAGCGGGAGAGACAGGAGAGGTCTGCTGCACCATGTAGGAAGCTCCCTGGCTGGGGATGGAACTCTGTGCTGCAGTGGCTGTGGATAGCTTCATAGTGTGAGACTTAACATGTTGCACCACCAGGGAGGCCCCCAGACTGTCTCTTTACTAGAATGCAAGCTTCCTGAAGATAAGGATTTCTGTTGGGTTCATATCCCAATTACCTAGAACAGTATCTGACATAGGAGATGCTCAGTATTTATCAAATGAGAGAATAAGTGAGGCCACAGGAGTCTATCGAATAATCTTTAGAGGTAAACAGGGTTGAGTTATAAATTATTATAATTAACTAATTCCATTATACAGTACATATTTCCTTTTATAGAATTTACTCACTTGTCTAAATTTTCTCAATTAATTTATTTCACAAACTCTCAAGAGCTATTAAAAAAGAAAACAAGTCCTTTCACTCTTCATTCTAATTTTGATACTCTGATTGTGCCAATCAGAAAAGTGATTGCTTTGCAGAATGCTGCCTTATTTATTTATGACTTTTTATCTCGGCCTATGATTTATCAAATTTTTCTTTTGTCTTTTTATTGCAATGCTTACTTAACTTGATTGTCCCAGGACTTTTTTCATAAAAATTGTACTTTGTGAAATATTTCTATGGTTTACAAAGAAGAATATAATGGAATCATAATTGTCCTGGAGAATTTAGGTTACATGGACACAATCCCTGCAAGGGATCTTCAGCATATAGTTAAGCATTGATTATGTGCCAGCATTAGGGGATTTAAAAATGAGAGGACATAGAGGATCTTCAAGGAGTTGCCTGGCTCTATTAGCCTTGGAATTGAGCCATTAGAGATGGTTCACTGCAGCTTAAACTCTGGGCCAATCATGTATAAGCATTGTCATAATTTAAGGAGGCTAGTGGAACTAAATTTTTCTTCGTAATGTTGTTTTTTCTCTCTACTGGATCCCTTAGCGTTTACCAGAATTTTCTGCAGAAATAAAATCTACATGTAATTGGCTCTCTTCATTCATAAATCTGGGGTTCAATGATGTAAGTTTCCTTAGAAACCCATATGCTCAACCCTTAGATATTAATAAGGGAGTCTTCAAGCCTTATGTACAAGTAGAATAGTAATTGTTCCAAGAAACCTGACATTATCTCATTCTAAAGTGTGCCACCCAGTGGTTCAGCATGGTTGGAACATGGCGGGGGTGTGGATGGAGGTGAGAATAACCAATAAGGCTGGTCAGTTAAGGAGGAGTCAGATAAAGAGGATGTGATGCAACATCAAGAAGATAGTATAGTCAGATTTGCATAGCTGGACAATCAAATTGTGGGTTCAAATTGTAGACAAAGAATAAACTGGAGGGATGCAGGATGAAAATACAAGATGATCTACTTGAAGGATGATGGTGATCTGAATTAGAAAAATGGTAATAAAAAAGGAAGATGTATAGTTGGTTTGCAGAGGACTTGGACAGAGACCCACAAAAGATGAAAGCTCTATTTCTGGCTTGAACAATGAGATGTCATTTTCAGGTCTAAGCCAGTCTGAACCGGCCTGAACCAGTCTGAGCCTGACGGAACTGGCTTGAACCGGTTTGAACCGGCTAGAACCAGTTCGAGCTGGTCTAAGCCAGTTCGAACTGATGGGAACCGGTCTAATCCGGTTTGAACTGGCTTGAGCACGTCGGAACTAGTCTGAGCCGGTCTGAACTGGTGCAAGCCAGCTGGAGCCGGTTCGAACCGGTCTAATCCGGTCAGAGCTGGTTTGAACCAGTCTGAACCGACTGGAAACGGTTCGAATCAGTTTGAATTGGTCTAAGCCGGTTCAAACCAGTTTAAGCCAGCTTGAACCAGTTCAAGCCAACCAGAACAGGTTTGAGCCAGTCTGAACTGGTCTAAGCCGGTTTGAACCAGTCTAATCCAGTGCGAGTCAATTTGAACCGGTCTGAGCCGGTCAGAAACTGGTTCAAACAGTTTGAATGGGTAGAACCGGTTCGAACCAGTTTGAACGGGCTATAACCAGTTTGAGCCAGTTTAAGCCAGTTTGAACTGGCTGGATCCGGTTTGAACTGGTTTGAACCAGTCTAAGGTGGTTCAAGGTGGTCTGAACTGCTCAAAGCTGGTTTGAACCAGTCTAATACGGTTGGAACTGGTTTGAATCAGTTTAAGCTGGTTTGAATTGGTCTGAGCTGGCTAGAACCGGTTTGAACGATCGGAACCGGTCTAATCCAGTTTGAACCTGCCTGAACCGGTTTGAACTGGCCTAATCCGGCTGGAACCAGTCTGAGCCAACTTGAACCTGTCTAATCTGGTTGGAACCGTTTCGAACCAGTTTAAGCCAGTTCCATCCAGTTTGAACCAGTCTGAACCAGTTCAAGTCGGGTGGAACTGGCTCGAACCAGTTTGAACTGGTCTAATCTGGTTTGAACTGGTCGGAACCAGCTTGATCCGGTTGGAACCGGTCTAATCTGGTTTGAACTGGTGTAATCTGGTCTGAACTGGCCCAATCCTAGTCCAAGCTGGGTTGAGCCGGTCTGTGCAGGCCAGAACTGGTCTGAACCACTTCGAGCTGGCTGGAACCAGTTTAAATCAGTTTGAACCGGTCCAATATGGTTGGAACCGGTTTGAGCTGGTCGGAACCGGCTTGATCCGGTCTGAGCCAGCTTGAACCAGTCTAATCTGGTTGGCACCAGTTTGAGCGGGGCAGAACTGGCCTGATCCGGTTGGAACCGGACTAAGCCGGCCAGAACCGGTCTAATCCAGTTGGAACCAGTTTGAACCGTCTGGAACCAGTTTGAACCAGTTTGAACCCGTCCAATCCAGTTGGAACGGGGTCGCATCAATCGGAACTGTTTTAAGCAGGCTTGAACCGGTCTAATCCGGTTGGAACCGGTTTGAGCCAGTCGGAACCAGCTTGATCTGGTTGGTACGAGTCTGAGCCGGCTTGAACCAGCCTAATCCAGTTGGAACCGGTTCAAGCCGGCTGGAACCTGCCTGAGCCGGCCTGAACTGGCCTAATCCGGTTGGAACCGGTTCGAGCCAGCTTGATCTGGTTGGAACCGGTCCGAACCGGCTTAAACAGGTCTAATCCGGCTGAAACCGGTTTGAGCCGGCCAGAACCGGCTTGATCTGGTTGGAACGGTTCTGAGCCAGCTTCAACCGGTCTAATCCGGTTGGAACCGGTTGGAGCTGGCTGGAACCGGCTTGATCCAGTTGGAACCGGTGTGAGCCGGTCCAGTTCAGTTGGAACCGGTTCGATCTGGTCGGAGTTGGGTTGAACTGGTCTGAGCCGGTCTGAACCAGCTTAAACCGGTCTAATCCAGTTGGAACCGGTCTGAGCCGGTCTGAACCAGTCTAATCTGGTTGGAACCGGTTCGAGCTGGTTGAAATTGGTCTGAACCGGCTTGAACCGGTCTAATCCAGTTGGAATGGGTTCGAGCTGGTTGGAACCGGCTTAAACTGGTCTAATCTGGTTGGAGCCGGTCGGAACCGGCTTGATCCAGTTGGAACCGGTCTGAGCCAGTCTGAACCAGTTTGAGCAGGCTGGAACCTGTTTGAACCGGCCTAATTCGGTTGGAACCGGTTAGAGCCGGTCGAAACCGGTCTGAACCGGTCTAATCCGGTTCGAACCAGTCCAATCCAGTTGGAACCGGTTTGAGCCAGTCTGAACCGGCTTGAACTGGTCTAATCTGGTTGTAACCAGTTCGAGCCGTTGGAACCGGCTTAAACCGGTTTAATCCGGTTGGAGCTGGTCGGAACCGGCTTGATCCAGTCTGAATTGGTTGGGACCAGTTTTAGCCGGTTCAATACAGTTGGGACCAGTCTGAGCTGGCTGGAACCTGTTTGAACTGGTCTAATGCGGTTGGAACCGGTTCGAGCCGGTTGAAACCCTTCTGAACCGGCTTGAACCACTCTAATCCGGTTGGAGCCGGTGAAGCCGGTCTGAACCAGTCCAATCCAGTCGGAACCGGTTTGACTGGTTGGAGCTGGTCAGAACTGGCTTGATCCAGTTGGAACCGGATTGAGTCAGTCTGAACGGCTTGTAACCAGTTTTAGCCGGTTCAATCCAGTTTGAGCCGGTTGGAACCAGTCTGAACCAGTTCGAGCCAGCTGGAACCTCTTTGAACCGGTCTAATCCAGTTGGAACCGCTTTGAACCACTTTGAACCCATTGAAGCCGGTTTGAACCGGCTCGAACCGGCTTGAGCCAGTCTAAGCCACTTTGATCCAGTTGGAACTGTTTTGAGCTGGTCAGAACCAGTAGGAAACGGTTTGAACCGGTCTAAGCTGGTTTGAACTGGTTAGAACTGGTTTGACTTTGAAAACGACAATCTCAAAACCAGAGGATGAAACAGAATGTATTAAGATATTTGCTCCCTGGTTAGGAGGTAAGTTGTGTCTTAACAAAGAGCATCCTTTGAAACTCAGACCAAGTCTCCACTCTCTTTCTAATGTAACAGATAGAGGACTGAGACCCTGAAAATATGGCCTGCCAGTCATAGGAAGTAGCAGTGAAAGCCTGTGGACAACAATTCTACAAGAAAGATGCTTCAAATAAATGCTGGAAGGCTGCCTCTTAGAGGAAGATCAGGTCCATCTGTTCTAAATGGCCCTAACAGGTGAAAACTGAGACTCATGAGTGGGAATGACACAGGGCGAGTGATTTCAATAAGCCAAGAACTTCCTTCTACTCTAGCTTCATCTCACACTACTCTCTCCACTTGTCCATCTGGCCAGGGCCTTACTGGTTTACTTTCAGTTCCTTAGACACACCAAAAAGTTCCCTTTCCTTAGAACACCCATTTGCATTTACCATTGAGCATTCATTTGTGTTTTTTTTTTAAGAGTAGGCTTTATTTTATTTTTAAAAAAGATTTATTTATTTATACATACAAGCTGGGGTACAGGCCAGAGGCATGGGGCAGTGAGAGGGTTCACCAGAGACAGAGTGGGGAGCGGAACAGGCAGATCAGAAATACACTGCTGAGGGGAGCAGCGGGCGAGGCAGGAGAGGTCTGCTGCATCATGTGGGATTCTCCCCGGCTGGGCGTCAAACTCTCATTGTGAGCTGCCGAGAGCTCCACAGCCACCAGGGAGGCCCTGTTTTTTTCTTGTTTATTGTCTGCCTTTATTGTCTGATGGGCAAGGACCACATGTGTTTCACCATTGTACACCCAGCATTGACTTATGGTAAGTGGTTTAATAAGCGCTTGTTGGACAAAGCTACTTACTAAATAGGTTGCCTTTGGAGGGAGGGACTTTCTCATTATAGAAGGTGTTTAATATGGACTGGACATACTGTTGACCAAGACATTATATAAAGGATTCAGGATTAGATAATTTCTACATAAAATTGCATTTACAGTACCTTCCTGTCATTCAATTCTATTATTTCAAGAAGTGAAGAGTATAAAATTAATGACTAAAATGGAGGCAATAATGAGCCCATTGCTCATCAATATGAAAAGAAAGGTGTCTGATTAGAGAGTAATGAAGATCTTACCAAACCATTAATAAAAGTAGAAAATGTAATTTGTAGGAAATAAGGACTTTAAATAAGTCAGAAGCCTGGGGTAAGTACCTAAGGAGACTGTTAGGGACTAATACAAAAACAGATCTGCAAGTAACTATGTTATTCTCTCTTGGTATCGTTAATGACTAGCACAGTATCTGGTACATAGTAAATGATCAGTAATATTTGCAGAGTAAATAAATAAATGAACTTTTCAGAATCCAGATATAGCGTCTTCATTGGATCATCTCCTTTGCTTAGTATCATTTGCTGATTTATGATTTAATATCTTCCTACAGATAATATACGATAAAATGGAGATAAAATGTATCCATGAAGACAGGGACATTTTACAACGTGCTAGAGGGACCTTAAAGCCCTTGTACTTTGTCATTGGGTAATTTATCCTCTAGGAATCTGTTCTTAGATTATCAAAAGAGATCTGCTGAAGGGTGTATGTACAGGAATCTGTGTTGAGGCAAGCTTTATATTATGGAAATATCAAAAACAAACTTACCATCTGCAAATTGAATAAAGTATTGTGCAATTATTAAAGTCAGTTCAAGCATAATGTTTAATGGCATATTTAAATGCTTAAGAAACATTATTAAATGAAAAATGTAAGTTATGAAATACAATTTATTCAATTTTAAGTAAGAACTATTATTTTTATAGAAAACAGACTAAACAATGTTATTAGTATTTTTGAGCTTTTTTGTGAGTCATCTGAGAAATTGCAAATAATATCTATTTTGTTATATTTTCCAAATTTAACAAAATATATAAATACATTAGGTATGTGTATAAACAATCAGGAAGTACTTGCTAAGTATTTGCTAAGAAAATGCTCAGAAAAAATTGTGACTTTAAAAATAAAATTATGAGAGCTAAGGAGCGTATGCATGAGATGTTAGTGAGAACTTTAGCATTTCACAATTAACTACACTCTGAAAATTTTGACTGTATGTCAGCTATGTCTGTTAGTTACCATAGAATCACATTTGGTGACAAGCTATGAATTGGGAATGTTACAGGCCAAAATTGCTGAATGCCTTTTTAATATGGATATTTTTGGAAAGCCCTATAGTTACTTCTCAGTTAATTCTCAAAACCTCCTACTTTGGTGTCTTGGAGAATCTTACTTACACTGTCAGAGATGGAAGGAATCTTGGCTCATTTGGTTCGATTATTTTCATTGCACATCTGGAGTCACGGGGCATTATACGATCTCTTCCTGAAGTACAGCGAGAAGGTAGTACTTTTTTTTAAAAAGTCTTCTTCTTCTTCTATACTCTTCTCCTTTTATTCTCTTCTATATAATGTGCTATTTATATATGCCTGAGTTGATTCTGCAAACTTGTCTAATAACTCTTTCAGTTGAAGTTTTTTAAGGTGGGGAGATAAATTATCTGCAGTTAGAAAAGATTATTAGGCATATTTTTTGCCTAATCATCTATACAAAAATTGCAAGTGTATAACATATACATGGTCACTTATTCAGGACCTCTATGTAAGATATGCAGGTATACCTGGGCAAAGGCATATCTTTCAGAGGGGTGAGGAGACATCTTTAGTATTGTACTAATTATATATACTAATAATATATATTGTAAAAATTACATCTTTAGTATTGTATTAATTGTAGAGAATTCAGTCTTTATCTGCAATTTTTCAACCATGAGTTTTTAAGTGCAGTCCTCATCAATTCTTTATTTACCCCTTTATCTTTTTAAATTAAAAACTGCAGAGATTCATTTTCCTGTGACAAAAACTTTGAAAAATTCTTGCTGAAACCACCTTTGTTCCAGAATGACTTCTGTTTCTTCTATAGTAGTACCACAAGACTGCAGAGACTGGACTAGTATTTGATGAGATGAGGATGACTTCTAGATTAAGTATTGGAAAAAAT
>PVIJ01000289.1:81666-320899 GCA_004024925.1 Scalopus aquaticus
GTTCGACGCCCAGCCGGGGAGAATCCCACATGGTGCGGCAGACCTCTCCTGCCTCGCCCGCTGCTCCCCTCAGCAGTGTATTTCTGATCTGCCTGTTCTGCTACCCGTTCTGTCTCTGGTGAACCCTCTCGCCGCCCCACACCTCTGGCCTGCACCCCAGCTTGTATGTATAAACAAAATAAATCTTCAAAAAACAACAGCAACAACAACAAAAAGTATTGGAAAAAATGTTTTGCATAGGATGCAAAAGGTATTGGCACCATACTCCTCCTTTTTTATGTTCTTAAATATCACCATGGGAAATCTTTGGAATCTAACTTAAACCATGCGTGCATGTAAACAACTCTTTCATGTAAACTATTCATTATGAATAAGCTACACATACCCTCTAATTGCTAATGTGCAGAACATCATTTAGGAAACACACCTAATGAAAATACTAAGAAAACAAACAAAAGAATTCATATGAAATTCAGAGAGCTAGGGTGCTGGTTTCCCAGGGTTATGTTGCCGTGATGCATGCTAGGTGCTCTAGCTGCAGCAGGAGTGTCATCTGGGGACACAGTCCAGGGGTTGAGTCGTCACATTCTAGGATCTAGTCTTCAGCCTTACCAGGCCAGAAATTTGGTCTTGTCAGAACTCTGAGATAATTAGGCCCTAGGAAATTGCTTCATTTCAATAAAATGAGAAAGATATATAAATTAGAATATCAATTTACTCACTTGTAATGAGAAATATAGCTGTAGCTAGGACTGAATTACTCTTGTTAGCAGATCAGCATATTCTCTCCCCGTAGGCAAAAGACAAAGACTACAACATTTAATCAGAAGCTTCATATGATGAAAACAGATTTGTTTAATTTTAGGGAGTGTCTCTCCTAAATTAAGGAAAGACTCAATTAAGACAATAAAGATAATTTTACCCCTGAGATGACAGATACCTATTGAATTTATTGGGCTACAACCTCCATTCCCTAAATATGCACTGACTGTATTTTCTAACTAGTCTCTCTCTTTCTATCGGCTTTCATACTGCTGTACTTGAAATCATATTTTTAAATGCCTTTTAATTTACTTTTTAATCAAATTGTATTGATTTGCCATTTATTCACATAACTTAAATGCCTTTTAAAAACATTTCTAACGTGACTTTGATGTTCCACACTATAGCACAAGGCTTACTTGTACAATGTCATTTCTTCACTGCTTATAATTGTTCAAGCTGTTGCCTTAAGTAAATACTTGAACTCAATCTTCTGAGATATTTCAACATGAACTTTACATAAACTCACTACAAAAACAAATTGTTTTCTAGGTCAAACCAGACTAGAGGTCAAGCTAGAAACCCAGATATGATCACGTCTTCAATTTTAGGTTTCCTTGCACTCACTACTGAGACTTCCTTTCTTACCCTAAATCTACTTGCATTGATTTCTTGAAGTCCCTGGAGGATGTCTGCAGTCTTTATGACCACGAAGGAAAAGCTGTATATCTGCCATGCCCCATCAATGTGGACACGGCAGCTGCCCTGACTGATTCACTGGCACTGGTTCTGTTACAGGGCAGAGAGAGGGGCACCCCAGGACCCCCAAACCTGCCCATTCAAAATAGGTTCTGCCCTCTACCGCATCAAGACAAAACTACTCTAGTGCATAAGATCTTCAATGGGAAGGAACTTTAATACAATTAGTGTGCAATACAGAAAAGGGAGAAAATAAAGTTTCCAAATCAAGAACCCCAAGTTACCTATCCCCTCATGGGTAAATGCCCAGCCAAACAGATTGGCCCAATGTAGGGCCTCTGAGGCTCGAAAGCCTGAAACCAGTCTACAGCACCTTCTGGTGGGGACCCATAGAAAAGGGGCAGAAGGGGCCCAGCATGTCTGAAGGAAAACAGCAAAGTCAGAATCAAAATCAAAGCTGCCATTGTTAACCTCCCCACAGGCCTCTCATCCACATCTGTTTCAAACAGTCCAGGGCCAAAGAGCAAGTGCAGCTTCTTCACACGTCTCTCTGCTCTCTGTGCCCCTCCAGGTTTCCTGGCTCCCCATCCTTCCTCCCTCCTTTTCCAGCCTCCTCTCTGCCTACTTCCTTCCTTCTTTCTCCAGTCTCTCCAGTTTCTTTTTCTCCCTGCTCTGCTCCACCCTCCTTCAGGACCTTCTCTTTTCCTGGGGACCACCCTGTTACAGTTCTGTCCCGAGAATGCAGTCTCCTCGCAGCATGTGTTGCCTTGCATTGCAGTCAGAACTGTGTCCTGCTGTTGCAAAAGCTCTTGCTGATAAACCCTGTTGCCACAGAAGCAGCAGCAAAGATAACAGGCTTAAGATATATGCTGATAAAGGCCAATGCCTAAAGAATCTTCTGGGTAAAGTCTTACCCTGAGGGAATCAGTTAGCAGGGATGAAGAATACAGGGGATAACCAAAAGAGTTTGCCATAGGAAACTCTTACTTTTCTCTTACTCTTATTCTTCAGGGGCATAAAGGGAAAATCAAAAAACGAGAGAAGACAGAGAATGGAAGCTTCACTGAGAGAATGATGATAGTCCACAGGATGCCTGTAGATGAATTAAAACAAAGTTCCCTCCTTCCTGGCAGACGCAGCCCTTCTGGCAGCCAGAGTTAAAGGGAGCGAGGACTGGATTTCCTGTTCTGACATCCCTTTGGCCAAGCACTTTCATCCACGGGACAGACTGTACTAGAGGTGTGGCATAGTGGGCATGCCCTGGAGGGAAGATGGCAATGGAAGAATTTTAATGTAGATACATGCAAACATTAAAGAATTGGTGATATTTAACAAGAATATTGGAAAGTGATATAATAAAGGGGGACTGGATGTTTTTAAGAATAAACTTCTTTTGATATTTATCATTAAATACAATATTTATCTAGTAGCAAGAAATTCTTCTCAGTTGCTGGTAAAATAACAAGTGTGTTTTCAGTACTAGATGTACATTAGATTAGCACTGGTTATCTAGTTTATGTTATATTAATCTAGGGCCCCGCAATCCCAAGTGAATCATATGAGTAGGCATATTCAGGGAACAGACTTAGAGCATTTCTTTCTATGGTGGGCTCTCCATTTTCCCGAACCCAACACCACCCCCCTTTATTTTTGATCAGTTTTAAGTAATCTTGTCAACCATCCAAGAAGCTACTTTTAAACAAAGTCAGTAACACCTGGTTTTTGTTCAGCAATATTTCTGGACAACATTGCTTTTCCAGTATTTGTGACTGATACTATGTTCAGATCATGACAAAAATAGTCTACTCCCTCCCCCAAAACCATTTGAAATGGAACATCTGGATTATTTCCCCTAGTTTTCAGTTTTCTGAAGTATGGAGTGCTATGGAGGACTTTGGATTTGATCTTATGTAGAGCCAGGATAAATGGCCTAGGAAAATTCTGCAAACTTGATTCTGTCACTCTGAAATTTTCTACCATATACACATATGTGTGAGTGTATACATCAAACTGTATACATACACACTGAGCACATATACATGCAGGTATGTGGGTATATATGCATATATAGTATACACATGAAGGTATCCATGTGTGTATATTTATATGTCATATTTGCTATATAAATTTTAGAAGTTTAATCAATATGATTATTCTCTCCTCTCTATAGATGGTTGGTGCCATAGAGAGAATTAGTGTCTCAGTTTTGCAAATTCAAACTGTGAACATTTTCATTTGAGGTGAAACCCCAAGTTTGCTTTCAGCAGTGTGTATTAGAGGTGTGATACAGTGGGGAGTCCCTGGAGGGAAGATGGTAATGGAAGAATTTTAATGTAGATGCATGCAAATAATAGAGTTTTAAACCTTAGCAGAATAACTTCCTCACTTATTCTAGCAAATTGATTTTCTGGATTCATCTCGACTTCTAAAACTGCTCTGGCCATTTTTAGGCTGCTCAAACTTCCCTGGCCATCCTCTCCCCTCCACTTTTCTCCAACTTAACCCTCAGCTTCTTAGATTTGGACCTATGGGATAGTTGCTTCCCCAGAATCGGCTATGAAGTAGAACTGTCTCCCTTCTTTTCCCAGTAGTTTTCTCTACTCAACTTATTTTCTTATTATCCACCAAGAGGGCAACTACAAATAACTTGTTTTAACATCTTAGCTGCTGACCTGAGAGAAAAAAGGAAAATAAAAGATAGCACACATGTGAAGAAGACATTTATGTCTGAAATCTGAAAAAGTTCTTAGAGGCAAAGCCTTTCAGTTAGACATGGTGCCTTCTGGTCTATGTATCTTAAGTCTCATTCCTGAGCACCGGGCTGCTAAAAGCACTCCACCTTCCTGCCACCAGCTATAATAATTTTTTGGCAAACTTTCCCCTTAATGTCAACAAGAACAACATATGAATAGAATCCATTATTTTTCAATGTAATCAAATGGATTTTTTTTATTGCTCATAAATTGTTATCTTTCTTCTTTAGATTTAGGCAAAAAATAGATATCTTATCCCTGTATTGATTTGTTATTGTTCTTTCCTACTTCTGGGACTGGCTTCCCATGCAGTGGCTTTGTTTTTGAATAGGAGAGTTGAAACAACCTCTGAGTTTGGATCTGAAACCATGAGAAACATCTTTGACATCCACAAGCCAAAGTGCTGAGTTGGTGATTTTCGGCTTGATCCTGGTTTTTGTGTTCTCAATCCATTTAAATAATATATGATAATACAAATTAGAGTTTTAAGTTGCTGATTTTTGTTGGACTGAACTACTCAAGTTACACAGTACACACTGTAATAAAATATTGAATATTTTCCTGACTCTTGATCATCAAATATCATTCTACTGGGTTGGTACTAATGTATATCATTCAGGAGCAATTTATGAAAGGATAGCTTTGTTACATAATCATCAGCAATACAATAACATTGGAAAAATATTTTATTATTTCATTATTGATGAAGGTAATTTGTCCTTGTAAGAATTGTGATTTTATAACAAATTGCAACCATTATAGAATAGTATCTGAAGTATAAAATGTTCCTTTTCTATTTTGTGCCTCCAAGCAATTACAATGAATACTCAAGATTTAAAAACCACATGTGGAACATAGAGAAACCAAACAAAGGGCCAGATAAACTTTTAATCCAACCCCTGAAAGTTGACCACAGATCTGAGGCATCCAGGACGGGGAGAGGAGGGAAGGGGAGACATGCTGGGCTCTGGGTGCTTTGGTGGTGGGTATGCTGTGGTGACTACACCTGAGGGCAGAAATCTTATACTGTCTAAATATTAATGAGGATGTAAAACATGGAATTTTATTAAAATAAATTAAAAAACCCCCAAACTATAAACAAACAAGTAAAAAAAAATCCATGTCATTATGGGAATCAAATAAAAGGTAGTATTGAAAAACTCATGAAATATCAGGGCAGGGCATTAGATATGTAGGAAAATTAGCATAGATTATAAATTTAAGCATGATTGAAATTAGACAGGATAATAGTGAGGTTCACTTGTGGTTTCCCAATATTAACAGAGAGAAAGACCAACGAGACCAATTAGCAGGGGAGACTTGTGGGTCACATACTCCAACCACAGCAGGAGAGTTTACATGCCTTTTCTAAGGCTCATTGGTGGCAAATGAGAATACAGTTCCCATAAAGCAGTTTATTAAGCCATGCTGGTTGTAATCATTTTCCCACCAAATTTTTGACATCTTTTTCAACTTCATCATTATTATCACAAAATATGTCTGGTGACAGTAAACTGAGTCACTAAAAATATACTTTATTATATATATTAAAATTTTTTTTATGGGAAATCTTATTTCCTTATGGCTTTCTCCAATTTTCGTATGTACAAATGCTCATTATTACAATTTATGAGGTCTTAGAAAACATCTTAGTGACATGCTATTGTGTTTTCTGTCTGGAATTGTCATTCTGCAGTAAATTTGCTCTTGCTGGTGAATTTCATGTAGATTTTTTTTAAGATTTATTTTATTTATTTATGTACACAAGGCCAGGGATGTGGGGAGGGGACTGAGAGGATTCACCAGTGACAGAGTGGGGAGCAGAACAGGTAGATCTACTGAAATACACCGCTGAGGGGATCGAACTCATACCTCAGGGGCTGGAGATAGGTTGATAGCCCTTAGACCTCAACCCCTGTGCCACAAGGGAGGCCCAATTTCATGTAAATGTTGTTGGAGAGAGGGAGGGTTTGTTTATTGTCAATAAGGAAAAATATTTTCCTTAGTGGTTGCATTAGAGATTTCCAGAGAAACATAACCATATATGTGAGAAGATTTACTACAGGAGTTGGCTCACATGGTTGAAGAGGCTGAGAAGTCCAAGTATCTGCCACCTGCAAGTTGGAGAACTAGGAAAGCTTGGTGGTGTAATTCAATCCCAGAGTCCAAATGAGGATCTCTGCTGTTCAAGAGTAAGAAAAAAAATGGACATCTCAGCTCAAGAAAAGAGAGAACTTTCTTCCTCTTTACCATATTATTCTCCAATGGATAGTCAGATGCTGCCCTCCATTGGTGAAGGTGAATCTGCTACATGTACTGACTCAAATGCTAATCTCTTCCAGAAACACTCTCACAGACACATCCAGAATAATGTTTTATCAGCTATGTGGGTACCCTTAGCCCAGCCAAGTTGACACATCAAACTAACCATCACAGCAATTATGTTTTCACTAGCAGAAATTGACACAGATTGAGACTATGAATTCAAAATTTCAGTATCGACATTGTCCTATTGTTGAAAAATAATCTGTCAATGAATCTACTACTTATCTGAATTTTTGTATAGCAATTTGGTTTGCATGTCACTATCAATCCATGTTTCTATATCTGTAACAATTCAACCAAGGTCATTCTAAATCTGAAGGAAATATCATTATCCTCAAGCATTACTGCAGTGTGTTTCCAAAAGTATAGGTCTGTTTATTGGAATGTGAAGCATTTTCACATTTATAGTCACTTAATTGTTTCTTGAATAGTGAAGTTAGCCTTAACTATGAACCAAATCTTTTTGAGAGGCTTATTTATGATGAAGACAAGTTCCCCTTTTCTAGGATTCCTGGGTGCAATATACTTTGAGCTTTGAGTTGTTCCCAACTGAAATTCTAAAACTCAACATTAAACAAAGAATTTTAGTTTTCATTGTGGACTTGGATGACCACATATTTTAGCATTGTAGAGATTTTATATTACCTTTCTGTAAAGAGTCTTGTCAATGGGAACTAAACATCATGCATTGTCTGGTTTTTGTCTAAACCTCACACTGCTGTAAGAATGACAAGTTCAGAGCTTTTATAGTGAATTATCATGTTCCACTCTTATGTTTCCTGATGGTGACTCAAACCTGGAAAAGGGGGCAACTTGACTTATCCATAAACAAAAATACTTGACAAAACCTTACATTATTTATTTTGCTATCCTTTCCAGGTCTGATAAAGTTATTGAATAAAAAGTCTTTAAGAGAATTGAGAGTGACTTGAACTCAGTTATCTCCCAGAGTGCAGTAAAGAAAATTTAGATTTGATTTTTGTAATGGAGAAGTGAGTACCTCATTGAACTCAACATTTGTGATGGCTATTACACCGAATAAAAGAATTAGTTCCTCAATTAGCTCTTGGCAGTTCACCACAGCTAATTTTCAATTCTGAGGCAGAGAAAATGTAAGGAAGATATTCACATATTAGCCAGAATGAAAGGTCTGAAAGTAAAACACCGATGTGTCCTTTTTTTTTTATGTAAGCACAGCTGGAAATTACCTCTTATTTTTACTCAGTCCCAGATAAATTTTGACTTCTCTTTTTAATTTTAATTTCTCCTACAGAGAAATTTATCAAGTGGACATGTTCTTTTAGTTTTATCAATCAAGTGGCACACCTACTACCTGTATTAGCACTGTGTCAGACACTGAAAAGAATAAAAGACATAGAATATGTAGACCTTAGGTTTCTGTGTGGAAGGAGATGGCAATTAATCTGGAGGGATAAACTGGATATACTCAAAATTTCAATAACAACTTGATAATTAAAAATTATAGGATTTGTGTGAGCAAATAGGATTTGCATTTACCCAATTTACAAAAAGGTAACTAATCTGATTAACATCCTTAAAAAATAACTAAGGTATTATAGTAAAATGAAATTATTCTATCTTTTCAGAATCAATACATTCAGCTTGTATGAATGTTGTTGAAGTGACCAGACATGGTTAGAGGTAGGACTATATTTGTTGTCAGAAGACCTGGGCTTTTGACTCATTTGCATGGCTGAACTTCTTGATCAAATTATCTAAACCCTTTAAGTTCTGATTTCTTTATATGTAAAATAATTAAAGTAATGGCACACAATCATGGCATATTAACCACATCAAGGTCATAATCAAGGTCATCCTTGTAGCAACAGTTTTTCCTTCATACTATAACTCGGACCAGCCATGTCACTCTTCTTTGGCCAGTGCAACAGTAGCCAGCTTGATGCAATTGAGGTGACAAAGTGCATCTACTCTCTCTCTTGCTCCTCTATCTTTATTATGAGAACAGGTTCAAACAAGGTGATGAGCCACGTGGAGCAAAGTCCATTCAGCTTACTTTGTCCAGTTAAGGTTCAAGGCACATCAAAGAATTAGCTAAGATAACTGAAACTGCCAAGGTAACCTGAACTGATTGCAGATGCATGAATGAGTCCCCTGCATTTAGCTGAAAATGCCACCAATGAGTGAAAAAAGATAAATGAGTATGACTATGCCATTGAGGTTTTATAGTTTCTTGTGCAGCAGTCATGGACAAAATACTTCATTGTTACTGTAGCAATTAAATAACACAACACATGTGAATGAGACTGACAAATTTTGAAGTAATATGAGTTAAAAATATCCTTAGGATTAATGGGTTGTTGGAGGTAGGACACAGAAGAGTAACAACATGTAGATTTTAGTTATTTCTAGCATTATCAAATATCCAAATTATTCTGTCAATTTTTTTTGTTGCTTTTGTTGTTCATAGTTATACACACACACACCTCTCCTTCTGACTCATTTCACTTAGCATAATCTCCTTCAGTTCCATCCATGTGGCTGCAAATGACAAGTTTATTATTTTTTTATACCTCAGTAGTATTCCTTTCTGTATATATGCCACATCTTCCTGATACACTCATCTGTTTTGGGGCAGTTTGTTTTCTAACAGTTTATTGAAGAGGCTTTCCTTTCTCCAATGTATATTCTTGACTCCTTGTCATAGATTAACTGTCTATTTAGGTGTGAGTTTTATTTCTGGGCTATAAATTCTACCGCATTAATCTCTGTGTTCACCCCCCACCATACTGTTTTGATTATTATGGCTTTGTAATATAGTTTAAGTATGGGGAGTATGATATCACAATTTTTCTTCATGTTTGTCAGGATAGCTTTGTCTATTCAAGGTGTTTTGAGGTTCCATATGAATTTCAGTAATGTTTATTCTATGTCTGAAAAATGTTATTGAAATATTGAAGAATGTCAATGAAAGGAATTACAGTGATTCTGTATATTGCTTTGCATAAGATGAAGGCCATAGTTTTTGGTTAGCATTTGTTGAGATTAAAAAAAAATGAGGTGGGAATACATGAGGAGGGCACAACGGTATATTGTACACTGCTGAGGAATAAGTGGCAGAAAGAGGAGAAAGAAATTTAAGGCAATGTTTACCAAACCCCTCCTCAGTAATGGGTTCTCACATCAGGATAAGTCATAGGCACAAAACCTAGAATTTTCTATCTAATAATCTATTTTTATGTATCAAAGTCTTTTCCTCTTTCATAGCATGCATTACTCAAAGTTGGGGAATATATGTGTGCTAGGGGAAAATTAGGGAGGGTTACTAGTGAGCTGGAATGAGAACCTTGAAAGTGTTATCTCATATTAGGTGACAGAACAATTACTAGTGGGTGCCTACTACCATTTTTGAATTTTAAGACACTGGTTTACAGTGTTCAGCAGAGTACTTAAGGTTGTCATTGTAAATGTTAATTTATTGAATTGAACAATGATTTTATATTGCTTGGTTTTTGAGAGGAAGTGTGGAAGATGCTTTCCAAAAACTGAGGGAGAATAAACTATATAATGTCTTTTTTACGTTTATTGTTTTACTCTAAGCAGTCCTGTTACCTCCCCAAAGCGATTTCCCTTCATTGCAGATATGCTTGACTGACCAACTGGACAAGAGCTGTAAAAATCAGAGGGAGAGAAATTGCTTTAGTATCTTCAAAGGCAGGAAAGAAAGTTTCCTCGATTGTGAGACACTAAGCTGCAGGTACTGAGGGTTGCTGCTTGTTGGAGATCTCTGAACAAATCTGATGGCCCATAAAGACAAGAGAGGCTTAAGGCCAAGCTACAGGGTAGAACTGTCAGAAGAGTTTTAAAAGTGAGTCATGCAGTGTTGATTTTAATTCAATGTTGTGCTTAGGCATGGAAAAAAACCATTCATCATTATTTCACTGATAAAACCCTGTTCAGCGCTCAGCTGGATAACAGCCTTATGAGGCTCATGGAAAACTTAACTTGGTTTCTGTCTGTATTGGTTAATACTGTTGAGAGAAAGGTAGGTAGAGATTAAAAAAATAATTTAAGAGCCACGTTGACAAACATGTCTGAGAGCAAAATGTGACTGACAGCTTATGGCTGCCTAGAGCTAGGAGTGAATCTTCCCTGTGTACTGTGGCAATTCTTTATCTAGAGAGTCAGAAAGAATTTTCAGAGTGCAACATGTCTACATTTCCAGTCAAGATCAAAAGTCCTGTTCCAGGGAACTAAAGGGAAATTTGTATTTTTAAAAAGCCCTTTCTAGTTGGATCAGAAATTATGGTGATGAAAGATGAAGCAAGAAACTAGTCATTTTTATTAGACTTTTTTTTTTAATCAGCAGGGCAACTTGGAGGATGGACAAGTTGGCAATTTAGAGGCAACTTAGAGGCCATCTTCAAATGGATGGACAAACTGGTTTGTCAGAGGTCTGATTAAAAAAATAAAAGTATAGTTGTGAGGCACGTGACTTCTTTCAGATGGCCTGAATTCAAAGTCTTGAAACTTAACCTTAAGGGAGTCTGAGATCTAAAAAGGGACAGAAAGTGAGGAACTGACACCTGTCTTTAACTAGAGAGTTTCCTTCCTGCCTACTGCCTTCCCTACTGGTTCTGAAGTGTATCTCTCAGTTTTGGTGTAGTGATACTGTGGTTGTGACTGTGAACCACAGTTTTCTTTTACCAGAGGGTTTTGACTGAATATTATTGAGAAGGAGAACTAGAAGGAAAATGGAAGGTTGAAGGAGGAAAAGGGACATGTTCCTCTTTGTTTCCTGATTTTTGTCAAGCCCACTCTAATGATGGTTCTGCATTTTGAACACAACAATACAACAATTGGTTCCCATAGCAACAAGTGGTTGTCCATTTCTTTTTTTAGATTTCCCATGTCAGCCTCACTGAATTTTTCCATATTACCAACACGGTGCCCTCCTGAAATGTCTGAATCTTAATTCAACAAAATAAAAAGCCTCTGCACAGTGAAAGAAGCTATCAGTAAGAGAAAAGGACACCTTACTTAATGGGAGAAAATATTTGATTATCATATATCTGACAAGGGACTAATATCCAAGATCTACAAGGAATTCATACAACTCAACAAAAAGAAAACAAGTAACACAATCAAAAACTGGGTGGAAGAGCTAAATAGATCCTCCTCCAAAGAAGACACACAGATGGCCAACAGACACATGAAAAAAATGCTCATCATCATTTATCAACAGGGAAATGTAGATCAAAACCACAGTTTTGCGTCTGACTTGTATTCTCATATTAACTTAGAGACCACTTATTTGAAGGCAGTAGTCATCTCTTCGATTCATCTCTATATGAACTGAATGAAATATGTCCTTTTTCTTTCTCCATCACAGTAAAATCAGATGGTAAAGTTGGGATGTATGCTTGGCCAATAGGTGTTATCTTGTAGGACTTTGAATCTTGAGCAAGTGATGAGGACAATACAGGGACTGTTAGATTTGTGTGGCCTCCCCCAGTTACCTTCTGTGTAGTCCTCCTGTGCCCACTTAGTATTTGTCAAGTTTATAAGTCTGGTGCACCAATCATCCAATATCATACTAATAAATTCTCCTTTGGTTCAAATTATCTTGATGTTTGTAACCAAATGCCTAGATGATATAGATGGTATTGTTAAATATGTAGGAAAGTATATTATCTTTTACTCTAGTTCAAAACAGATTGCTGGAAAGAAGTATAAATACTAAAAAGTGGAATTCTGACCCACAAAAAGAGAAAGTCTGTCTTTAATATCAAACATCTGTGAACAAGTTCCCCGCTGGATACAAAGGTTTTTGACAGGTATTGAGACTGTCTGCAAGTGACATGCACAGTTTTGGATGGCGATTTCAGGGTTTCCCCAGTGAATGTGATGAGCTGTCCAGATGGTGCCCTGATAGCCACTCAGCAGAGTCCTTTAAAGATAAAGATTAACAGCTAATTACATTTAATGCCTTGAAAGAAGTCCAGTAGCATTCATCTGATCAGAAATCCATCCCTGGGTAGATGCAGAAGAGAGAAAAGACTTCCAGGATGGCCATCTGGATGCTGTCCCCTGCTCTTGCCGCTGAAGAGGGTTTAGTGATGTCCGTGTCTCCTTTTGGAGCACATATTCTGCTTCTGGAAGCTGCTTAAAGATTGGCCCTGCTGAATTTAAAAGAGAAAAATTGGCTTTGTCCCATCAAACGAAAAATCTGTTTGGATGGGGAGGACAAGAGAGAAAACATGGAAAACCTGTACCAGGCTTTTCCAGTGGTTCTAAAAGCCTGGACATATGCATAACTATGCCAAACTAAATTTAGAACAAAATACTTCAACTGATTATTTCTAAGATTATGCAAAGAAAATCAAAGATTATTTTAAAGAAACATACATTACTTTTCCTCTTAATTTTTCTCCATAAATGTAATTTCTCTTCAGATAGTACTTAATACAAATTTGCATATCTAGGAAAACTTGATCCATTTTTAGACTCTTAGTTTAGAATCATAACAACTCTCATAGCAGCTGGCCTGCAACATACAGTGTTCAATGTATGTTACTTTCCTACTCAATGGTTCTCCTGTCCATCAGTCTTGTATAACTAATACCACGTACTTCCTCAACGAGAGACAACTGAACACTATGTAGAGATTTTCTTTTTTTTTTTTTTTTTTTTATTAAAGATTTTATTTTATTTTTTTTTTTTATTTATACATACAAGCTGGGGTACAGGCCAGAGGCGTGGGGCGGCGAGAGGGTTCACCAGAGACGGAGCGGGGAGCAGAACAGGCAGATCAGAAATACACTGCTGAGGGGAGCAGCGGGCAAGGCAGGAGAGGTCTGCCGCGCCATGTGGGATTCTCCCCGGCCCGGCGTCGAACTCGCGTCGCCGCTGCCGACAGCTCCACAGAGCAGCGCTCAACCGCTGCGCCACCGGGGAGGCCCTATGTAGAGATTTTCTATCTAGCAATTATGTCTGGGTGCCACTGTTTCTTACAGAGTCCAGAATCCAGACATCACATCATTGTAGGCAGCAGATGGCCAAGGGTGAAATGGAATAAAGTCACAACTTTTCCCCTCGAGAAAGGTCTCAAAACAAAGTACAGGACCTCAAAAGCCCAAGAGAGCATGTCTATGTTGTTAAATTCCACCCTTTCAGTTATATAACTGATCTAAGAGGGGTCAATGAGATTTTATTTCCTGGAAATGTGAACGTTGGAGGAGAGAGGCAGAGACTTTTTCAAAATTGGGAGGCAATAATGTCAATACATTAGAGGAAGGCTCTTCTTTTATGTTTTTATGTGCGCTTAGAAGAATAATACACTCATTTAATATATATCACATATACATTTAAAAGTGTGTTCCCGTAGGTTCTAATATGTAGTGTTTTCTTTTTTCTTTTGGAAGATATTCTAAAATTTCAATTTGGATTTTTTTTTTTTTAAAGATTTGTTTCTGCATACAAGCTGGGGTACAGGCCAGAGGCATGGGGCAGCGAGAGGGTTCACCAGAGACAGAGCGGGGAGCAGAACAGGCAGATCAGAAATACACTGCTGAGGGGAGCAGCGGGCGAGGCAGGAGAGGTCTGCCACACCATGTGGGATTCTCCCCAGCCAGGCGTCGAACTCGCGTCACCACTGCCGACAGCTCCAAAGCGCAGCGCTCAACTGCTGCGCCACCAGGGAGGCCCTGGATTTTCTTTTTTGATGCAAGCATCTGTATCAGGCAAGCTTGGTGGGAAGAGCACACTGCTGAGGGTCAGTGGGAGGCTGTGCTCCATGACGTCGACTCAGAACCCCTGAAATGCTGCCAACTCAGAACCCATGGACTGTTGCTAGTCTCTGCAGCACAGGTTCAGAAGGGATGGGAAGCAGTTCCTCACAGACTTGTGCTCATATCTTATTAGTTCAAGTTATATCACTCTGCTCAAATTCAAATACTGAGCTACTGTGTCCTGGCGTGACCAAGGAGAAATAGGAATGAAGACCACTGGTGTCCATTAGTTGGAAAAAGTTTTATTC
The DNA here is from genome assembly GCA_004024925.1 of Scalopus aquaticus. Taxonomy (NCBI): domain Eukaryota; kingdom Metazoa; phylum Chordata; class Mammalia; order Eulipotyphla; family Talpidae; genus Scalopus; species Scalopus aquaticus. Next base: position 96,223 of record PVIJ01000289.1, read on the forward strand.
TCAGTTTTGTTACAGTCAGAGAATATTGCCTGTCCTCTTTCTAAATCTTGGAATTTATTGAAGTTTGCTTACTGATGGGACATATGATCAAGTTTTGTGACTTTCATAAACACCTAAAGACGGTATATTACCAATCTTTTTTCAAGGTGTAGAATTTTGTACATATCAATTATATATGCTTTTCATTTATGAAATTTAGTTTAAAAAATCGTTCTCTGTCCATTTGATTTATCATGAGCTGAGAGAAGAAAATGAAAACCCATTTAAAAAATACTTCTATTGATCTTTGCATCTTTGGTGATTTTTGCATTATAAATATTACTTGGTGCCTATATTAATAACTGTTATTCCTTCATTACAAATTGCATATTTTTTAAATTATAAGCACTCCCCTGAATTCAAACTTATTGGACATTAAAATCATAATTTTTGACATCCTTTAAACACATTAGTCATTTTTGCCTACCACTGATAGTTTATTGATGACCTCCACTTCGCCCACATTGGTCACTCTCTCTTCCTTGAAAGACTTTTTATTTGTCTTCTAGAGTATCAATTCATCTAATTTTCCTTCTACCTCACAAGTTGCTCATTTTTTTCCTGTCTTGGTTAGTTTAGTCTCATTTCCTGAAGCCTCTAACTTAGTTCCAGTGCTCCAGAGCTCAGTCCTTGGAATTCTTGGTCTCTCTCTCTCTATACACTCTAGAAGATGTCATTTAGCCTCCTGGCTTAAATACCATCTACAATGTATTAGAGTCCATCCGGCAGAAAGAAATCACACCAGTCATTTCAAAGACAGAATTTAGCATAAATTTATATTAGTATAACATAAACATAATATTATTAACATTTACTGATGATATCACCAACAATTAACCATTCTGAGAACTTGTACAAAAACATTTTCAGCTAGTAGAGTTTTGAAGCGTAAGGGCTGAGCACTTTTAGCTGTCATTTCTCAATGTAATATTTTTCCCCATGTTAAAGCTCTTGTGTGTCTGAGTCTGTAGACTATGCCAGCTGTAATCTAGGCACAGGCACAAATTCTTCAACTTCTCTTTTTTTCTCTTGTTCATGTTATTAAATGGTTTTTACTTGCATTGGAGAGAGCACAAAAATTTGAATTTGACTATGGATATAGAAATAAGCAAAATGTTTCAAATTACTTTAGTTTTCAACCTCTTGAAATCATTTGGATAAGGGAGAAGTTCTTCTCAAGCTCAGGAGAGTCCTTTATTGGGCTGTGAAGGAGAGGTTGATTTATCCAGGAAGGTAACATCCTTGGCCACACTCTGCTTCCTCTGTGTCCATGTTCCTTTGGAATTTGCTTGTCAAAAGCTGAGTTGACCATCTATCTAGTTACAAATGTCAATTGACAACTCATTTATCACTATACACACACACACACACACATTAATGTCTGTGCAATTACAAAGAAGATACAGATGACCATAATTTTGGTTACATTTTCTCTTGCCCAGGGGTGGGATTTTCTGATGTGCTCTTTAAAAAATATTATGTAACCATTTTGTCCATTTTTTATTAAAGTTTTGCTCTTTGTTTTACCAAAATGGGATCATTTGCAAATATATACCCATGTAAATATGTTTAAATAAAATAAAATAAAATATTGGCCCCAAACGATAATGAGCATAATTAATAATGATATTAATAGCCCTTTTCTTCTCAAGGGCTTTGTGCATATACTCCTCTAATTTATTTTGTTATCATTATAGTTTACGAAGTATTCTGGGCAAATGCTATCCTCTTGAGTTTCCAATGGAGGACACAGAAGCCTAGAGATAGTAAATGATTTGTTCAAGGTCACAGTCTAGTTTTTGTTTTACCCTATACTGTTGTGAGACCTTAGCACACCATGCTTTTCACTAACGATTTCCATTTTCTTATTCAAGTGGATGGTAAGAATCTTTCACTGGATAGACTGTTTTAATTTCTACAACAACAGAACAGAGTTTGACCTACAGAACTGGCCTTTATGAAAGCTAATGAAGAATTAGGTTGCCTGAGAGATTTGAGATGAAAGATTTTTCCCAGGTCTTTTGTATATTTTAAATATACAACAGGAGGGACCAGAACATGTCTTTGTACATTGTGAGGGATTGTACAGGGGAGGGACTAATAAATATGGTGGAATGAATTCTCTGTTGGGTACTTTAAATGTTTAAAGGCTTAAAGTAACGGTCACACTTCTGTCCTTACTTCAGTCAGGTACCTAGTGAACATTTAAGTCTCTAATCATCCTCTGTCTGTGATAACACACTGTGGTCTCAGGACTACACTTAACCAACCAGAGTAGAAGAGAAAAATTACTCACTGTCTTGGCCTCAGAGCTTCATTACTGTTTCAACTCATGAATGCCACGGCTTCATATTCTCTGAGCTGTTGGTTTCTATATGTGCCTTGACCTGTAAGATTCTGTTGACCTCCCCAGCCTTGCCTGGACTTAACCCTTTATGCTGTCTTTAGTCTTCTGTTTTATGAGTTTTAATTTGCAGGACTTTTTAGATTCCTGACCCATTGCCTCTTCTGACCTCAGATTCAGATCTGCTCAAATCTGGTTGGAATTGAAAGCTCCTCATTTTTCTTTTGTTTGATGATTGCTGTCCTTATCAACACAGGTATGCTACTTTTTGCTTGATTCGGCTACTCTATAGTTTTCCTAATAATTCTTCATTGTTCACTCCTAGAATTTCTAGGTTATCACCTGAGAATGAATGTGAAATAGATAGTAAAATAAAGTGATTTCAACCACAGGAAGGATGTGAGGCTATTTCTGTGTGAGGAAGAAACCATATAAAAATGTCTGCCTCTGGGGAGCGAACATTTCCAGGTTGAGTTTTTACCATATTTAAACCTGTAAAACCTGTCTATCTATCAAAATTAAGAATGAGGTTACCAAATCTTTTCCCATTACCCACCTAATAGAGATAGTGAGGGGAAAATAACTAAGAACTTGGAACTGAGGGGCAAAAAAATCAGAGTCAGACTTCACCTTCACTAAGTAGCAAGGATAGTCTTTTTCTAATTATCAGTTCTCCAAATCAGGCCATGCTTCTGATCAAGGGGTGGAGATTTTCCTAAACTACGGTTTCTTTGGACCCCACCTAGAATATTTTATGAAAGCAAAATCTCACAATCTGAATTCTTAACAAATTCTCTAGTGATTCTGATGCAATTGACTAAAAGATTGGTATTTGAAAATGTTTGCTCTTCAGAGCTAGGGGTAACAATTATGCAGATTATAATTGAAAGAAAAATCTTAAAAAGATGCAGTTGATGAAGACTCTATAGTTAAGTCTGACAAAAGAGCAATTGAGAGGAGACAGAGAATCTCTATAGTTATTATTAAAATCCTTGATAGAAGAAGTTGAAAAACCTTCAAATTAATTAGAGTTTGAAATGTGGAAGAAGATTGGTGAATCATTCTGATGAACTTAAAATAGTAGACAGACTAAAAGAGACATATTTCCCATTAAATGGCTTCAACAGTTAGATGGGTTGGGAGCTAATTCTACCTCACAGTGTTTTGTAGTTTATGTTTGTTATGTCCTCATAGTTCTGTTATCATTGTATAAAGTGTCTCCCTTGGAACAGAAACTACTAAAATGAGTTAGGCTACATTACAACAAATTCTAATAGACCATCTGCCATGTATTTGGCATTGAACTATGTGTTTAAAGTTGTATAAAGAAACATACATGACTGTTCCCTTCCCTATGCCCATGAATGGTTGCAAACCAAATATGCTAAGAGTAGGTGGCTTGGAGTTTCATGAGAATTGCTGTGTGTACTTTCTAAGTGAATGTGCATAATTAAACTGATTTAGTAAGAGAAAAAAATGTATAAGGTAAACAAAGTTCACTAAAAAGATGGATAGAGCTTTTCTAAAAAATAAAGTTTTTCATATAAAAATAAATGTGAACTTAATAAACAAACACTTCCAAAATACAAAAAGAAAATGAAAAGCAATCTCATTACTTTTTGATGACCATAATATATTCATGTATTTACTGTTGTCATATGTTTCACATACTTTACATATACTCCTCTAATTTGCATTTTCCACAATTCTTGAGCATTTCTAGGATATATGGAATCCATAAATCACATGTACTAAACTTAAATAATTCCTCCCTCAGACAATTTGAACTCTCTAAATTAATAAGGAAAAATTAATCAAAATGTGAGATTACAATTTTAGTGCTCTTAGTATATAGCCAAATGCTATCTTAGAGGGCTTTACAATTTAAGACCCACCACGAAGAATGTGTTTTACAATATACTTGGTATCATAATTATAATTTTTAATTTTTACTAATTTATGAGTTAAAAACTGTATCATTTTTTCAGTTGAATTCATCTGATTGACTACCCATATGTTTTCTAATCAGCTGAAAATATTTATATTAAATGAATTTTTGATATTTTGCACAATTACTTAGTGCAATCTACGTCTTTCTTATCATTTGTATTATTTTTTTATATCCTGGATGTTAAGCTAGCGAAAATACATTATTTTGTGCTTCTCTTACATATTTTCCCAATTTCTTGTGAAAATGTTCAATTGAATATTTTATGTATTTTAATCAATTTATTTTTTTTATGTAGAGTTTAGAAATCATCTCAGATACAAGAATTTTATTGTGCATAGGTATATTGTAGAAATTACCTTTTAAGAGACAAGTGGGATCAAAAACTACATATTGTCAAAAGCCTACTCTTGCTGGAATAAAGAACTGTTTAATTCAGTATCGATGCCTAAGTTTGGCAAGGTGGTTGGTAATAGTGTTCTGGTCCCTGACTTCTACTTTTGTAAAAATATCATTGGGATTTGGAAAGGGATTGAGTTGAATCTGTAGATTTCTTTGGGCAGTTTGGGCATTTTAATAATATTAAGCCCCTTAATTCTTATACATAGGATGTCTTTTCCCATGTTTGTGTCTTGTCTAATTTCTCTCCTCAGTGTTTTATTGTTTTCAGTATATAAATCTTTTACCTCCATAGTCAAATTTATTACTAAGTATTTAACTTTTTTGGTGCTATTGCAAATGGAATTGTTTTCTTAGTTTCCATTTCAGATAGTTCATTGTTAAGTGTATAGAAATGCAAATGATTTTTATATTCTGCAACTTTACTAAATTCATTTATTAAACAGAGATGAATCCTGCTTAGGCTATTTTTGTTCTTATTCTGATGCCTTTTTATTATTTAGTCATTTTTCAGAGTATGAGGCTTTTTACAAACATGACAGGTGATTTGACTGAGTTTATTCATTGCAATTCACACAGTAAATTCATCTAAAATGGCCTTTTTATATTAAAAAGTCCAACCAAATAAATTTCAAATTCATGTACTATGCAGAATGTAAGCTCTGAGTAACTTTTGGTTGCTCCCTGTTTCTTTTCTTCCTGTTAGTCAAAAAACTATCTCTATTAACACAATAATAAGAACCCAAAAGCAGAGTTAGCTAGGTCTCATTTTAGAAAGGAAAGCCTGAAGCTCAAAGAGATAGCACCAAATTATAAGGTGGTGGTATAAAATATTCAAAATCCAGACTTTAGAATTTTTATTTTATGACAAAGTTATTGCTAATACACCACACTACTTAAAGTCTAAATCACTACTGATTTCTATTTTTTTGTGCTTCAATTGGTTGTGGTATCTTGTAACTATAAGTCACAGTATATAAAAAATATGGAACAGAAAGGATTAACCTTTTCATTTTCTATTGGGCATGTCCCTAGGACAGGGCTGTTAAAAGTTGTATTTGAGGGCCTCCCTGGTGGCTCAGGGATTAAGTCTCATGCCTGAGTTCGATCTCCAGCCAGGGAGCTAACCCACATATGGCACTGCGGATCTCTCCTGTCTCACCTGCTGCTCCCCTTGGCAGTGTAGTTCAGTAATCTACATTTTTTGCTCCCCTCTCTGTCTCTGGTGAGACATCTCTCACCCCTCATACCTCTGACCTACAGCCAAGTTCTTCCATGCAAAAAAGAAGTAGTAATTTGACATAGATATTCTACATTACTACCAAAATAAAGGGACAAACTCAGTATTTGTCATTGAAATAAGAAAAAGTTAATTAGGTTGATCAGAGCAGGGATTTCAGGTTAGTTGGACTCTGACCTTCCTTGTCTGCCCTTGATATCCAATGGTACCTGGATCAAAAATGAGCCTTGCTGGTTGGGTGACATACTACAGATTAAAAATATTTTTCCAGATCCAATTTTGTAGTCCTATAAATTTGAGAACTGACATTTAAAGCTGCTAGACTGATGTTGGGATAGGGCCAAACTGTTAATTACAAGATGTATGAGAAGGGGGTGATAGTCAAGTTTGGGTGGAAACAGGCATATGAGTCTACTGTTGGCAGCCTTCTCTTTGGAGAAGCAGAAAGGGAACACACAGCTTAAAGAGGTAGACATAAAAGAACATTCATAATTCCTTATTGGCAAACGCCTTCCAGGACAGCTATTTGGTCACAGAGGATCATTAGCTGACTAGTGAGGAACTGAGAAATGAGATTATATCTAATATCTCCCTACCTTTATCTCTTTGATAGCACACTTCCTCGTTTTCTCTTAGTCTAAAATGTAGGCAGTTCCTAGTGACTGGGTTTCAGATATAAGAGAAAAACACTGAATGTAAATGCCGTAACAGACATTCAGAGGTGTGTGTGTGTGTGTGTGTGTGTGTGTGTGTGTGTAACTTACACCTTCAAACTTGACTCTTGAATTACTGTAACATGTTGCACTCTTCACAGAAAAGACAGACTTCACATTGTGTCGCTTACTGTAAATGTACCAACACTGCAAAGTTCAAAAGTACAAATGTCACAGCCAGAAACAATAGGCTTCTTGGAAATGTGTTTGGAAAATCTTTTAAGACTGTAACTGTAGAAAACTCTGCCTGTAAGGAATTTTCACATAGGCTGTCATACCCTATAAAAGACTAACTTGTTACAAATGGAGGAACAATCTTTCTGATATCTGTTGCCTTTCAACACTCAATGTGAGAGCAGGCATAAACAGATAAGGAACTAGCAAATTTCCCAGCGAACAGTGCTTTATTTCTACAAATACTCACTCTAGGCTAACTTCACCCTAAATCATTGAAGTAAATGACTGCAGAAAGTCAAAAGGAACAAAAACTTACTGAACAATTCGACACCTGTAACTAAGATAATATTTTAACCAACCGGAGGCTGAAGGGTGATGAAGTGTAATTGTGACAGCTCTGACAACATTGCTAACCCACAATTCTATTCAGATAAATGCAGACCTACTATATGAAATGAAATATGTGGCAATTCCACTGTGGCAAATATAGTAAGACAACAATAAAGTGATAAACAATAAAGTGATAGTGAGGAATGGGACAGAGGGAACTTTGGAAAAATACAACAGGTATTAAGACGTGATTCTGAGGAGTCAGAACAATCTAGGAAGGCAAGAAGAAAAGCAACAGTGATGAACTAGTTGTTTGGGTGTGGCTGGTACTCTACCACCGTACCTGTGGAATTAAGAAGGTGGTTTTAGTGTTTGCAGAAACAGGAACCAATAATCCATTTGAAATCAAGCTCAGGTAAAATTTATGATCCTTTTAAAGATTCTCTTTATATGAAAAAGTTCTGAATTATTGCAAGGTTAAACAAGCAAGCAAGTGTAACAAATGCCTCACATTCCCATTAATAAAAATGAACTAATGGTCATGCTGTCTATTTTTGTTTATACTTCACGTGTCTAAGAGCCATACAAAAAATAATTTTTGAATAAGCATGAATAATGAAAGGTATTTGGTGTCTGTTAACTGAAATTGATTAGGAATTCTTATTGTTTGTGTGTATTAGACAAAATTGAAACTATCTGGGGATTTTGTTTCATTTCCTGGGAAACTTTTTACATTGTTCGTGGGAATGTAAATTAGTGCAGCCACTATGGGAAAAAGCATGGAGATTTCTGAAAAAATTAAGAACAGAAATACTATTTAGTCCAGTTTTTCTACTTTTGGATATTTATTCAAGAAATAGCAAAACACCAGTTCAAAAAGACACATGCACCTCTATTCATTGCAACATTATTTATAATAGTCAAGAAATGGGAACAGTCTAAATGCCCATTGACAGCTGAATGGATGAAGATGTGTTACATATACACAGTAGTATAGTACTCAGCTATAAAAAATAAAACTTCGCTATTTACAACGTAAAATTAGGTCAAATACCTAATCGAACAACTCTATCCTGCCTCAATGGACAGAACTTGAGAGGGTTATGTAAGTAAATAAATAAGAAGGAGAAAGACAAATACTGTGTGATTCCATTGGTACATGGAAGATAAGGAAACAAAGCAAATGAACAAACAAAAAACAAAATCAAACTTAGATGCAGAAAACAGATTTGATTTTACCAGAGGGCAAGAGGGTTAAATGGGTAAGAAGATCAAGCGTATGGTGATGGCCAGAGTTAGACTTTCAGTGGTGACCATGATGTACTATACACAGATTTGAATTATAATGACACTTGAAATTTGCACAAATTTATAAATCTAGGTTACCTCAGTAAAAATTGTTTAAGATATCTTCTTTCCAACTTGTTCAGACTGGAGTAAGGAGAGAGACAGCAGGAGAAAAGGAGTCTCAAATATGTCCCAACCTAAGTGGCCCACAGTTTTTGATTAAACATAAATAAAGTCACACATTCCAATTAAATAGTACTATAGTCACAGAAATGTATACATTTAAAATAACATGCAGAATTAGGAGTATTCACCCAATTCTGTCCTATTCCAGAGACACTTGAGGTCTCATAGAGAGCTAAAAATGGTAAATCAGACAAGAAAATTCAGAGAAAGATTTCTGTTCTCCTTATTAAATGCATCTAATGCATCTTAGCCTACTAAATGGCAGAAACACCTGGAGATATATGTCACATGGCCTTTCCAATGATCCTCTTTTTTATTCTGTGATAAAAATTCCTAGTAATGTATCATTGGTTAGGTACAAAAAAAAAGAGCATAAGTTATGTTTTTCACTCAGAGACCTGCAGGTGTCAGTAAGAAAGGGTGACCATGTGCAGATTGTTCTTTAGCTTCTCTCCCACGATCCCCCCCACCACACACACTGATTGTTTAGGAATATGTGTCCATCTGCACATTTGGTTAACTAGGTAGGAGGACATTAGCTCCTTCTTTAATGCAACAGAGATATTAAGTAAGTGATTGCTAAGTGCTAGAAAACTGTCAAGATGTACAGGTGAACCAGGATATTCAGCTTAATAGCTGAGTTGGAACTTTTAAGAATATACAGTTTCATAGTGGGAAACTCATGAGAAATTCCTGGTCCCACTTCAGTTATGTATAGATATTATACCTGATTTGAAAGATGAATAAAGAGGAAAATGATACATACTAACGAGATCTAGGAATAGATTTTATGGCACATAAGGAGAATATTTAAAATGCAGGTACAAATATGACAATAATGCAGTGGAGTTCATGGAGGGAAATTTTAAAAGCTGTTGGTTTGTCGTTTCAATAATTCAAAACATGAACACTTAAAAAAGAGAACAAAGAGGAAATATGGCAAAAGATTGAAAACATTCAGACATGGTAAGTAATTGGATGATACTAAAAACTGCCACATGAGAAGTAAAATATTCATTAGAAATAAAAAAGATCAAAACTGACACCAAGAAAAAGGGAATCAGTGATGTGAGACAAACATTTGAATAACTTTTCCAGGATCCAGGGTAAAAGGATTAAGAAATGGAGATGATGACAGTGAAGATAAAATATGAAAGATTAAGGAGAACAGACATAACAGATAAATGAACAAGATAACAGAATAAATGATAAAAATCAGTAATCAAAGTTGTGACTATAGAAAAGTTTCCTAAAATGAAGAGAGCTTTGAGCGTGCAGAATGAAGGGTCTCACTGAGAAGCAGTCATTGTTAATGAAATGAAGCCAATATTTAGGTACATCCTACTGAGATATCTGAATTTCAAAAGATATGGAAAAAAATCTTACAAACATTCAAGTAGGAAAAAATATTATCTGTGCAGAAAATAATGTGGATCTCATGTGTCTCCATTGCTAGATGGCAAAGCTAGAAGCAATATATAAAATGGTGCAGGAGACAATGACAATATTATGAGTAAAGATTTCACATGCAGGCATATTGTCCTTTAAAGTGGAATGACGGGGGTGGGGGGAAAATAAAGCGGAATGACAGCTAAATATAAAATGTGCATAACTCATGAGATGCAGTACCAGATTCTATTCCTGATGATATCACTCAGAGATATTCTCTAACAAAGACATGCATCATAATAAAGAACCATGGGAAATGATAATCTTGTAAATTTCATTTACTTGGAATTTTACATGCACAATAATTTAATCTATAATTTTTCACAATACCTATTCCTTTGCAGTAGTTTTATCTCTTCTGCTTTTGTTTCTGTATGGGTTTTACAGAAATAAGCACGAAAATCTACAGTTGCTCCTGCAAACAACCAACAAACCCTACATTTTAGAACTCCCAGGTACCAAGATTGGCTTATTCTTTCCTTTATTATTAGACCTAGTCAGTCTATTTTAATTATCACTGGCAAGGCTGTTTCTGGCCTGAAGGATCCAGAACAGATTTCTAATGCTTGATTTCCTAGGAAGGCCAAGGTATTCAGATGCAGTCAGCCTAAGGTGGCTCTGTGTGGTACAATAGTCCCTTTGATTGCTAATTAGTTCTTTGATCTATATTAACAATGTCAGTCTAGAAAGTGTCAATGTCATCTTGGGAATGCAGCTTTATTCTTTCATACACACACTTGTTGATCATTTTAGAAACTATAATGGTCACTGTTAGCTTGGTATGTGAGGGCACAAGGTCCTAATTAGGAACCAGACTGCATTTAGAACAGCAGGAAGAAATCTCAAGTTGGTCCCCAAGGCAATTTTGCAATGGAGGCAAGTTGCCTTCCTGGTTCCAGCCTGTCTTCTCTTATCAGAGGAAGACAGTCTCCATCTTCCCAGGGGACACAGTACTGCTACTGTGCTCTCCCAGGTTTTCCTCTAGATCCCACTCTTGTGACTGAGCCCTAACTTTCCTAACACTTAGGGATTCTTGGTGCCCTAGAAATCCCTACCTCTTTGCTTTGCAACCGAGATCCCTACTTCTTTACTCTGAGGCTTTTCTGTTAATACTCACGTGGGCTGGGGCCTGGTATGTCCCCATCCTCTTGCTCTTCTTGAGTATCTGTCATGGCTCTTCTTAGGTGCATTTTTTTTTTTTAATTTCAACTGAATGATTGTGATGCTTAGCAAGGTCTATTCACTCTGTTGAGACCACAACTCAAAAGTCTCCCAGCACAATATCTGGCATTGCAATTTAGCATTTGACCTAGAGGCACTATTTTCTATGAGGCCTTATAGAACTTTGCCCTGCACATGTGCAGCCCAACTTTTCAAGGGCCCAGGGTGGAAATAGGGGTGGGGTGAGGAGGACACGCCATACTTATTTGTGTAACTCTCTCCTTTCCGGTGTCCTGCTTAGCAAATTCCAGTCAACTTTGGTCCCCTGCTCTCCAATTTGCTTCCTCAGCTCAGAGACCTTTGCTCTCTGCTTGGGGTGTCCACTCCCTGTTTCCAGCGGGGAATCTGTTCTGTGATAGAGGGTCATCCCCTGTCCTTTCATTCTGTAAGAATTACAGTCCTATCCATAGTCTAATATCTGAAAATAGTATGTGATTTATTTTGGCCCATTATATGGTTGTTTTTTAAGCTAGGTTAAGTCAAAATCAGTTACTCTGTCATGGCCAGAAACACAGAATTTGGTGTTTTGGTTTTTGTTGATAATGTAGGATGGTTTCGTCAGTTTCACTTGTTATTAATTATATTATGTATATTTTTAGTAGGTGTCATATTAGGGAAATTATGTATATGGATTTCCTCCACATCTGAGCTAAATGCAACCACTAAGTAGCTAGGGCTCCAAAGAGAACATGCTCCTCTAACTTCACGAGACAAGAAGCAAAGTGGAAGGAAAGACAGAGTGGAAAGACAGAGTCTGAACTGACTACTCCTAAAATGTCAAACTTTGGAAAATTTTACAGAATGGAGGAGCATGTAAAAACAATGCTGGGGCTTCACCCACTTTGGAAGGCATTTGTTTCATAGTATGTAAGTTTCTTTTGCCATCAAATGATCAAGGATTTCTGCCTTTGCTACTTGCAGTGTATGCAGATCCACCATCAGCCCAAATCCTGAATCTTGATTGAATCTTTCCTGATTCAAAAATTCAATCATTTTCCTGGATTTTTGGGATACTATTTTTAGCAATCTTCTTCCCCCCACCCAATAATCATATCAAACTTATGATTTCTATTTATAACTATAATCAGATAGATATTTAACTGTCTTCCTCAGGTGTCCTAACCCTCTCTGATGAATTTATTCTTGGATTCAACTAATCCAAATAGATCTCTGAATCCAGAGACCACAGGATAGGAAAGTTTTGCACAATTGCTCAGAACCCATAAATATAAAAAGTGAAAAATATTGTGTTGAAGTCCACAGAATATTTTCATCAAAAAGGATTGTGGGATGTATTGTAAAGACAGAGATTGCACATCCTGGAAAAACACTCCTTTACAAATATTAAATAATTTTGACACATTTTTGACATCTACTTGTCAGACTAGAGTTATTTACTCAAATTTTTTTTTGATTTGAGAAATTAAACATCATTTCTGGGATTAAACCCAAAGATGGTAAATGTTGAAATTAAAAAGTAGCGCTGTCCATTCATCATTTATTTCAAAGACTGTCACATGAATATATTCTTCAAGATAAGAAGAGTATATGTAGACACACATAAGCATTTTTCTTGCACATATTACAAGCTCAATAAGATGTAATAGTCTGATGCAGGTTTTCATTTCCTTGGGTTAGTTAATGAAGGATTCCTATAATGAAGTGAAATATATTTTATATCCAAAATGAAATATATCCTACTTCAAAAATGAAAATATATGTTATATCCTACTTAAAAAACCATAGGTTTAGGAATGCTAACTTTAATAGAAGACTCTGAAAGATCATTTGATTTAAAAGATACTAATTAGTAGAAGACCTATTGCTTATATAAGAAAGATAGGTCAGAGGGATTTATATATTCTTTTAGTTCCCTGATAGAAATTCAGATTTATGGTGATATTTTAAAATATATGGGCAAACCTTTCATGTATCATACTTGTTTGTACATCAGAAAAAGTCTTTGGGGAGCCACATGAAAAGCTAATTAGAACAGTAGGAAACCCCTCTTTATTTCAGTAAAGATGCTTATAATAATTTTTAAAAATGAAAATGAAAAACTGACATTCCCAGAGGAATGAACTTAGTTAAGGCATCTTAGAGCTGTACTTTATTCTTGTGAAATGATAGTTCTTATTCTGTGTCTTTAAAACCCATGAAATCTTTTAGGAAAAAAATTGAGAATTTGACCTTGTTTGATTGCAGTGGATCTCTTCATTCATGGAAGAATATCCACTTTTCATCTTTTTAGGAAAACTTTTGAAAAAGACTCCATCTCTCATTTTTGCCATATAATTCAGGGGGGATTACCCCTGCCACTGAAGATTTTGAGGTATGTCTGCTGTCATACCAAAAGATTACTTACTAACTGAGCTAAAAGACTAAAGTAACTAAAATACTTAATTTTGTTCTTTTTGTAACAGATGGAAATACATGATACTCCCTGCAGAATTTATATTTGGAGAAAAGGAAAATACTATATCAATAAGTGTCTGAAAGGTCCAATTTAGCAGGAAAATCTTATCTTCTAGGGGTGAGTGAATTTCATTATAGTATTCACACTATCCCCCGACTGAATGACTCATCTGTTTTATTCATATTCTGCAGTTTTGTCATGCATTTATGTAAAAGCTCAGGTCCATAAAAGTTAGTTGTTTAACATGCAAATTTAATTAATCATAGACGAGGTCTACCTTCATGCTTGCTCAAAATCTCATAGCTCTTATCACTTCTATCATTCATGCTGATGCTGCCTTGCTAATTTAAAAGTGCTTATGCTATATCTCGATTTCAGTATCTTGAGAACAAAGATTTAAACTTAGCACTTACTGTGCTCTTTGGTGACTCAAAGCAACTTCTACTTGAATATATGTCTTGCAATTGAGAAGAAAAAGGTCTATATACCCTTATCTTCTCATAAGATTTTATTAAAATATGCTAGTAATTGTCTCAATATATAAGTAGTCTTGCCTTGTAATTATTGTCAGAAAAATGGTTTAAGATGAACTGTTTAAAACCCAAGTTATTATTTTTTTTGAAAAGATATTCTTTTACAATTTATTTGGTTACCAGTCAGCAATTCTATATATCAGATCAAGTCTTTCCATTACTCACAAGTACGTTTTGCAACTCATGTATCTTGAAGAACCATCATTGCCAAAATTAGATATTCTTTATGTAATAAACTGAATAAGCAACGAGTAGGAGAATCAAATTAATGAATGACCCTTCCACTGCTAACTTTCTCCAAAGAGTTCTCTAAGCACTGCGTCAGCTGTTCTTCTTTTGTCAATCTTGCTCCAATCTGGCTTCTGTCTCCAGTGTTTCCCCAAAACCATTCTTGTTAAGATCTCTGACACATCCATGTTGTAAAATCTACTAGATGTTTTTTGTCCTCATTTTACTTGATATCTTAGCATATTTTATTTTGAGTATCTTTCTGAAACATTTATGTATTTTTATTTTTTTTTTTGAAATACCATTGTTTTCCATCCTTACTAGTGTGCGGACAGTAGAGGATTTTCCCCCTCAGGTGTAGTCGCTGGCTCTCCCACCACCAAAATGCCCTTATTCCTCCTCCATAGTCCATTGTGCTCTTCCCCACCACACTCCTACCTCCTGTTTCTCACCCTTCCCCCCCTCACCTCCCCTCTGAAAGCCTATGGTCTATGATCAGCTTTCAAGGTTGGCTGGTTTTAAAGTTTGACTCTGTTTTTTTGGTTTTCATAGTCCGCAAATAAATGACACCACCTGGTATTTATCTTTCTCCTGGTTTATTTTGCTTAGCATTATCCCTTCCATTTCCATCCATGTTGCTGCAAATTGCATGAATTTATCTTTCTTGATCACTGAGTAGTATTCCATAATGTATATATAACACATCATTTGGGTATTTTATAGACATCCAGATTCAGTATCAGTCTTGTGAATCCTGTTCCATCCACAGTTTTTTTTTAATCTTAGCAAATAAGTGCAATTTTTCTATTCATCTGCTTATTCCAGAAACATGGGGAAAATTCTGTATCCTTTCATATACATTTCTTCCAATTCTAATCTATTAATAAGTTCTTCACAGTTTACCCACAAATTACATATGTACCACTCTTTGCATCCATCACCAGCACTCCCATTTAGACCCTATAATACAGTGGTATTGGGAACTACTTCAGTAATCTCCTGGCTTTCCCCACTCCCTTTACAGATTTTCTCCCTGCAATATATTTCCCCCATAGCCTCCAGAATGATCTTTTAAAAAATAGTTTTTGCTACTTGCCTGCTTGAAAATATTTTAATATATTTTCATTGCATTTTGAGTTAAATCCAAACTTCATTTATTGTCATATAGTGGCCCTTATTCTGACCTTCACAATCTCAACTCACATATTTCACTAAGATCACGTCATGTTTTACTCTCCCTAGCATGGTTTCACCCACATTAGAATATTTTAGTCACTCCTCGTGGTATGTTCTTTCTCTGGAATTTTACATGACTATTTCTTCAACTTAATGATTATCTCTTAAGGGTGACATGAGGCTGTTACTCTCTCTAAATAGGATATTATCTATTGTATTAGCAATGTATGTGACTTTTATTGCATTTTGTATTTAATTTTCAATTTATTATTTAGTATGTTTATTATTTATTTCTACTTATTCATGGAACTTGTTTGCTAGTTGCTTTATCTCCCCACCACATCATAAACTCTGAAGTGTTTTTGTCTTAGCAGACAGTAAATCTTTTAAATGTTCTAAAATATATATTGAACAAATATATGAATAAGCTTGACCCTTCAACATCTGGTATATCTGCATGCAATATAAACATCTTATGTCTCAACATAGTATTAAGTAATTCTCAAGTGATCCTTACCAACATCCAGATCTGCTTGTTTGAATAGATATTTGACAAGAACTGTCTGATGTGTGAAGTTTTTTTCTACTTGCATGTAGAAGTTACATGAAATTTTTTTCTACTTGCATAGCCAGCCTAAGTGACCAAAATAAAGTGACAGTATGGCCAAGTTCACTGGCTAATAATTAGAGAGTGTAAACTTAAATTTAAAAAATACTGAAGTATGAAGTGTGAACTGCATTCTTGACCTGGATTTCTCTATTATACAGTAAATCATATTTAGTATAATTTCAGCTACTCAGCCGCCCCCTATTTAAAGCTGAGTTAATAATATTTATCCTTATTCACCTTCTAGGTTTCTAGAATGAAATGAATGGTAGCTCTTTGAGGAAAGGCACCGGGTTAGGCTAAGCATGTCCTGGTATAATAGTAAGTAGATGAAAGTGCACCCTCTACCTGTTCCACATTCATTATTGAAGGTTTATCTTATGGAAATTGAAATGATATCTAGCTTTATGGTTCTTTAAAATTCAATTCACCAAACAAATATTGAGCACTTGCTGTGCAGAAGGCAACGTATCAGGACCTAAGCAGCATGATGGAGTTTGTTTCTTAAGGTTTTTGCAGCTAGTATGGGGACTTACAAATGCAAAAATAACTATACTAAAAAGTATGCGGTAAATACTACAAAAAATTTTAGAAAGTACTATAGGAACCCAGGAGAAGGTGGGATAGAAGTGGGGGCTGAAAAATTTGCAACTATATAACTTCCTGCTTTACTAATGGAGCCAATAAAGACATACCTCCTACTTCACTGGACCTAGAATAGCTGGGCACACAGTAAAGCCTTAATAAATATTTGTTGAAAGGAAAAAAAAGTGATGAAAAAGTAAATTGGACTTTTTACCAGACAGAGAAATCCTTTGATTCCTGGGGAAGCCTCACACCTCATTACCTTGTACGTTCCTTTGAGTCTTGTTTCCTGGTTTACCCTCTTATCCTCCTTTTTGAAGTTTATAATCCCAAGTTAACAAGATCTATGAAAAATCTTGACAGTGACGAATCAGAAATTATGTTGAAAAAAAAAATAACACTTCCCTCTTTAAAATGTGAACTGAAGCTAAAGTTGAAACTTATTCTTTCAGTTCTCTTGGACCCCAGTCCTGGCTCATAGCCTCTAAATTCCTTTTTCTTTTCCTACTGCTTGATTTAGTTTTCTAGTTTCCTTCATTTTATTTGTTTCACAGCTTATTAGATCACTTAAAGATACAAATCCATTCTTTTTCATCTTTATTAGTCCCTCTTTCTTCTTTTGTAAATTACTCAAACTTACAGATTGTACTAAAATTATATTTGTCTAAAGGCCAAATGAAGTTAAAGAGAAAAATGACTGACTTACTCTATAAATTTTGATTAAATTACAGTAATAATATCAACAGAAAACCCTTCATTCCCTGTGGACTTCCCCTAAAATAGCTTTTAGATGGAAAGTCCATATCTGAAACACATAAAAATGGTATCACTGGTGGAAAGCAGGGAGAGATTTGGGATCCCTAAGCCCTTGGCTCCCGCTACAGCAGCAGTAGTTGGTGCTGTGACTTCACAGAACCCTACACCCTCTCTCAACACAGCATTCAATCACTAGCAGCTATTTTGATGATCTGGGGATTTATCAGTGGGGAATAACCTACTGCAGAGCAAGAAAAAAAAAACCAGGGAAAATTACAGGGAATTTTATTCCAGAGACAAGTCACAGAAGCGATTTAATTATTTCTACAGCCGGCCCCTCTCTTTTTTTTTCCCTATAAAACAGAACTTGAACTTTAGACCATAATACCAGTGTTCATTAATTTTTCTCTATAGATTATAAAAATTATTGAACTTATAAAATTATGTAATAGCCATATTTGTTGTTTATTAACTCACTTTTGTTACTGGGTATAAACTTTATATTTAGAGGTTGCTACAATATATTTCTATTTCACACCCCCTAGCTGGTTACAGTTCACATTCAGCTGCTACATAGAATGCAGTGGTAACATAAACAAATTTAAAGTTCATAAGTAAATATTGGAAATGTTCAAAGTGGCTGTGACATAAACAGCCCTGAGACAGGTTTTCTCAAGAACACAGCTCTTATTTTGCATCTAGTAATGGGAGCTCTTGGCAATGGCTGAGATAGGTGACCATTTACTTCTATTCTGGCATCACAATTTAACTCCAAATTTTTTAACTCAATAATTTACTTTGAAGGAAGACATTATGTGCTTTTGTTTGTTTCTAAGTCACGGTGCTTCCGGAAAAAAAAATATAACCTTAAGAAGCATTTAATAATGATAAATATTCACAAAATATTTATTTTTCTTAACTCTAGCTATGTAATGAGATTAGATTAATTAATTTTTATCAACTCTGTGCTGAATAGGTTACCCATCACTCTTGCAAGGTGACTTTTATTTTTAAAAATCAATACATCACTCAGTGAAAATGTTATGGAATGAGACATGATAATTAGCATAAACAGATTACTTCTGTAATGCAATCCAAAGTACACAAACTCTTCCCATAATCATCAATCTTTCATTTTAGGGAAAGTGGTTGTTTGATTTAACAAACTATAAAGCATAAAGCACACCCCCTGTCCAACCTGTGAAGACATCAATTAATATTTGAGCGTCATCTGGGCATAGAGCCCACACTGAGAACCAACTAAGACATAGTTTCTGTTTCCAAGGAATTTCTAATATTCTAGAAAACAGATGTGGTGAGAGTTATAAAAATGTACTATCTTGGTGACAATACAAAGAGAGATGCCCAACTAATCACTGGGCATCGGTGCACCTTAGTCCAACTGGGCAGGCATCGTTGGGACAGGCGTTTTGGGGTTCATGTAATTCTTTTGTTCTCAAAAAGTTGGTATCAAACCAAAGTCCAACCCTGACAAGCGTTCTTGGGATTCATGTTGAGTCCCAGCATGCAGCAGTCATAAGAAAGCTGCCC
This sequence comes from Scalopus aquaticus, assembly GCA_004024925.1. Taxonomy (NCBI): domain Eukaryota; kingdom Metazoa; phylum Chordata; class Mammalia; order Eulipotyphla; family Talpidae; genus Scalopus; species Scalopus aquaticus. The sequence continues at coordinate 115,408 of PVIJ01000289.1, forward strand.
CTGGAAGGCAGAAGCCATGTGCCAGCTATCGGTCACTCTCACAGCAAGTGTGTTGCACAGTTTAATTTGCTCTCTCAAGCAGCCAGAGTAAAAGAAATTCAAGTCTCAGCAGCTCACATGTATGGGCTGCTGGGAAGTGTCTTGCTATGCTATCAGCAAAAGATGATGCTCTGTTTTCTGCATAAAGATTTGATTTTTGGAAAGTCACGCAAAATGAGAAGATGCTATATATAACCATTCCAGAAGAAAGGTTTAAAAGAAAAATGATATTGCACAGATGTATTTATTGTGACATTATTTATAATAGCAGAGAAATAGAAAAGAAAAAAAAATTCAACCAGGGTGCTGAAGTACAATATGATTTATCACCCCAGGGTAAGCTTACTGGGCTGCCAATACAATGATAGTTGTGAAAACTATTGTTAACGAGAGAGAGTGTGCTTGAGCTACATAAAATGAGTGAAGTACGAAGCAGATCATGCAGATCATATGTTTTGTTTAAACTATATTGAAAAATGTAAATGTGAATAGAGGCAGATAAAAATGAACATAAACAATCAAGTATGGAACTTGGAGTCACAAGATCTGCATTTACAATCTGGATTTGTCACCCTATGTTCTTTACTTGGGTAAATTAACCCAGGTTCTTGAACTTCAATAATGGAGAATGTGCATAATAATATCAACCTTTTTCAGGGCTGTGAATATCAATGTGGATAACATGTCTAGTGTCTGTTCAGTGCCATGAAGAAGACAGATTCAGGACCAGGCAGCCCTTTCAAACTGCTTCTGCCACACACCATTCATGGCAGAAGTTAATGAACTTGGGATGCCTCAGTTTCCTCAGTGGTAAGTGGGAGATTTGGTTAAGGGATTTGAAGCCAATTGATTGCGTTGGAATCAATTAATGATTGACTTTGGGAAGTTACTTAACTTCTCTGAGCTTCAATTTCCTCATGGAAATGACGATAAGAATAGTACTTACTTCACAAACTGTTGTTAAGATGACGTGATTTAATTCGTTTAAGTGTTTCTGGAACAATGGCTGGCACACAGCAAGCACTTAATAAATGTTAGCTATTATTATTCAGAAAAAATGTAAAACATTTTAGTTGAAGCTGTTTCTGAATTTAGATAGGAGCCGAAAGGGAACCTAGATATGGAAACCTTAATATGTTACTGTAATAAGACCATCAGGGGAATTTAGTCCTTGTTTTGGATTTATTTATTGCAGTTGTGATTTTTGTTTGTACAATAAATCATAATCTAAGATGGGGAAAAATTAACAAATTTACCATACGTACCATTCCCAGAGGCAATGCCTACTCAGTGACTGACTGATAAATTAAGTTGTGTTGTAGTATTAATGGCTGGAAATGGATTAATGTTACTCCTCTAAGGTAATATTTTTGCATTTTAAACAGTCACCTGATGCTGAGAGACTGCCTGGTGTGGGATTATCAGAGCCTCGATGCACGTTGGTGTGAGAAAGTTTTTGATTCAAAGGAAACTTTGGGCACTGCTGCAGTTACCACATCTCGTATTTGAGAACTACGCAAAGAAGAGCTAAATTCTGAAGGGCTTGCGGCTACCTACAGTCATTACTTGATCCATGAGGACAAGTAGATTCAGAGGAAAACCATAGCATCCTTCCGCACATAAAAACAGAATCCCTACCTGGACCCACTGGATTTGCCACTGCAGAAATCCTGCCCACCTGCTATCTCAATTAATGACTCTCCTTCCTCCCTATCCAAGAGAGAAAAGCCTCTTTCAAAGAATGAGCCAAAGTAAATTGATCTGCCCCCAAAATAAATACAACCCATTGCTCTGAGTCTACAAAATTGTGACAAATATTTTAACAATGTAAGGATGCTGACTCAAGTACTTGCTGAACTTATGATTGCATATCCTCCCGGAAGGCAACTATTCCACAACAAATATTAGCCCCACTGGATGGGCGGCCACTGAGACGAGAACAAAATCCAAGTTCTTGGCCCAAAAGAGTTTTCCTTCTGATAGGAGTTGTTTTGAGAGTTTGGGACTCAGTAACTATAGTAGGTTGGTTGTAGTTATGTTGGCCGGGACACTAACATACATCCATATACACGCAGATTTCCTTTCCCCACAGCTGTCACCCACTGTGTCACCTGCTTCAGAGAACCCACAGTTTTGTTGGTTGCCTGAAGCCTCATTGTCCTAAAGACACCGACTCTATTTGCTCTTAAAATATCCAATTCTCAGGGACCTGGGTTTACTCTGAGTTCCATGCAAATGGATGTTACAAGGTCTATTTGTTTCTTAATTATGTCCCATGTTATCATCCCAAACTCAAAGCAGCAATTCCATGCCTCCAAAAGTCTCATTTGAGTGGGTGAGTGAAATTCTGGTCATCCATCTTGATGAAAACCTCACAGAGACAGGTCTGTGGCTGTCAGTCTTTCATGGCTCTGACAGCAGATCTCAAACACTGGCCTAGGAGATCCAAGGGGATTTGCTGCTTCCCTGGTCATTCTCCTCTCAGCACTTCTCTGGAGCAGATACCGCCATTCTCTAGTTTCCCACACAGTTCAGTAGGAAATACACACTGACAGAAAGGAAGTGATAATGATAACATGGTTTCATTTCAGTCATCCTAAATAATCTAATACTTAAGGGGGAAAAAAAAGAAAGAAACTAGAGGAACATAGATGAGAAAACTGAAGTTAATATGACTAGGAGAGCTGCAGCCCTAGTACGACAGCCTTGGCTGAGTCTAGGTGTGGAATCAACTGCCTCTTGTTTTCTCTAGAACATACCTTCATAGTCCATCTAAGGTGCTGCCCAGTCAATTCCCTGAGGGAATCAGTTCAACAGAAGGCAAGGAAATAATAAACTGCTCAAGTGTGAATGAATCATACAGCAGCCAAACTCACATCTATGAGACTTGATTGAATGCCAGAGAAGGAATCTTACCAAGTGATTATTTTGCAACCCACATCAGACTGCAAATAAAACTGTATCACAGTCTTACATGAAAAACAGCACTTCTCTGGAGCTTTCTACAACTGCAATGGCAACCTCAGCCTTGTTTCCAGTCTTAGAGAGCTGGTGGTGTCACTGAACTTGCAACCCTGGTTTATGTTTCCCGCCATATCCTTGTCTCCTCTGTCTACAGATTCCCAAAGCAGTGACTGCTGTCGAGGATATTTCTTCCTGAAGCCAAGGTGAGCAGAGCTTTTCAATGCAAATGAAGCATCCGTAAGCGTCCTGTCAAGCAAATGAATTTTGAATAATCCTGTAGACACCAATTTTTATTTTCTATGTCTTAGAGAGTGTGGTGATATTGGTTCTTCTGTTTTGGCCTTGTCCCTAGAACTCATGCTTTGCACCATCAAGATTGAACTGGAAAACAATTTCAGGGCTAGTTGTGGGCTTAGAAACCTACCTCCTTTTTGTTCAATCTCCCTCACTGTCTGGTTACTCCTGGATCCAACCTGTATGCCCTGGTAACCCTCTCTATTTTGAAGATAGGGTCTTAAGATGACTTCTAAGTCCTTCACATAAACTGACATAGCCTTCCAAACCTTAAGAAGCACTGAACATATTCTATATGGGGAACTCTAAGTAATGGCATTGAAATGACCATATGAGTTTCGTAAGGAACTCTCTGACGCCATAAACACCTACGCAGCTTGGTCTCTGTGCCCTCTCTCTCCTCTGTATTCCAAGTCTCCATGAATTTAAGCCCTGAAGGAAACCACAGCTAATCAAATCTTAAGAAGAAGAATAAATAGTGCATATTAAATCCATGATTTTGAAAAAAGAGGTTGACTAGTGGGAAAGGGTAGAATTCTTTTTTCTAAAATGTAGAAATGCTCATACATTCTTTTGTTTTTAAAATTTATTTATTTATGCATGCAAGCTGGGGTTCAGGCCAGAAGCGTGGGGCAGTGAGAGGGTTCACCAGAAACAGAGCGGGTAGCAGAACAGGCTGATTGATGGAAATACACTGCTGAGAGGAGCAGTGGGCGAGGGAGGAGAGGTCTGCTGCACCATGTGGGAATCTTCCAGGATGGGCGTCGAACTCGTGTCACCACTGCCAACAGCTCCACAGCACAGTGCTTAACCACTGCACAACCAGGGAGGCCCTTCTCATACATTCTTACAGAGACAAGCGTGTTGGGTTTTTTTTTTTTTTTTTTTTTTTTTTAGCAGGCACGGAGATTTGTTAAGTTTCTACTAGGTGGAATCCCCTTGACTAATCAAAATGACACTTAACATATTTTTGGATGAATTTACTCACTTTTCCTCCAAATGTTTTCTCTCAGTGTGAGTGGATACATAATCTTGGTAGTTCTAGTGATTTACACAAACATTTGCAGTTCTAAGTTTAGAGGTAATCTTCCTCTATTTCAAAGAAAATTATTCCAATTAACATGATTTCTTAGGAATGTTACCTTATAAATATATTTAAACTTTACTCCTTTATCATGTTCTCACCATCTTTTTATTTATTTGTGCTATATTGGTACTAACCCTTAGAGTTAATATCACTTTCCCTAACTCATATTATTTGTTTGGCCTAAATAAATGTGGGATGCACCAATTTTAAAGAACCCTCATTTATAAAAATGTAGGAACAAAGACAGTCTATTGTATCAAAAATATCCATTTTAGTTTAAACAATGCATTCTTTAGGTAGACTGTCTTGTTGCTACGGCATTTATGAATTCTGGAATTTTCCTGTGTGATTTACCTTCCCACTATCCTGTAATTGGTGGAAAATATTAAAAGACATTCTTTCAAATGGGGAGAAATATAAAGAGAAACTAACAATAGCCAATTATTCTGCTGTTTGAAACCAAGAGGCAGCCTGACTCTTTAGAAGCAGAAGTCATATTCTTTTAAGGAATATTATAAAATGTTTCTGCTTTCATCTCCAAAAGGTATCCATCTACAAGTTTTTCATTTCATATGACCCTGTTCATTTCTGCTTTGCATTTAAACCTTTGTTCATAGCTGTGGGAAATCAAGCCAAAATCAAAGTCTCTCAGGAGAGGAAAGGAAAGATGAATGTGTAGTATGCGCTGGGTAGCCATACCCAGCGACCTGCAGTTCTGCTAATGAGCCCACTTTTATACCTCCTGTCTTTCCACAGTGCTGCTTCCTCTCATGACACATTCTTGCTGTAGTCCCCTAGACAATTCTTATTTCTTTTTCAGAACTCAGCTCAGGTATTGCTTCCCAGGCAGCGGTTCCCTGTCCTCTCTAGCCTGACCTGGTGCTCCCGCGCTCTGGGTGCCTCCATCACAGCAGATTCCTCTGCACTGCAGATGCATCTATAGCTCTGTCTCCTTCACTAGAGATGTAACATTCTGATGTCCCGATGCTGCTCATCTCAGGGATGCCAGATGTAGACGGTGTCCGTCTCCTTGATTTGAGTAGAATTGGGGTGAATGAGCTCTTTTTCTTGGAAGGGAGGAAAGGACACCCTGCAAGTGAGAACTGCAGGGTGAGACTTCTGGAACATCTTTCTGTTATGGTAACCAATCATAACAGAAAACCCTTTCATGACCAATCAGCATTTTTCTATGATGTGTAACACATAGATGCCAGGAGAGAGTTCTCCTGATTTTCTCCTTTCACACTGTGGCACAGGCACCAGGAAAGTGTTTCATGTAGTTGAGAGCAACAGCTCCAAGAGCACATTGTTGCCAGGTGGCAGGCTGATGAGGTGTGGGTGAAAGTGAGGGAGACCTCTGAGGTTCTTGTGGAACTGGTGCTAAGCTGAGGGGCAATGGGCCTGCCACAGGGCTGGTGTGACCAGGAGGGAAGGAATGCTGGGAGGAAGGCAGCAAGGGTCGCAGGTATGACGGGGTGGCTGAAGGCCTGGTGGGGCTGAGCCATTCAGTGATTGACTGATACCAGGCATCACCAAGTGGCAAGAATCGGATCCAATTATACCAGTTACTGAGAATGCCAGAAGGTAATCTCCTGTCATAACACGAGAGCTAGGGGCCTCCCTGGTGGCGTAACGGGTTAAGTCTCAGCCTATGAAGCTATCCACAGGCAATGCAGAACAAGTTTGATCCCCAGCCAGGGAGATTCCCACATGGCATAGCAGACCTCTCCTGCCTCACCGGCTGCTCCCCTCAGCAGTGTGTTTCAGTCAATCCTCCTGTTCTGCTCCCCACTCTGTCTCTGGTGAATCCTCTCACCCCCCCACACCTCTGGCCTGCACCCCAGCTCATGTATGCAAAAATAAATAAATCTTAAAAAAAAAAGAATACGAGCGCTAGTACAAGCCCAATGACAAATATGAGGTCAGGGACCTCGCTGGCCCCCACTCCCTGCCTTACACCTCTTCCTTATGTATTTGATGTCATCTTGGGAAGACAAACTGGGAACTAAAGAAGAAACTACAGGAGAAATTAAGCATATTTTACTTAGAAAATACTAAACATTACCCAAAGGGACTATTTATAATACCAGTTTACTCTAAAGTTTAAATTACAGAGGATTAAAAGTTATTATTTTCATTGATGAGATTAGGGCTTTAAATAAATATCAGATTATTTAAACAACTATATATTTCTCCATAACCAAGTCAAAGTATAAGTTAATTTGCAAAATCATTACTTTTTGGGCCCAATTTAATTATAAGTATATAGGATTTATCTTTTGCAATCTCAAACTTAAAACAGGTGCCTTACAAGTAATCTCTGATCCATAAACATTGATTTGACTTTGATATTTGATATAAGGCAATAAAAAACCAGACATAACAAGACAATCTATAGCTGCATTATTCTCTTGAGATTTTGTTGGTTTGCTTGCAAATGAAATGATCACATGAGCTTTGATCATGTGAGTTTTGTAGATGTACACTTGCTGACATCTTTCTTTTACATCTGAGAAAGTGAAGGAAAAAATATTATAGCATTTGTATAGCTCACAAAACTTTTGCTTACACCAACAGAGTAAAAAGGAGAACTGTGTCAATTATCTCAATTATTCAGGAAAACTGTTATTTTGGTCAATTTATACACAATTTTCTTTTAAAAAACATGCACGTTTGCCTCAACAGGCAACAGCTGTCTTCTTCCCACCTGTGCCCCATTGAAAATTTCATGGACCTATTATGCCAGTGTAATTTCCCCAGACAATGCATATTCTCATTTTTTTTTTTTTTTTTTGCTGAAATTCTCCAAATGTAAAATGGAGTGTGAATGAGGAAAGGGAGAATAAATGTGTTTTTAGGAGACCTGAATTAATTTACTCTGCTGATTATTTCCTTCCTCATTTACAAAAGCAGAGTGAAATAGAAAATTGAAGCAATTATCTGAGTAATCCAGACTCTTTGTCTCAGGACCTTATGTCTCTCCAAAAGGGGATGACTGAAAGTTCTTTATTTAGCATCCTTTAGACCTCTTGGATATTTCTAGCTTGTAGTAGAAACACAGTGTTGTCTTCTCAGGATGAAAAGCATCTCAGAGAATGACAGTGCTTCATATGAAATTCTGGATGATGTGGAAAAGGAGTCACGGTTTCCATATCTCTTAGGACTGGAGCAGAACTTGGTTTTAAACTTTTAAGAACTCCTGCCAACTTTTCACCTGGGTTCTTACTGATGTTCTGCAACTCAAGGAAACATTGAGCCATCGGGACTGACTTGTGTCTTTAGTAAAGATCACCCTAAAAGTTGTTGTCTACTTACATGCCCTGCTAATGGATTGGAAGAATTAACATTATCAAAATGGTCATGCTATCAAAAGCAATTTACAGATTCAATGCTATTCCAATAAAAATCTCAATGACATTCTTCAAAGAGATAGAACGAATACTGATGAAGTTCATATAGAATTGCAAAAAACCTCGAATAACCAAAGATCTCCTGACCAAAAAGGAGAATGGAGGTATTACCCTCCCAAACTTCAAACTATACTACAAATCCATAATAATTAAAACTGCATGGTACTGGAACAAAAATAGACACAGATCAATGGAATTGAATAGAGAACCCAAAACTCAATCCACATATATATGGGCAATTAATCTTTGGTATAGGTGCAAAGAATATGTAATGGAACAAGGACAGTTTGTTCAACAAATGGTGCTGGGAAAAGTGGACGACTACAGGCAGAAAATGAAACTAGACTACCACCTCACACCGTGCACAAAAACCAATTCAAAATGGATAAGCAACTTGGACATAAGGCCTGAAACCATAAAATATATAGAAGAAAACATAGGCGAAAAAAAAATACATGACATACATCTTAGTAACATTTTTAAAGATATATCCCCCAAAACAAAGATATGAAGGAAGAGATAAATAGCTGGGGTTACATCAAACTAAAAAGCTTCTGTACAGCAAAAAAGACATTCACCAAAACAAAGAAAGAGCCTAATGACCAGGAAAAAATTTTTGCACTCCATAGAACAGACAAGGGACTGATCACAAAAGTTTACAAAGAACTCACATGACTCAACAAAACAAAGCAAAAAATCCAGTCAAAAAATGAGCAGAAGAACTTAAAAGACACTTCTCCAAAGAAGAACAAATGGCCAACAGGCACATGAAAAGATGTTCAAGATACCTCATAATCAGGGAAATGTAAATAAAAACCACAGTGAGATACCACCTTACACCAGAAAGAATGGAACGTATTAAAAAGCAGGGAACAACAAATGTTGGCGAGGATGTGGAGAAAAAGGAACTCTCCTCCACTGCTGGTGGGAATGCAAACTGATCCAACCACTATGGGATGCTGTATGGCGGTTCATCAAGTTGCTAAAAATGGAGCTTCCATATGACCCAGTAATACCACTTCTGGGATCTACCCAAAGGACACAAAAACATTAATCCAAAAAGATACATGCAACTGTATGCTTACTGCAGCACTGTTTACAATAGCTAAGATATGGAAACAACCCAGATGCCCAAAAATGGATAAATGGATCAAGAAGATGTGGTACATATACACAATGGGATACTATTTAGCATTCAAAAAAGATAAACACATGGAATTCGCAGCAACATGGATGGAGCTAGAAGGGATCATGCTCAGTGAAATAAGCCAGAAACAAAGAGAAAAGTATCAAATGTTTTTACTTATAACAGGAATATAGGGGAATCAAATAAGAAAGAGACATTCAGCAAGGGAGGTGGAGGGTAAGAGATCAAAACGGGAGAGAAAAGAGCACAAGGGACTATGGTGATGGTTCACGGGTGAATTGGTGATGGGTAACCTACAGGGAATACACAATAATGTAAAAGATATGAATAATAATAAAAAAATTATATTAAAAAAAGTTGTTGTCTACTTATACCTTGGAATTTATAAAATGCTTTATTATGTGAGCCTATCCCTACCTTTCTGTCTCAGTGTATGATCCTATCTCCTCCCTGCTAATTACTGAGGAGATGCTTCTTTTATACTTCTAGAAGTGTTTGAAATTAGGAATATCTTTTCCTGTTGTATCAGTATGTTTTCACTTATCCTATTTCTCTAACATTATGTTCTCTGTGAACTATTTCTAACCTGTCAATACTAATTTTAGGAATTTTCTTTTCCGTGATGATTTTATGACATTGATTTCCCTTCTTGTCCATTCTGGGAAAACATGACACCTTTTTTCCTCTCCACTGCCCTAGTATCCAAGAATTCCTAGGTCATAAACCTGTCAGAATGTATGTAAAAAGTGGTTGCTTTCTGGCCCTCCACTCTAGTTTTTGAATTCCTTCAGGGAAATGATTTCAACCCACTCACCTTTGCACACTCAGACCTAGTAGCTGCCTGGCATATATTAGGGTATAGGATTCTTTTTTTTAAGTAGTGAACTAGACAGGATAAATCTTAATATCCTTATTTTCACTATGAATTGGAGGCTTGAGAATTTAAAAGACATACTCAAGACTAGAAAGTCCACCCAGGGAGGAGTGGGAACTTGGTTTCCTGACCTGACTCCAAGTAGGTCTTTCCATGGGGAGAGTCTGTCCACTGGTGAAAGTAATGCTTTTTCCTAGTCCTATCTTTCTGAAATTAAAGGGGCAACATGTTTTTGCTGACCTCTGCTGGTTGGATATTACAAGCGGGAAGTAGCAAGTGTCAAGGTTAAGAGTATTGACTCTGGAGTTAAGTTGTTTTGCTTAAATCTCAGCTCTCACCTGCTGCCAATTGCCTGACTTTTCTGTGCCTCCATGTAAAATGGAGATAACAGTCCTCATCTCCTATGGTGTCAAGAAGTTTAAAAAGTTAATTACGCAAATCATTAGGACAGCATATTAAGTGCTCTATGAATTTGCTATGATTACACACACACACACACACACACAATTTTGCCATTCCTAAAAATGAAGAAATAAAGAATAAAGAATGAATGTGAAATCTGGCAGAAGAAATATTTCACCTTAAGGAGTGAAATAATAAAAGTATCCTTTGTTATGAAAAGGTTGTGAATCATTGGATGTGCTGTTTGTCCTTCTGGATGAACTTTAAAGATCATCAAGTAAAATCAAATACTTCATGCAGTACACAAGCAGAAAATGTCTCCTGTCTAGGGAGGATACTGATGGAGAGGTACAAGCAGATTTTCTAGTTGCTGGGAGCAATTTGGCAAAGAAATAATATAAGCAGACATCATTTCGAGTAAATACTCCCTTTACAATAGTCACCAAAAAGCTATTAAACATGCCTCCAGATCAAAATTTACAACAGAATCCACAGATAAGACTCACAGCTTTTGGGTTTGGAAGGGGCCTCCTGAGGCAGCACAGGCCATATTTAGAGAATTCTTACTTTGCCTCGCTATATCTTATTTAAGTGATATTACACATGCTAAGGATTACTTTGAAATGCAATAGAAATAAAACATAAGGGTGATAAAATAAAATTCAAATAAACTGCAATAATATGCCAGTTTGGGGACTCACCATCACATCTTGGAGTCACACTGGTAAAATAACATGTCCAGATTAGACAATTAAGTCAGGATTCTCATTAGAGAGTGTGGAAATACATACAGAGAGTGCCGGTACTGAATGACACTAAATGGGGTGCTGCTAAGTCCTGTTGTGCATTTGTGGGATCCCTGAGTGAAAAAATAATAATCAAGCAAATACCTCGGGTATCAAGGAAGAAATTGAGAGTGTCCATTGCATTCACTTAAAAGGTAGCACTGAAGAAGAGAAATAGCATTTGACTAAAGCCAGAAAATCTGGGTCTTGTCTCATTTCTATTTCTTCTTAGCAACACAAATTTAAGATGTTAGATGATCTCTGAAAGCTAGCCTATAAGTTGTGGATTATAATACCTGTCTACTTTGCAGGTTTGTGGAGAGAATCAAATCAAACAATGGATCTGAAAGCGCATTTGAATATTTGAAGTGTCAAAAAAATTCAAGTTGTTTCCAAAGATAATTTTCAAAGCAAACTCCCAAACCACATATTTCCTATACCCAGTGCCTATATTTCTTATTTCAGGGAAGAGAGAAAATGGGCTGCTTATTTGCATAAAAGGGCTAAAGTAAGAAAAACTAATGGAACTAGGAACATAATGGTTAGTGTTTAACAAGTGAGCAAAAACAATTGTGTTTTGTTTTTTGCTAAAATGTATCCTGGGAGGCTATATAATTGAAAATTTCTGACTCTCAAATGAACACAGACCATAATTTTTGAAGAGGCCTTGCTTAGCGTGAGTTCTTGGGATTGCACTCTTCAGGCCTTAAGGGAAAATTGAATGGCGGGCTTAGGGTTCCATTAGGAAGCAATTTTCCTCTGGCTGAGTAACTCAGGATAATACCAGCTGTGACGGGAGAAGCCTTGCCAGCCACCCGGTGGCTCTGTGAAGGATGACTCGAACGGCAAAGGCTTGTTTTTCAGACACTGTGCCCCTGACTTAATTGGGAATGGGGCCAGAAAACCCACAATATGTGATAGGCAGTAGTTATTTTTCACTTCCAAGCAGAAGCTTAAATCCCTAACCCATGAAGTCTGACAGACTACATTTTAGGGAGTGGTGTGGGACAAGAGATGGTTGATGGGTCCTAGATGTAAACTATAGATTTTTCTAATTTGAATTTGCCAATGCAGAAAGCATAAACAATTAATTGCATAGATTTCTCCATTTTCATAAACCTGGAAACTGTGTGGAAAGATAGTGAGGAGAAGCAAATTTGGAAACTCTCATACTGTAATTTAATAATACGACCCAAAATAACCAAAGATAGAAAATGCTCACAATCTTAAAATCAGAACTGTTTCAATCATAAACATTTTAAGACTGTTTGTCATATGTCAAATGTGTCACCAGGAGGCAGATCAGAATTTAATTTTTCTTTCTGTGGATGCTGCTGGTGCCCTGCCCTTCAGAGCTGAGTACAAATCTCCCCCAGTTGCTGTGAGTGCTGACTGCTAAGAACTCCCAGCTTCCCTCTTCATCCACATCTGCCTTGGGCTCCAGCTTCTTCCAGAACAGCCTGTGACCCTTGACTGACTGACACAGGGCACAACAGGCTGGGCCCCTTTCCTAAAGATGGAATCAGTTCTGAGGTGCAGTTCCTGCTCTAGAGACTTCTCAGAGATTAGGATTAAAGCGTCTCTAGCTGAGAAAGTGTCTCTTCCTTAGCTTTCTTCCTTCCCTCTCTGCCGCTTTACACACTCTCCTCCTGCGAACACTCTCTCAATAAAAGACTTTCCTTAGAATCACCCTCTAAACCTCTACTCCTAGAGAACCAAACGTTTCAAAGACACCTTACAAAAAAGCATATTGTTGTGAAATGCAGGGGGAAACAATTCTCAAAAATTCTCTTAATTGGGAGGGTCCAATATCTCCTAAGAGTCCAAGTGTTAGAGGTATCAGAAGCTGTGGAAAGATTGAGAAAATCCATTTTGGAGTTCTTTCTCCTGACACAGGACTATTACATTCCAAAACAGCAGTTGTGCAGTCAAAATGACTTGTGTTTCTTTGAAGTTGCCTTTTCAATGGCGATGTTCTGATTTGAGAAGAAAACCCACTGTAGTAGTATCTATGACTGGGAAATGGGTGCCACAAATGCTGTGACTTTGCACACGTTCTGCGGGCCAGGAACATGAGTGTGACTCAGCTGGGCCTACTGCTCCAGGGTCTTGCACAGGTATCATTCAAGATTTTGTCTGGGCCTGGGGTCTCATCAGAGGCTCAAGTGGGGAAGGATCCATTTCGAAGCTCACTGGCTGTGGGCAGGATTCAGCTGTCAGACTGAGGGCCTTGCTGGATCCTCTTTTCCTGTTTATTAGAGACTTATGTCTTTTAAACATGTCCTACTCTCATGAAAGAGTCTGAAAAGGGAGAGGAAGATCTGTCCTCTTGCTTCAGAAATAGTACAGCCTTATATTTGTGGGTGAGCAATATTCCATTTCAGATGGCATTTATCCTGATAGCACTGTTTTCATTGTAAGAATATTCATACTTAATTATCTTTTATTTTTATTTTAAGTTTTTTAACCCAATAGTAATCCTAGAACTTCTCTTCCTGTGATTTTTATGGTAGGAAATGGAACTACCAATTTCATACAGATGTTGGAGAATCCGCCTTGCAGACAGCTGGAAGAAACAGGTGTACAGAAATCCAGGGACTATTAACATATCTAATTGAATAAGTGTTGGTAGTTACAAAAGTAATTAAGAATAAAAGAAAGCCTTGTGAAGCTGCTAACAAAAACATTGCTGGTAATCACTGCCAACTTAAAACTCATTTTGTGGAGCTTTCTGAAAAAAAAAAGGAAGCATTTTATATTGAATATTACCTTTTGTCTTGTAATTTACACAGGTATCTTTAATGAACAGCTCGTTTATAGTTCCATTGAGTCTTTCCTACGTGTGTTGTAGGCGTCTTGGAAACAGCAGTATCAGCAATTTAGTCGCAGGTTTCCTCTTGAATATTTATAGAAAGATTTCGAAAGTATACTTACCAATTTTCTTGAAGTTGTCTTTTTAAAAATTACCATGTTTTCTCTGATTCTAGAAATGCTCCTTCTTTTAGAATAAGAAAATGGGACATCTTCTATGATGGCTTCTTTCTAAGGATTTCAGATGGAATCCTGTGAATGGTTCCACAAAACACTTCATGACGAGTTTTATAATTATAATAGAAGCTCACGATTATTGTAAAAAACTCCATCACAATCATTTAGATAGAAAATAAGGCACTTATGCCAGAGTCCCATGGAGAGCTGTACAATGGAATAATCTCTTGCCAGGTATATTAATTGCAGGGTTGCCATAACAAAGTATCACAGGCTGGGTGACTTAAACAATAAAAAAATACTTTTTCACAGTTCTGGGGGCTAGAAGTTTGAGTTCAAGGTGTTGGGAGGGTTATTTCTTTTGAGGCCTCTTGCTTTAGTTGTAGATCTTTCCCCTGTATTTCACAGAGTCTCTGCATCTATGCATGTCTGTTTAAAGGCCCTATCTCCAAATATAGTCACATTCTCAGCTACTCGGGGCTAGGACTTTAACAAAGAATTTTAGGGAACACAATTCCATCCACAAATAGGTTTAAAAAATATGTGTTTTTTGGTGGGATGGTTAACAGCTTTATACAGGTGTAGTTAACATATAATAGACCGAGCTTGAATAATGGGTACTATGGTTTACATTTTGACATATGTTTATCACCATGAAACTTTTACCATAATAATTAAGATATTAAAATCATCTTCAAGTTTCCTTGTGCTGGGCCTCCCTGGTGGCACAATGGGTTAAGCACAGTGCTGTGGAGCTCTCTGAGGCTGTGGTGCGAGTTTGATGTCCCCCCAGGGAGATACCCACATGTCCGGGCAGACCTCTCCTGCCTCACCCGCTGCTCCCCTCAGCAGTGTATTTCAGTCCATCTGCCTGTTCTGTTCCATTCTGCCTGTGGTGAACCCTCTCACCACCCCACACCTCTGGCCTCCACCCCAGCTTGTATGCAAAAATAAATAAATCTTTAAAAAAATAAAAAGTTTCCTTGTGCTCTGTAGTCGCTCTCTCCCTTTCCTTCTGACCTACTCCTATCTCCAGACAACTACCAATCTGCTATACATTAATTCGCATTTCTGAGAATTTTAAAGAATGGAATCATACAGTATATTCTGTTTGTCTGACTCTGTTCACTTAGCATAATTATTTTGAAATTCATTGAAGTTGTACGGTGAAGCATAACATCTTGACTAGTACCTAACACATGGCAGGTACCGTAATTATTAATTCAATGAATAAATAGAAGTATAACTTGAAGAGCATCTTGAAGATTACAGAGTTTGAACATTATATGAAGCTGAAAGACACTCATAGATTTAGAGTTCTTTTGAAGCATTTTATGCAGGTGAATAAATGAGTCAGATTTATAGTACAGAAAATATCTCTAGTAGCAGCTTAGAAGGATAAATTTGTATCAGGGAAAAGTTAAAGACGGGACTTTAAAGTTAAACTCTTTAACTGGTTACTAAAAATTCTTACGTAATGGTTCATATAAATTGGATATTAACATCATAGCAAAATATCCAGTCAGCAACTGAAAGTGTGAACCAGTAGGAAGAATTGCTTGGGATAGGGATGAGGGGATGGGCAGAAGGGAAAATAGGAAAATGAAGATAAGGGAAAAAATTTCCTAAATCTATTTGTAAAAATGTCAGAAAATATAGGGAGATCATGATACAGAAGAAAGAAAATGGGCACCACAAACACAGAACTATGGTTTCAAATATGGTTTCTCTTCTAACCCTAAGATTATAACCAAGTAACAAAATGCCTCTATGCCTATTTGCTCTTGTTTTCTATTACTTGCACTTTCAAATTTCACAATAATGGAACTTAATGTGGACTTTTACTTCCTATAGCTGAGGGACTTTCATCATGAAGACAGGTAGGAAGTCAGCATGGAGGAATTCCTATCTATTATTATAATTTTTTCGTTTCTTTATAATCTATTTCTGTTCTCTGTAATTCATTTTTTGAAATCCTACTGTCTATGTAAAGATACTGATATTTTTGGTTTGGTGTGTCTTTACATTTGCTCTTATATTCTTCATTTCTTTCCACTCTTGGTGAGGTTTCCTTAATCTTATTTCCCAAGTTGTCTATTGAATTTATATATTGTTAATCTTATTTTGTAATTTCCCATTAACTCTTTCTGCTTGCTTTTATTTAAATTTTTTTTTCACAGCAGGCTGCTCATGATTTATGGATGTCATATTGCTCAGTCTTTTTCTTAGAATACTAATTAAACCATTTCAATTTTTTCTTCCCCTTGACGTATCTCCATTTACTCTGGGGTCATCCCCTCTCTTTTTCATGCATTCACGTGTTCTCCTCAAAAGTCTGTTGATTCTCAGTTGTTTTTTACTTTTAATACGAAGTTCTCTCTAACCATTCCATTTAATTCATTTCAAAAGAAATCTGCTTCTATTCCTTTGTCTTTATGAGGTAAGTGCCAGCCTACAGGATATTATATATGGTTATGCATCCTGGTAAGCAGGATAAAAAATGGTAGAAATGACAGTTCTCTATATGAAGTATCAGTTAATCTTTTCAGTTCTATTTCTGATTCTTGCTTTACATTGAATTGAAAATTTCAAAATAATTTCTCAGGAGACTTGTTGCTAAATAAATGCCTTCTTTACTGTATTCTCTTCACATTTTTTGATGCTGCAACATTCCTCCTTCCACTTCATTAGTTAGTGTTCCAATATTCATTTTCCAGAAATGTGAAAATAACATGGCATTGCAGATTATCTTTTTGAGATAGTGACTTTATTTCCTTTGGATATATTCCCAGAGTGAGATTGCTAGATTATATGGTAGTTCTATTTTTAATTGTTTGAAGAAACTCCATACTGTCTTCCATAATGGTCAAGGAGGATAGTGATATTAGATTGTGGGTACTATAGGAAACCCAACTGTAGTATAATCAAACAACTTTCCCCATCCCAGAGCAAGGAACTCTATGACACCTTTTCAGAAAAGTTTCAGAATTTTTGGAAATAGTGACTGTGGTGAGTCTTCTCCTGTCCAAATGAAAGTGTTTGTGGTTTCTTGGACTTTTTACCTTTATTGTCTATTGGGTGTGTAGACTGCAAATAACTTTTTTTTTTTTTTTAAATTCAAGGTTCCCTGAATCAAGAGAAACAGCAATAGGGCCTCTCTGGTGGCGGAGGGGTTAAAGTCTCAGTGCTATCAAGCTATTGCCAGCCAGTGTGGCATGAGTTCCATCCCTAGCTGAGGAGCTAACCACATGGTGCAGCAGACCTCTCTTGTCTTGCCCACTGCTCCCCTCAGCAGTGTGTTTTCAGTAGAATCCGCCTGTTCTGCTCCTCACTCTGTCTCTGGTGAATCCTCTCACCACCCCCCCCACCCCAACACCTCTGGCCTACATCCCAGTTCTTGCATGCATAAACAAATTTTTTTTTTAAAAAGAGAAGCAACAATAGATTTTAATGAAAATCTTGACTGTTAAGTATAATGTTATGATTGAATAGATTTTAGGGTGTGCTCCCTTGAGCAGGCTTAGCCCTGTGACAATGTATGGCCCATTGAATTTATACGGAAGTGAGGTAAATAATTTCTAGTAGAAGCTTTAAAAGCCAATCCATGATACCATTATATTTTCTATGAAAATTGGCAGCCCTAATGCTTTTCAATTTGTATCCGAAGAAGGTATAAAGCAGAGCTAAAACTATCCCATAGTGAATATGTAACATGAGCTAGAATTAAATACAAGTCTCTTGAGATTTTATATGTCTCCTTCTTCTTCCCTTGCTCCTACTCTTCCTTCTGCTTCCTCCACATCCTTCTCTTTTTTATCCTTCATCTTCTCCTCCCTCTCCCCCCTCCATATTCTTCTTTGCACTGGTAGTACTAATGTTGCACCAGCATGGCTGACATAAGTGGCGATCCATTTACATAAATAAAAATAATTAAATATCACCACACACATAAACTAAACATAAAAGTTCTGCTGAGCAATAGGAAGTCTTTTCATTTAATAAGGTCAATTTTCTATTTTTTATAAGAGCTGATGAAATTGACCTCAGGCATATCTCTCAGCAAAGTATATTTAATGGATGAAACAGTCTCTGGGGTATCTGGAACATATGTTGGGAGAGATAAAATACTGTTTCAATAGGTCACGAAGATGAGAAAATTGAGAGACTGAAGCAGAAGCTATGAAGTGTAGTGCCTGAATTTTATTACTATGTAGTACTTTTCATATATTTTCTAGTAAGAGAGATTACTGACAAACTGGAATTAGTATTTAGGCTGGAACTTACCTGGAGTTATGGTTCTATTCCTAATGCTTAAACAGAGTAATCTCAAAGATCTGAGTAACTTATAAAACATAAAGAACTTCATCTTTTATAAAAAGCAAAAAATTATAAAAACATATAGTTTTGCTTTATCTCATATAAGAAGGTTGCCCTTATATCAGTGCACTGATCTTGAATTTTGCATAAAATAGGATATGTTGACCCTCATGCATAAAGTAGCACTCTGGCTAGGCTTTGATGGATTGAAGACCATACTATACAGCAGATAGGTATATGTTGTTACCCAGAGAAAGCAAAACTGCAAGGTTTGGGGGACAATTCACAAGACTCCCTTATTTCTGACAACAACTGCAGTTCAGAAGGTTTCCCAACCATCGTTAAGTTAGATAACTTTTTAGAAGTACTCATGAAACCCACTGAAGTCTATTATACTCAGAGTAAAGGTTTATTACAGGAAAAGGATACATAAAAAAGCAAAGCAAAATGGTAACTAAATGAAATGATGGATGAGTTAATTAAACATGTTGGGGCAATCATTTTGATATTTACATCAAGTCACCATGTTGTACCCTTTAAAGTTACAAATGTTATAATATGTCAATTATATCTCAATAAAACTGGGGGTAGGGAATCCAAGGAATAGATACATAGATACATAGATACATGGGCAATTCCAACTGAAGCATCCATAGAATTGGATCCGGGAATTTCGAATTGTTCTCTCTCAGCCTTTATGTGTGACAACATGCATGAAGTATTGCCAATGGGGAAAGCTCACTTGAGCTTTGGTCCAGAGTTCTCTTTTGGGTGTCATTAAGTACACTTGATTGATTGAACACCTGGTTAAACTCAGTCTCTAGTTCTACCAATCCTGAATGACTTAAAGTCCTCACTTTAAATCATGTGGTTGGTCTTTCTTGCCTAGCCAGATCCCTCCTAAGACTAGTGAGCGAGGCCAGCCATACTCTAAAATCCAATGTGGTCAATTCCCACCTAAACAAAGTCACTCAAGTTATGACTTAAGTGTCCTCCCAAATTCAAGGAAAAAACAAAATCTTTCTCTGGGCAAAGTTAGATTTTTTACTACACACTTGCCCACAAGAAAAGATACTTTCATATTCAGGGAGATAGAAAAAATCTGTGGTATTCCCTAAGTGCCTGAGGGAACACAAGGAGATAGAATTGTTGAAGATTATCTTGCTTTAGTCCAGCTCCATGACGTGAAGTCAGGAGCCTGTGCTCCTAGGACCGATGTGCAACACAAGGTATCTTGGGATCATGTGCCTCACAGTGTCCACTACTTCCCAGCTCTACCCTCTTGCTCTCAAATTAGATGGCTGACCTCTGGCCCAATTTGTTCCATTTGTGGGGTCTTTGTGCATCTGGAATCTGCCATTCGATATATCTACTATCCTTTCAAGCTCTTTTTCTCTACTCACAATAATGTGTGTTTTCTAATTAGCTAATAGATAATACTTTAGAGAGAACAGATCATGGATTGTGGTATTGCATTGAAATTTATTTATATGCAAAATTTATTCAGCCATTTCTTATTTCACCTTCTTTGAAATAACAAAATTAGAGAGAGACGAGAAAAATTATTTGTATTCCCAGGGACTCTTTTAGGTCCCAGTGCCACCAAAGATTCATAGCCATGAGTATATGACCCTGAAATTTTTTATAATTTTGTTCTTTATAGTAAGATCTTGGGACTACACTCTTGTTCCCTTCAGATTTTAGTGTCAGCCAAAGGCATAAACAAGATTCTTGGTCTCATTTATTGTTTGCATTAGTGGAATCATAAAAATAGCTCTAAATGGATTTATTAAACCCACTTGGCTCCCTGAAATTGCCTTAATTTGTATTATGTAAAACCCCTCTAGCCATTCATCAGAGGGGTTGAAAGATAACCGATGTTTTTGATTTTGTTTAATTTGCTATCATAGTAATAAAGAATGTTGACAAAAGAAAATTCCCAACATATCCAAAACAAATCCCTTTAGACTTTTCAATTCATTGCATATTCATTGAATACCTTTGTCCTAGAAAAAAATAACCTCCATTTATCACAAGATCACATTAATATATCTATTAGGCCAGGTAGTATTGAGCTTGTGTTATCTTGCCTAGATGTTTATATCTGCGGATATTTAGAAGGCTTCCAACACATAGAAGCTGACAGGGCTATCATTACAATGTGAATTAAAACAGCTTGGCTATGTTATTATATAACCATTGCAATAACAACAATTAATTGTCAAGATTAAAGCCAATGTTGATAGTACTTTAGGCAATATATTCTGGTGGCCCTGTTAGATTATTTAGTCTTACCACCAACTAAATGTTATCCCCCAAAGTTAAAATTTGTCTACATCCTTTAACCAAGAATTCACACAAGAGGAAAAATAAATTTATTTTTAAGTCACTTGCTGAATTGCAGGTTTTTTTTAATATTGAAAAATTGGAATAAATGAAACCTCACTTGCAGGGAACAGTTAATTAAGCTATAACAGATAAAGATCATGGGCTTCTAATTAAAATGAACTTACATTCTTGGTGAGAAACCAAATGGAAGAGGTTTTTTTTTTTTAAGTTAGAAAGGAAGAAAACTATATGTTTATTTTCAAATATTAAGCATTTTCTGTTTTGCTAAAGTTAAGAGACTTACATTAGACTTTGGTATAAATTATGCCTTCATTTTGAAGGAAATAATTTGTTTTTTTTCAAAAATAAAATGGAGACTCTCCAGATCTAAAGATTTTGTGAGACACTCTGACTTGAAGGAAGTGAACTACTCTGTTCTAATATTAAAGATGATCTATATGATAGGTTTACATAGGTGTCTGCATTCTTGAAAGAATTATGTCTACTTAAATATGTACCTAGAATGAACTATGCCTCAAACTTGCAGCTTCATCATATGGACAGAGATTCGCAGGCAGGAAGTGTAGCAAGTCTAATCTTTACCTTGAATTATAGAAAGGAATTAGACTTAGTCTGGATAAGGTTGAGCTGATCTGACATGTCAATAACCCCAAGACTGTGTAGTTTCATCTGTAATGATATTGGATTTTTGGTTTCTAGTGTAGCTCAGGCTCACAGGGGTAGCCCTCATCCATTTAGTTCAGAAGACCTTGAGGTTATATTCTTTTATTTTTAAAGGTAATTCACTTATGTTATTAATAATTTTCAAAAGATGATCCTCAGATAGGAAATGAGAAGTGAGTATAAGGGCAGTATAGATTAAAGGTAATTTGACCTCTTTGTATCAGTGACATTGTCTAGGATGCTCTTGGCAGTATGGGACTGTCCAAACCCAAGAATAAGTCTGGTCCTATGAACTCTAAGAAGTATCTAGTGATAGTTATAAATTACTCTCTGGGTTGTACTTTTTCATTTTCTTCAAGCTTGCAGTCAAGTCCTATTAAAATTGTAGTCAGTTTTAGCAGTGCTGTTCAGAGTTGGAGCAGAGCCCTATAGGACAGAGTAGTAGTTAGTGAAGGGAGATGGTAATCCCAGCACTCAGGCAAAGGTTTGCAGCACAACGGGGGTCCTAGGGACATTTAATTGTCCTCTAGGAATTCTTGGTCATATGTGGGCAACATGTTAAGAGGGGATTTCCTAAAGTTAAGCAGGGTGGAGGCTTTGAGTCATGACAACTGAAATAATTAAACCTGTCAATGGCCTCACTATGGAGTTAAAATAAAATTCAAACCCTAATCAAAGCATAAAACTTAATCATTCCAACCACTAAAAAGAAAGGATAACTATGCAACGTGATAGAGGTACTAATTATTGCTACCAAGGCAATCCTTTTACAATATATAAATGAATCAAATTAGCATCTTGTACATCTTATATTTACACAAGGTTAGAAGTCAAATACTACCAATTAAACAAAAGCCTCCAATTCCCTCTCCACCTTTATCTCAGGTTACTCTTTTTCATTATGTTTCAGTTACCCTAACTTCTTTCTGTCTCTTAATCAAGTCACTTTCTCCTTCTAGTTTCAGGGACTTGACCATGCTCTTGGCTTTGTAAAGGAGGCTCTTTGACTCACTCAAGTTTCTTTTCTTCATGCTTCAGATCTCAGCTTAATTGGCACCTTCTTTAAGAGGATCTTCCTGGCAACAGTATTTTAGTATTTTCTCTCTTCCTCTTCTCCGCTTTTCTCTCACCTTCCTTGTTCATTTAATTTACAGTGCTTTGCAATTATAAATACATACATTTGTTCACTAATTATCATTCCCACCAGACTACAAAATCCATGAAGGCAAGGTCTATGACTACTGAAAATAAGCAACACCTAATGAAATGCAAACTGCAATTCTTTGATCATGGTACATCTTAGATTCAATTTTTAACTACATGAGTAGGGTGCTTATTAATGAAAATGTGATTTCATTTTAGCTGTCAGGCTTGTATGACCAAAGGACAACTAGGTCACATAAAGCTTATTTGTAGAAGCCTTTATAAGCTGTATAATGCTGGTGCATTTTCTGTTAGCCAGACTTTTAAGAGCATCTGTCTATCCATTTGCTGCATGCCTAATGGCATATAAAGATAAATCCCATATTTTCAGCACTTTTCAAACAATTGCGCTGGGTTCTGCTTATTTTACTTCTGTTCTGTTCTGGCCACACTTTTGTTTCTTCCAGCTTTTAGTCTTGGGCTTCATCAACCAACTTTGAATCCACTTGTGACCCTAACTTCGGTGTTTGCTTCTGGTTTTCTCAACTTCAACTTTTAGCACTCTCTAAGGACTTTGGTTTGCACTCAACCTTTGACTCTTTCTATTTCTGGCTGTCTCAGGTTTATTACCTGGCTTAGCTGGGGGTCAGGACCTGAACTCCAGTACATCTTGTCTGATCTCTGTTTGATCTCTAAACATATTGATTGCCTAGTTGGGAAAGGCTGGGCTGTTTCCTGTTCAAGATCTGTGGTGTCTTCAAATAGGTATATATCATAATTATGTCCTAGGGTTTGTCCTGCAATCATAACATTGTTCTCTTCCTCACTGCCTCTTCTTTTCTTTTCTCTCTTGAGGAACACTCCACCTTCACTAGATCACCCGGGGTTTTTGATCTTGAAAAAAATACCATACTATGGAGGAAAGAGTCTGACTTTCTGAGATGTCTCAGGGATTATGGATAATGGAACTTCAAAGGACAGGAAGTTAGCTCTTCATAGTGAAGATGTGAAATATGAAGGAGTCAGACAATTTTATCTTGCTGTCTTCTGTAGACTGCTCCAAGACTCACTTCTTCTTTGAAATCCTATTGGAGAAGTCCTGGATGTTGAATAGACATGTCTGTTAAATGATGTGATGTGTTTGCAGGTTATTGAGATGAGAGAGCAAATGCGTAATACATTACAACACAGTTCCATATTACATTCTTTTTTCCTGTTTCATTTTCCCCCTTTTCATCCTATATTGTCCTGTGCTTGCAGCTGCCCAGGAAAGTATTAACTCCTTAATCTTTTCTTCTTTCAAGTTTAAACTGGGTAGTGTATCCAGAACGGGTCAGCTGGACAGAAATTCTAGTGAAGAGTAACTAGGACTGATATGTAAAGCTAAATGGGAGAGTTTATTCCAGAATGTGAAGAGTATGTAACTTAGAATCAATTTTTAAAACAAAATGGAATATGTAGAATAATATATTTAAGTAATAGTTTAAGTAATAGGACCTTCCAATAATTTGGATTAATCAGCAATTTGAAGGGTTTTTAAAATAAAAATAAACCTCTCTCTTTTTTATAACAGAAGATTTCTTTTTAAATAAAGCTGTTACACAAATGTTGGCTATCAACTATTTATGTTCAGAGACAGCACACTTTTTGGAGGGGAGGTGATTCTAATTCTTAGGATGTGTGACTTAGACAGTGCAACTCCAACCTACTAATAAGAATATCTAAGGCATTGTGTTTTTCTGTTAGGCAAGTGAAGGATGAGAAAAGCTCCTTTTGTGAAGACCAAGTTTTGTCAGCCAAATAGTCTCCACTGAATATTAGTAGATATAAGTCTATTTTGGGTGCGAGCAAGGATTGACTTCCATTATTCTACTCACTGTGCCTAAAACACCTTATCTATAGAAGCATAATCAAAATAATTGCCTATGTCTCTAGAGTTCTGTGAAAATTAGATAATGTCAGCAAAAGTGCTTTTAGCCACTATAGAAGTAGTATGACCTTTATTCTCACACTTATAGTTGGTCTTAAAATAGTTCCATGATAACCTCTCATTAAAGTTTTTGAGGTGGTTTAAGTCAATGATATGGAAGGACAGTGGCTTTCAACCATATTACTTTACTAATAGGTAGAGTTTGGGGACAGGAAAAAAGATTGGCAGAATAAAACTAAAACTTTTGACACAAAAGTTGGGTAGGTGTGGTAAAAGTTACCACTCACATATATTATTCTTTCCACCCTTCCTTCTTTCCACCCTACATTCCACTTCACAAATATTTGTCATGGGATAGAATTATTTACATATTTGTTACCAACCTTTCCCTTTACTAGAAATGAGATTCTGGGTTGACCCACTCTGCCTCCTGCCTTCCTCTGCCCTCTGAGAAATGTCCTTTGTCAGATCTGTTCTTTGTTGGTTTAAATTTGGAATGGTAAGGATAAAAAGGAGAGAGCTAGAGGAACTCTGGAGAAGAGGCTGATGATCAATTTTTTTTCCAACATAGTTTGGGGGTTTTAGAAACAAGAGAGTTGTTGAAATGAGTGAAGAAAGTGTTAAGGAGGGAAACATTTCTTTAAATGAAATTATTCACATATATCTATTTTAATGAGTGAAACAATCGAAAGTTATTTGAATTATTGTAAAATTACTTTTTGGCTCATAAACTGTGTTGCTTGAGTGATTACAATTTTTTTTTTTAGGAACCTAATGTTCTTAAAATGAGTTAGATGCCAGGGAAACAAAGTAAAAATAGAAAAAAAGAAAGTGAAGCAGGGATATAATAGAATGAGGAGTATAAATTTTTAAAGTTGCTATAATAGAAATACACACAGGTCACTCTTGGGGTAGTGGGAAAGGAGCCACCATTCCCCAGGAGAATTAGGAGGCTAGCATAAGACCGGTTTTAAGAAGTAAAACATACAAAAGACTTTTTTGTCCAAAAAATCACATAGACACTTTGATGACCCTAATTATTATGATTAACATATCTTATTCCACATGCTTCTCTAGGGGTTCAGAATGCAATCCATATGAGGTTAAAATGTTATTTTTAAGAACAGTTTTCTCTGTAAAAGCTTAGTTTTGCCAGTATCTCACAGCTCCTGCATAATGCGAAGTTATTGTTTAAAATGAATCACCTGATTCTGGCCGCCTTTATCCCTTATTGAAAAGCAAGGGAAATGACATCCCTTAGCGCAGAGTAGGCTTGCCACAGTGTCTTGAGGTGCATGTTAATTACTAGTTAACACTGGAGGTTGATTTAGAAGGGCATGAAAATGTGTTTTTCAGGGTATTGTGGAGGGTACAGAAATATCAGGCAGCAAGTTGGGTTAGAGAAGCACTCGAGTAAATTTCCAATTAATATCTTCATGATTTTCTGAACATTTTTACAACAAAAGTTTCTTTGTTTTAAATTCTCTTCGTCAAAATAATTTTTTCTCATAATAACAATGCATTTGTCATATAACATATAGGCAGTAAAGTTAAAAAAAAAGAAATCATTTAGAATTCCTACACCAAGAAAAAGCTCTCTTCCTCCCTTTTGTTATAAAAGGAGCATAAATAGTATTCACAGTAGAAAGAACGTCAGGGTTCAGATTCTCATTTTGCCGCTGAGCAGCCACAGGACTGGGCAAGTTGTTTTAACATCTCAGCCTCCCAGTTCCTCATATATAAAATACAGATAGTGGTGGAGGAGGTCATTGAGAGGACATGACCTTCTAGCTGGGCCTGTGCAATCCCCTGTCCTAGAGTGTGTGTGCCACTTCCTTTCCTCTCTAGAAACTGCCTCAAGGACAGTAATCATCATAGTAACAGCCAGCTCGAGGGCAAGATATTGTGGAGACCATCTGGACTGTGTGTCACTAAAGCCAGTTAAGACATCTGTACGAAATTTCAAGATTCTGGCGGGAAAGTGTGGAGATCTACTTGCCTTTTCATCCCTCAAAACAAATCTGGCATGTAAACTCCCGTTAGTATTAAGGGAGTGGATTAAGCTCCCTTTAGTATTAAGGGGCGGTGTGGATTACCTCTTCCTCCAGTCTCCTCCTGCCCACTGTCCAAGGGGTGAGAATAGGATGGGGCAGGCTCAGATTTCACTTGAGAATCTCCCAAGATGGGGAACTAAGAGTTCAGTGCCTCTTCATATGTTTGTTATGAGCCTTAAATGAGTCACTGTATATAAAGCATTTAGAGGAATACTGGCTCCTTGTATATGTTAAGTAAGTGTTGACTATAATTTTTAGTGACTAAAAATACAGGCCCTTGGGTCAAACTGCCCGAGTATCAACCTCTTCTCTGTTATGTACTTTTGACATTGAGGAAGTTGTTCAATATGTCAGTGCTGTTGTCTCATGATTTTTAAAACAGGCTGGAACAAGACCTAGTTTTTGAGTTGTGGTGAAGATTAAATGAGTTAATATAGATAAATACCTTGAAACAAGCACCTAATAGATATAAGCACCTAATAGATATAAGCTACATTATTCATTTATATTTTGAGCACTTACAAGATACAAGAAGATACTCTACAAATGAGGAAGCAAGGTAGGTAGAAATCTCTTTTCCCATGATACTTACAGAACATTTAGTGTGGTACTTTCAACAAATAAATGCGATTGAAATGTAGCGAGAAATGTGAATGAGAAGGATGGAGAGCTATGAGAGGGAACTGGTATAGTTAGGATGGAATATTATTTTTGGATATGTGATGATTGACCTGAACTCTGAGTATGAGTACCAGTTCTAAAGGTAAAGGATAGTGTAAGTGGTAAGGGAGGGGTGTGGCTTACAAAAGGAGGTTGGGGTGGGAGATCACTCTTGGCAACCTGAGAGGCAAGAATCATAGCACATTTCAGGCACTGAAAGCAATTTCCCAGCGTAGAGGATAGTGGGGCAGAACATGTGAGATGGGACTGCCATGTAAGCAGAAGACTTATCAAGGAGCATCTTGATAAAAAATTATTTGGTTAACTTTTAAAAAGAAAATAACTAAATGAATTTTTTTTTAAAGGGAGCCTTTGAGGACCATGTTGAGAAGGTCAACCTTTTCCTAAATGTAACAAAAAGCTTTTGAAGTGCTTTCAACGGAGGGATGATGTGGCCAATGATTACATTTTGCCATTCATCTAGTTTTAAATTTATGGATATATCACCTGTGCATTTTAAATAAAGCTATGATGATTACACAAACAGTACTTGTTTTTTTTCCCTTTTTAAAATTTAATTTATATCCTTTACATTATTGTGTATTCCCTGTAGGTTTCCCACCACCAATTTATCCGTGAACCAGTACCATAGTCCCTTGTGCTCTTTTCTCCCCTATTTTGGTCTCTCTTCCTCCCCCTCCCCTGCAGAATGTCTCTTATTTGTGGTTGTCCGCTAGTTTTTGCTTTTGTTTATGTTTTGTGTGCTATTTTCTCCTTCTGATTTCTCATTTGGCTCCTTATATTCCTCCCAAACAGTACTTTCATATTTCAAATATAGCATCAACATTTCCCCACTTTATTGATTATTCTGCTAAAATTATTTTTAATGACTGCATTGAATTTCATTGTATAGCTTAAGTATAATTTATTTAAATATATTTTGTTGGTAGACATTAGGACAATTACAGTTCCCTAATATAAAGAATATAGTAATGAACATCCTCCTACTCAAATGCATGCCCTCTTCTAGCTAGGCATGGGGGTAGACCTGAAACATAGGGGATAAATTCTAGACTTTTCTCACTGAGCAACTATTTGCTATTCAGATTACTCCTTTGAGTTAATTGTAACTTGGGGAGTGGGTGGCTTTCAATACACTGTGTATTATCTGTTTAGTGTTAGAAACTTCAGGAAAAGAGATGGATCGGGGCCTAGGGCAGCCCGAGGAGGTCACGCTGAGCACACTGTTTCTGTGCTATGACTTCAAGCTGCTGCCCCAGGACCTATTTCTTCCTTTCAACTCTGTTGGTCAGACTTCAGACTAGCCTTTTTGTCCAACCTCATCTTTTGTGCTGCTATCCCCTCAGAGACAAGACTCTGCTTTCTGTTTGGCAGAGTTCATGATACTTTGTACCTTCTGTCACCATTTCTTTCAAATGCTATTGACATGCCAAAAAACAAAAAGCAAACAAGCAAAAAAAAAAAAACCCAACAAACAAACCAAATAACAGAATTACAGGGCATTTGATCTTTCTAGAACACGATATTGGCTATATATGCACTATAATAAACAGAACTTCGCAGTTGGTGACATTTAGATGACACTTTTCCTAATTACTGTTGTTCACTAGGGTTTTTCCATTCTCCATTTCTTAGCGAATTTTAATGGAGGTCTGAGAGATAACGCTTGGCTCACAGAGACATCTTCCTTGAAGTACACCACAATAATCTTTGAATGTTATTAATAAGTTGTAGTAATTCAATTTATGTAGTTCTTAATTTTGATCTGGGTACTTAATTTTGATAAGATTATTAGTCAACAATTAGTGACAACCTTGCTAGATGCAAAAGTGCTATGTGGCCTTGGGCAAATCACCTATCTTTTATTTCACATGGTTCCTTAATCAGCCATTGAAAAAATGATAACAAGTTCAGTAAAGTGGTAAGACAATGTAGAAGTATGTATGTCACTGAATATTGTATTGTATAAAACCACCACCTATGCCAGCATTCTTCCTGTTAGAAAAAGCTTGATTTTTTTTCTCTTTTACTTTGAAAAGTGAATATGACCTTGATCCTCAATCTATTCATTTCTTTCACAACATGTAGTTGAACATTGTGGAAGAGCTTCAGTAAAGAGAACAATGCGTTGCCCTTGAAGAGCTCAGACTGAGGGAGGAGACACCCAGGTAAGAAGAGCCATTCCAATTCAGCATGGAAAATGCCATAACAGACGAGGAACAAATTGGTATGGGAGATTGCATTTTCTTGTCACACAAACATTTACAGTACAGATGAGGTAATTGTACCTTAAGATTCCAAGCTGAAAGGTTATATTTAAACATAGGCTGTAGATGCAGACAGAAAAGTATTTGAACTGCTGGCCCTTCATGAACTGGCATTGGCAAGGCCAGTTTCAGTCTAAGACTTTCCTTATTTGGAGTTTGTTTGTGTATATCAAGGCACTTAACAACTACTTAGCAGAGCTCTTGTAAAGATGACCCCTAAATTAAAAGAATCTAACAGATTAGCGACCTCCACATAGAGATGTTGGTTCTTATTTAATTACTTATTCAATAAATTGAGAGCCCAATAAGCGTTAGGCATTGAGAAACAAGACACATAGTGTGTTCCTCACAGGGCTTACATTCTAGTGGGAAAAATCAGATAATACACAAATAAGAAAACACAAAATTCAAATAATTGCAGGCTATGCAAAGAGCCATGAAGTAAAGAAGGTCATATGAGAAAAAGTAAAGGGGCAGACAGGCAACCTTAGCTGGGTTGGTCACACAAGGTCTCAGAGGATATAGACCTTACATGAATACCTCACAGGTGAGAAAAACAAAATCCATGTGTGGTAGAGACAAATAAAGATCATTCCAGACAAAGAAAATACATTTCTCTCCTTTTCTTCCTCCTTTCTCATTTGTTTTCATCTTCTTTATAGAGGAGATAGCCATTAATATTTGAGGTATTTTCAAACTTTTTAAAAAAATTATAACAGACTCAGACTCTCAGTGTCCTGTTCTGTTCTCAGTTGTGAAAAGGAAAATCAGCTGGGCACACAGGGTGTTCTTTGGTAGTCTTATCATTGAGATAATGTAAAGAAAATAAACATAGGTAGATTCTATCATTTTGAATAAAGTTATCTGTACTCCACCTGTAGTGTTTCCCAGTCTTTTTCATCAATTTCCCTTGAAACCTCTCATTTTATAAGGCTTTATCTACATCCAAGTTGCATTTATTAAACAATAATGAGTATATTTTTTACTCATTATTAATAAAATCTATCAATGCCAAACAGAGTTTCTGATTGAATCAGATCCCAAATAGAGGGGCTCCAATTGAATGTAGGATTTAAATGATTCTCTACATTACTAAAGGTAAGTTCATGGCTTTATAAAACTTTTTGGTTATGCAGTAAATAGTTCAAGGACATACTACAATTGAGTAAACAGCTCACTGATATATAATTGAGAACCTTTAGAAGTCTAGAGTTCCTGAGATCAGATTCACTGGCTCTGGAGAACTAGAGTTCTATAATTAAGCATCTAAAGTTAATCTTATTTTGGCTTTTAATATTTCATTAAGATGGTCTCTGTAAATAATTATGGAAAATTCTTTTAAAATATTCTGCATCTCAGTTACCATACTAGACATTCAACATTGGATATAAGGAGGCCAGCTTGGCATTTGCTTCAAGGTCTGGTCTTATATTACTCTCTTCACCCACTATCATTATTTATTTTAATAATGCCAAATATTATATTTTATTTTTTGTTATGATTTTGAATCCTTAATTTTTTTTTTAAATGAGGCAGCTTTGGTTTACAAAACTGTATATGATTTATAGGTATCCTGGATCACACCTTCAGGTGTATGTTACCATACTACACCCACTACCTAGGCACCCATCACCTATCAATTTTAATTTTACTTCTTTCCACTAGAATGTAAGTCCTTGAAAACATGGATCATGTCTGTTTTTCTGATTATTATATTCCAAAACATGGATCATGTCTGTTTTTCTGATTATTATTATATTCGTTAAATTTTTTTTATTAAAAAATATGTTATTTATCAGTTTCTGGCCTCTGTCTCTTATGCTAAACAAAAGTCTACACTTGCAGTGCTCTGCCTGGGTTGCATC
The DNA here is from genome assembly GCA_004024925.1 of Scalopus aquaticus. Classification (NCBI taxonomy): domain Eukaryota; kingdom Metazoa; phylum Chordata; class Mammalia; order Eulipotyphla; family Talpidae; genus Scalopus; species Scalopus aquaticus. The sequence goes on from PVIJ01000289.1 coordinate 146,667, forward strand.
CTTTCATAATTTTATTTTCTGAAGAATTCTTTCAAACACCACAATATAAAACAGGCCAAATTGTGTGCACTCTCTGACTCCATTTATCTTGAAGCTTTTCATTGCTTTCAGTTCAGAAGTCGTTTCCTTGACCTTCAAAGAAACATTTTTAATGTGAACATTTTCATATTTGATATTTTATCTTTTAGGTTTTTGCATTTGCTTTACATTTTATTGAAGGTTTATGGGGGAATGAAAAGGTCAAAACAAAGGAACAGCCTGCTTGATAGCAGGTACCCTAAGTAAGAGTCTTTTTATTTGCTATCAGTGCCTTAGAAAATTCTCTTAATTTCTTAAAGTAGACATCCCTCTCAATCCTAAGGAACTGACTTGATCAGTGTACTGTATTGTAGGAAAGGCAGACAGATGTACATGCTTCTAGATTTCCCAACTGACTTCCACTTAGTTGACTTGCTATTAACCTGTCCTGTCCATTCATTCCATCTAAAAACTGTTTGATGAGCAAGACTGAGTTGTGTTTGTCCACAGATCGATTTATTCCAGTTGTATTTGTTATTGGAATTCTAGGGCAGAATTAAATATTGTACTAGCTGTTGCTATCTAAATATACAAGTAAATTTATAAATTCTGTTAAAATCAAATTATGGTGGTAGTGATATCATGGATCCATAAACCCAAAATGTATACATTATTGATGTGCAACTTTTGCATATTAAGTATACCTCAATAAAACTAAGTAATAGAATATATTCAAAATCAGAACAGAGTTTGGAAACACTCAATGAAGTCAGCTCCATAGAAAATTAGGTGTGTACAACAGCTGTAAAATATTGGAAAAAATTCATATGAATCAAAAATTTTTTTCTTAGCTTCAAAAGTATCATTAAGCTATTCACTCACTTTAAAGAATGTTGAAATTATAGATGGTTCATTACTAGTGAAACTTATTTAAAAATGACATTGGAATTTCATTATTGGACCAAATGCACAATAAAAATAGCATTGTAGTTAAGAAAAATTTGTAAAACATAGGGGAAGAAGGCGCCTTGACATTGGTCTTGGCAAGATTTTTTGGGTATGATACCAAAAGAACAAACAACAAAAGCGAAAGTTAGTAAGTGGAACTATACCATTAAGAATATTCTGCACACAAAAGAACACCAAAATGAAAATGTAACCTACAAATAGGAGAACATTTTGCCAATCATATTTGATAAGTAGTTAATATTCAAACCATACAACTCACACAGAAAACTCAATAGCAAAAAACATGCAAGATACTCAACACCAGTAATCATCAGTGAAATGCAAATTAAAACCACAGTGAGATATCACCTCACTCCTGTCACTTGTTAGAATGACTGTTACCAAAAAGACAAAAGCTAACAAGTGCCACCAAGGATGTGGAGAAAAGCACTTGTGCACTGTTGTTGGGAATGTAAATTAATACAGTCATTATGAAACACAGTATGGAGGGTTTTCAAAAATATTTTTAAAAATAGAATTGCAGTAGAATCTCGCAATTCTGCCTCTGGATATATATCTAAAGGATATTAAAAATAGAATTTGAAGAAATAGCTGTACGTCCCAATTCATTGTAGCATTATTCATAATAGCTTAGATGTAGGAACAACTTAAGTGTCTGACAATGGATGAATAGATAAAGATGATGTGATATATTGTGAAATATGCATATCTCCCTATATATATGATGCATCACAATATAGCTGCTAAATATACACATATATCACAATATGTATGTGAATAAATGGAACCTTGACAAAGGTTTTCTCTGTCTTTCTCTCACAAACACACACACACATGAATGTTTATTAGTCAAGCAAGAGAAAGAGGAAAAGAAAGAAATCCCGCCATTTGTGACAACCTGGATGGAACTTGAGGGTATTATGCTAAGTGAGATAAATCAGGGAAAGACAGGCATTGTACAATGTCACTTACGTGGAATCTTGAGAAGCGGAATTTACTGATACTGTTAGTGCAATGGTGATTACCAGGAGCTGAATGGTGGAGGGAGTGGGGAAATCAAAGAGTGCAGTTTTCTAGTTATAAAATGAATAAAATCTGAGGTGCTCATATATAATTTAGTAATATAAACTGTTTAATAATCCTGACTTATTTACCTAAGAGTTGCTAAAGGAGTAAATCTTGATCCTCTCACTCAAAAGGAAATGGGTCTCGTTCTGTTTAGTAATCTTCATTTCTCTTCTTTTATCATGGAAACCAAACAGGACTAGCCTTGCCAGGACCTGTTTGAATAGCACATGCATCATGAATGGAATCATATGCTTGCTGGGTCATTAATTAATCATGCTGGTTAACCAGATGAACCCTAACCTCTTCAGTCAGCCCCCAAGTAAGATCTTAGAGCACTTCAAAGTCAGGGTACTCTATTCCACTCTAACAAGGCTAATAGCTAGGGTTTTTAAATTATTATTATTGTTAAATTTACTTCTTAACTACCAGGAAACATTTGTAGATAATATTATGAGTCCTTTTTTATTTTATCTCTAAATACAAGCTGAATGTTATTTGAAATTTGAAGACACTGTCTCTAAGATGCTATTTGAATGTCATAGTGAAGTGATTTGTACATATTTAATCCTGTAATAACATATTTAAAGAAGATGTGAAGTTTATTTCCATTATAATTTGTAGGTAGGTATATGACTTTAATAGTGATAACATGCTGTTTCAGTGTTATCTTAATAAAACAAGTGCATATATAGTATACTTTAAAAATGAGAACCTTTTTAAGTGGTAGTTTTATTCATTAGACATTTGTATCTGATCCAATAGCCTTTGGCCCTAGATAATAAAAGCATAGTATTTTTGTAATCAAGTCAGTCATCTCTTCAAGAAGAAAGTAGACCTTCTTCCTGGACAAATATTAAACATAAACAGCCTTTACCATTAATTGAAATTTTGAAAGCATTGCCAAAGAAATGCAACTGACACCACAAGTTGGCTGTTCCACAAAGTCCTATCACTTTTAATTGTATTAGAAATCTGTTCATAGCCATACTTGCCATCCAGTGTGATGCATGCAATTATGTTATTCAGCTTGTTTTACATCTAGAGTCAGGTCATGGATCTATATGACTGTTCTAGCCCTGACCACTGGATATTACTAACAGTTCAAACCAGAGAGTAAGACACTGTAGCTTTTCAGTTCAAATCAGCCTAGGGGAAGACCATAGTCCAATTCATGTTCCCTTTTAAAGTTTGGGCTCAAGATAAAGAAGTTTATTCTCTATGCCACTATAGAGAGTCTGGGTTTGTCAGTCTAGAGGCGAGGGTGCATTCTAAGGAGAGTCTAAGATTTTTTTTTTCAATAAGTGTGAACTATAACAACTGCTTTAAAGCACACAGTCCATCCCTGCTCCTTTTCTAAGCTACCCTCCAGTGGCAGAGACCTCCTTTCTCTTCTACTTCCCATGTTGCTCCTTGGATGAGGGTCTCTACTCTTTAGAGTCTAGATTCTGGCAACCACAAGACTGAGAGAGGAGTTTCTTTCTTCCTACCAGATTAAGCCCTTATTTTCTGATCTTGGATATCCTCTTTCCTGGAATGATATTGGGACTATCCATTATGTTAAGAAAAATTATCACCCTGTGGTCATGACTTGCAGTCTCTCAACAGAACCCAGTTTTTAAGTTACTAGACTAAAATAAACCACGTCACTGTTATAGTTCTTTTCCTTTTTTTTCAAGGACTCATTTAATTATGTATACAAGCTGGGGTGTAGGTCAGAGGTGTGGGGCAGCAAGAGGGTTCACGAGAGACAGAGTGGGGAGCAGAACAGGCAGATCGACAGAAACACAATGCTGAGAGGAGCAGCGGGAGAGGCAGGAGAGGTCTGCTGCACCATGTGGGAATCTCCCTGGCCGGGGATTGAACTCGTGCTATAGTGGCTCTGGATAGCTTCATAGTGCTGCGCCCAATCTGTTGAGCCACCAGGGCTGTCCCAATATAGTTCTTTTTCAAGGAATGGTAGGGGGCAAGGTTTGACAGTTTTCCTGCAGTATTCCAGAATTGCATTCCAGAACATCAATGGGAAATTTATGTTTCCATGTGAAAATTTAACTGTCTGTAAGGACAATGCAAACATAGCTAACTATTTCTCCAATGATGAGTCAGTATGTCTGACTCTCAAAGGTTTGTCTGCTGAGGAGTCAGACTGGCTTGAAAAGTGCACCAAAGACTGTATTGAAACAAATTTCTGGGTCTCATCAACAGAGACTCTGGTTTGGTAGGTTTTCTTTGTGCCCAGGAATACGCATTTTTAAAAAGAGTTGCACAGGTGGTTCTAAAACCAGTGACGTCTGGGAAGTTTGAAGTTGATGGCCTTTTACGTTTTCATACAAAACTGGTTTCACAAATATACCATTTCAGATGATACTTCTTAGAAATTTTCTTATTCCAAATGATTAGACTGAAATACAATTAAATTCAAAGCTTCTTCTTGTGCAAAGTAGAAAATTGCTTAGTTTGAACTTTGAAATGATTTAGGGGTGGATGATTTTATACTCTTTATCAAATTAAAAAATTTTCCAGGACTTTGGCTCTAAATGCACTATATTTCTTCTTTTCCTTCCCACTTCCCTCAATTCTTTTAAGAAAAAAAGGCTCAGAATCACATGGACTAAGAGAGACAGAACAATCCTGAGTTAAAAGCAGTCTTTTTCTTCTTAAATCACATTATTAGATTATGCTATTACTGAAACTACCTGATTTAAACATCAGTCTGATGTGCATTTTAATTATTTTTCCTATTATGGTTTTTAAAAAAATCTGTCAAACTTCAAGATTTTATCCTGGTTTTAGCTCATTAAAGTTGATGAAATTTGAAAGGTGGGAAATGCGAATTTGGCAATAAATAAGTGGGGAAAAAAGCCTTTTATCAAAATTGAGATGGGAGCATGGTCAAAGGACATGAATAGATATTTCTCCAAAGATGATACAAATGGCCAACAGGTACATGAAAATATGCTCAACATCGCTATTCATCAGAAATGCAAATCAAAACCACAATAAGCTATCACCTCACTTATGGTAAGATGGTTATTTAAAACAAATAAACAAAAAAGATAAGTGTTGGAAAGGATGTGGAATAAAGAGCATCCTTGTACACTGGTGGTATAATGTAAAATGCTGCAGCCACTGTGAAAAACAGTATGGAGGTTCCTCAAAGAATTATATAGAACTGCCATGTGATCTAACATTTTCACTTCTGGATCTATATCAAAAAACTTGAAACCAGTATTGAAAAGAGATTATCTGCACTTCCATATTCATTGCAGCATTATTCCCAGTAGCTAAGACACAGAAGCAGTCTAAATGTTCATCAGCAGATGAGTGGATAAAGAAAACATAAAATATTACCAAGTCTTAAAAGAATAGAAAGAAATCATTCCATATGCAGCAATATGAATCATCTGGAGGACATTATGCTAAGTGAAATAAACCAGACAGAGGACAAATACTATAGAATACCACTTTTCATAAGGAATCTAAAATAGTCAAACTTGGGCCTCCCTGGTGGCGCAAGGGGTTAAGTCTCAGCACTATGAAGCTATCCACACCCACCGCAGCACAAGTTCGATCCCTGGCCAGGGAGCTTCCCATATGGCACAGCAGACTTCTGTCTTGTCAGTTGCTCCCCTCAGCAGTGTACTTCAGTAGATTTGCCTGTTCTGCTTCCCACTGTCTCTGGTGAATTGTCGCACTACCCCACACCTCTGGCCTACACCCCAGTTCTTGTATGCATAAATAAATACATCTTTAAAAAGACAACTTGAAATTATTAATAAAAAAAATAAATAAAATAGTCAAACTCATAGAAGCAGAGTAGAATGGTGGTTGTCAGGCATTGCTGGGAGAGGGTGGCAGTTAAGGGTTATGAAGTTTCATTTATACAAGTCCTAGAGATCTAATGCACAGTACAGTGCCCATAGTTAAAGCACGTATTGTCTATTTAAACACTGCTAAGAATGTAGACTAATGTTGTGTTCTTAAAACAAATACCCATGAAGTAGGAGGAGACAAGTGTATGTCTATCTCCAAGCATATCAACTTGTATACATGAAATATGTCCAGTTTCTTTTCATATCCAGTATGCCTCAATAAAGATGCTTAAAAATTAAATTAGGTATACATTCTATGTATGTGTTTTTATTAGGCTAAGAAATAGACTACCTTGTTTAAGGGTACTTTTAACTTTAAATATAATTGTTATAAGACTTACAGTATTATGACAAATCTTCAAATAGTCAAGAAATTTCTTTAGATTATTTTAATAATTATTTAATAATTAATAATATCAGTGAAAAATAGATTATTTCAATCTATTTCAATAATTATAATGCATTTTGATTTGGAATAAGAAAATCCATATCTTAATTTGTTACAGCCTTCTGTGATCTTAGAAAAGTCACGAATTCCATTCATTCATTCATTCCTTTTCTTTTTTTTTAAAGATTTATTTATTTATGTATACAAGAACTGGGGTGTAGGCCAGAGGTGTGGGGGGGTGAGAGGATTCACCAGAGACAGAGTAGGGAGCAGAACAGGTGGAGTGACTGAAATACACTGCTAAGGGCAGCAGCAGGTGAGACAAGAGAGGTCTGCTGTGCCATGTAGGTCAGCTCCCTGGCTGGGGATTGAACTTGTGCTGTGGTGGTTGCTGACAGCTTCAAAGTGCTGAGACATAACCCATTGTGTCACAAGGGAGGCTCTCATCCATTCATTTCCATAGAACAAATGGGTGCCTGGGATGCCACATCCTGTCCTAGGCACAGTTGACACTTTTTTCACATGTAAAACGTGCACACATGGTTAGATTATATTCAAGGTCCCTTTCTCTTTAAAATGATTAATTTAGGTTAGAATTCACACTTTCTCTTCATGAGGATTAAAAAGGCAGTTTGGATTTTCTCTGGAGAACTGAATTACAATCAGATATCTGAAAAAAGATGTGAAAGAAAGCAATAACTTCCTTAGAATTGCTAAAGGTCCTCTGATGATTATAATGGAAAATGAGTCAAATGGCATTTGAAACTAGAGGGAAAAGTTTAGTGGGGAAGGTGTACCCCAGGGCTCGCTCTCACATAGAACAACAAGTTGCAAGAGTTGTCACAGCAACAGGAGCAAGGGCAGCTGCAGTTGCAGCACTGAACACACCGAATACACAGTATATGGAGGAGCCAGGATGTGTGAGAACACACACACACACACACACACACACACACACACACACACACACACACAGAGTGAAGTGGCAAATCAAACCAGTGCGATTATACTCTGAATGATGCTCCCTCCAGAAGGGACCCCTCCCCAAGCATGGAGGTACTTTTGTTGACAATTTCCAGGTATATCTTCTAGGACTCAAGTGACTATCCCTCTAGGGGGGATAAGCTATTTAGGAATATGCTTCGTAGTCAGAAATGCTTTTGCCCTTCCTTTCAGGGTAAACCCAGAACTATCCCCTTACCCAGAGTCTGACATCCCATAGGTGCAGGATGCTACATTTTTATGAGCACCCTGTTGGATAGTAATCATTTGACCATGGCTAATTAATCCTTTGCTCTTCTTTACCCTGGAGCAACAACCCTGGTCCTGGCTGCTGATTCAACATTTACAGAGAGAAATTATTCAAGAATGGGAAGATCCAGTGTCTGATCTTGGTAGATGTGCAGATGTGCAGCTTACTAAGTACATGCATTTAACTCTGAGGTGAACTGTCCACCTGAAACTCAAACTAGAGATAGGATTATAGTAAGAGGGACTTGACATATAGGATATTTCATAAGATCTGAATTGTTATTATTTAAATTGAGTCTTGACAGCCACAGAAGAGAATTTTATCCCAAGAAAAAGAGTGGAAATTTCCAAGACCCTGAGATGAGTATAAACTGAATGGTCAAGGATAGCCAGTATGGACAGAATTAGTGAGTTTGCAAAAGCTTGGTTCAAGCTTAGAGTGTCGAAGCCTGGATGTGTCTGTTAGAAATGGAGATGGAGTAAAATGGGCACATTTATAATATAGAGTGAAAATTGATGGATGGATTATAGAAGCAAGAAAAAGCAAGAAATAAAGGCTAGTTACCTAGTTTATTGGCTTAACCAACTATATAAGACAGATTTAAACAGACACTTCACCTATGAAGGGCAACTATAAGCACAAAAACGGATGTTCAATATACACTAGTCTTCATGACAATTCAAACTAAAACTATAACGAGAGGTCACAGTACACCAGTTGAGTCACTAAAATTAAAAAGCCCAACAATACCAAGTGCTGGGAGAATGAAAAGCAAATGGAACCCTATACATTTTTGTTCAGAATACAAAATGGCACAACCACTTTAAAAGACAGCATGGCAGTGTTTTCTAAAGTAAAACATGCATGGGTGCAATGGGTTAAGTGCAGCACTATGAAGCTATCCAGAGCCACTGCAGCAGAAGTTCGATACCCGGCCAGGGAGATTTCCACACGGCGCAGCAGATCTCTCCTGCCTCGCTCGCTGCTCCCCTCAGCAGAGTATTTCTGTTGATCTGCCTGTTCTGCTCCCCACTCTGTCTCTGGTGAATCCTCTCACTACCCCACACCTCTGGTCTACACCCCAGCTTGTATGCATAAATAATCTTCAAAAAAAATAAAGTAAACCATGCATGAATTACCGTATAACCCACTAAGATCACTTCCAGCTATTTACACCAAAGAAATGAAGCATAAATGTCTATACAAAGACAATTATTCTAAAGGTTATGCCAATATTATGCATATCCAATATTTCAAATACTTATTAGTTGGTAGATAGAAAATCAAGTTGTTGATTGTCCAAACTATGAGCCACGATTCAGCAATCAAAATGAATTAAATATTAATACGTGAGAAAACAAAGATGCATTTCGAATATACAAGTTGGGACAAACATGAAAGACTGCCTACTCTATTAGTTCATTAATATAAAATTCTAGGAAAGGTAAAACTATACTGAAAAGAAGCAGACCAGTAATTTTCTAGAGTCAAGGGTAAGGCAAGGACAACAATTATGAAGTAGTGTAAGAAAACATTTTAGGATGATGGATCTATTCAATATTTTGGTGGAGGTTACACGACTGTCCACAGTTACCCAAATTCATGAAGGTGTATGCTTAAAGTGAATGAGTTTTACTGTGTGTAAATTATACTTTAAAAGAACACCCCACACTAAAGACATTAGGAGAAAATTTAGGAGACTATAATCTCAGGATGAGGAGTAGATATTTTCATTAAGAAAAGATTATAACACAGACATGTTTGATGACATAAAAAATTTTAAAGATCAACTGTAAGAGGTTGACAAGAAATAGTAAACAGCAAATGAGTATTTGCAGCATTTGGGATTGACAATTTCCCTAATCTTGCAAATTGTTTTACATTAAAAAGACAATACAATTGAAAAATAGCCAGCGTGTATAAAATGATGTCTTCATGGCCAAGAGCTGTGTGAAAAATGCCAAGGCTTAGTAGGAGTAAGGAAAATGAAATTAGAGTATGAGACATTATCACCCATTAGGGTGGAAAAAAATGCAAGCAATTACACGATCGCTGGTGAGAAAGCAGGGCGACAGGCCATCTCATAATGCCGCTGATTGGCAGTGTGAATCCCTACAATCTCTGGGGAAATTCTTCTAGAAATACGGTAAAATTAGAATGAACCTATCGTTTAGTCAGCAGTGCTACTTTTAGAGCTGTAACTTGTAGAAATAAAGTCACCAATTTGTTTGGATATATGTACAATGATATATATTTCAGAATTGCTGGAAGCTGAAATAAAAACAAAATTATTTGAGTGTGGGAAGCAGTTGAATAAATTGTGATGCATCTCTGCTATGGATTACCATACAGATATTTAAAGTAAGTTAGAGATTTATTTATTAAGTATAATATTAATGACATATTTTAAATAAGAAAATCAAGTAAAGTAATATGATTTTGTTTTTGAAAAATTACCACAACCTGCTTAGGAGTATATATGATATCTGTGAAAGGATTTGAGTATATGCTGGAAAATTCAGGAGGGGAAATGACATTAGAACGAGATTAATGTTTCCTTTATATACCTTTGCATATATTTATCTCTGCAATAATATCACCAGATGGAATGAGGGAGTGTAACTTTTGTAAAATCATAATTTAAAAAGTAATAAAGAAAGTTCCAAAAAGTACATACCATATTCTTCAATTTTGAATCTATGCATTTTAAGATGGCTATCAATCTGGGTAAAAGTTTTGGAGAAAATGGATCACCTTTGCACAAAATGGACTTATCAATTTTAAGATGTGTCACAACTGCAGAAATTTATAAAGGCCAAAATTCAGCTTAGTGTGACAGGAAAACATGTTTCAAAAATATGTATCAATTATATTCCCCTTTCCCATTTCGCTTCCCCTTCCTGAGGAGGGCAAGTTTGTTAATCAATAATTCAATAGATTGATTGAACTGAAGTTGATAATTTCCTATGCACCCACACACCCATTGCCCCCACCCCCGATCTTTGTTCTCAGTTTATTGCCTTTTATATACGTGAAAATAATTTTGATACCTGATACTGTGATGCAGATTTGGACGATAGGTATACAGATAACATTTCTCTGGTGAGGAAGAGGAGGGGCGTGGAAGAAAGAAAGCACTGCTAGGGAGAATAAAGGAGGGTGGTGAGATTAGGAAGCCAGTGAGGAAGAAAATAGCCTTGGAGAGGGATATCCAGTGAAAGTTACTTACTCTAAAGTGGCAGTGCTGTGTCTTGCACATGTACATATGTCTTTATGTCTTCTGCATAATCTCTAGTAAAGCTGAGACGGCTCTCTAGTGCTTTGGGAAATGATCTGCTTTTTATAAATGAGTCTTGCTTCAAGACAGAATAGGGTGAAGTGAGAGACTGGCTATGGGAAGCCACACATGTCTGGGTGATAAGGAATTCAGGAGACACAGATCTCCTTGTTATTATGTTATTTCTTCTTATTGGAGGAAATGGAACTTTTGGAGAAATCATGGATACTTCGTCTACAAAGTTATGTAAAATTAATATCAAATAACTATCACATGAAGAATTAGATGCAGAATTTCAATTGTGGATTAAGGCAGGAAATGGGAGGGAAGAATTACAAACTCTTGAATAGAGTAATCAATCTTGACTCCCAAATTGAACTGCACAGGCTAAAACTGTAATTGAGTAATTTAAGGAGTGTCTATTCCCACTGACACCTTCTCACTTTATGAGGCAACACCACACTTAGCAGTCAGGTTACATTTCCTAAGGCGCTGGTCAAAATGATGGTAGCTTTGACTACCTCTGTTTACATTTTCAGTGACTTAAATTGCCCATTAAATTATGACTTCCAGTTTTATTCTTCATATAACTTTCTGTTGCTTATTCCTCCAGTTATAAAAGGAAATACAGAAAATAGGAAAATGTGAAATATGTTAGAATGCAAAGAATGAAAAATATAGTTTTGTTACATTTTTAGTTTTTTTCTATGCATGTGAAAGCATAAAAATATACAGCTTGCTTCAATTTAAAGTTATAATGAAAAATATTAAATAAAAACATGCTTGTTCTATAAATATTTATGAAGTGCTTACTATGGCACCAGAAAAAAATTCAACATCAGAAATGAATGGTCTATATTAGGAGGAAAAAACACAAAAATTGTCACTGTACATTGGTCCAAACTTAGTGTAAAATTATTGATACTTGTTCATTCTCCATGTACCATTTAATAAAAATTTTGTGTTTATGGACAGCTAATTATTTCCTTTTGCATATGATATTTCTTTAGCGTGGAGATGAGAATGAGTAAGTAATATGTTATAAAATGCTTAATATTGAGAGATGTTACTACTTTCAATTGACTTTACTTTGCATATTTAATCCTGTATCATTGACTATATATTACTGCTAGCAAAAAAAAAATTGCACTTATTCTATCACATTTGTTTTTTTAAACATTGCTATTGCTACCTTTTTACACATTTATTGTAAGAATATATGTACAGATTGACAAATGGTTATAAAGCTAGGACAAGTACAATCACCTCTCAGACCAAGAAACAGAATACAAGAGCACTGCCGGACTTCAGAACTCTTCCCCATTATTTTCTCATCCTACTATCCTTCTCCCAGAGTAACCTTTATATTAACTTTTAAGACCATCTTTCTTCCTATCTTTGTAAGTATACATACCACTTGTATATCTATTCTTAAACAAGAACACTGTTTTAGAACTTTATATTAATGGAATGACAATATTTTGTTTACTGCATATTTATCTTAATATTGTATCCCCTTAGATTCATCTGTGTAGTGTGTGGGCCCCCCCACACCCCGACACACACACACACACACACACACACACACACACAGAATTCCATTGTAGTGATACACTCCAGTGTATTTAATGTTTCTATTGTAAATTGACATTTGAACTGTTTTCAGTGTTTGCCCAAAATAATGTAGTGGTGAAATATTCTTATGATACAATCACTTCTTTGATACATAGAAGTAGAATTTCTCAGTCAAAACTTATGAATATGTTAATTTTATCAGAAAACACTATCTTGTTTTCCAATGTTGTTATGCTCATTTATGCTCCCATCAGCAGTGGCTCACATTCTGATGGCTCAATCTTACATAAGCTTTTATCAGATGTTTCAATTTTTAGCTAGTCTGTGTAGTTGTATCTAATTGTGATTTTAACTTAATCCTTCCTGGTGGCCAGTGAGTTTGATAACTTTTCATAGATTTGTCATTTGAGTTTTCTCCTTATTCTGTGTCTGGTCAACTCTTTGCTTATTTTTTCTGATATACTGTCTGCACATTTCTTACTGATTTTTATAATTTTTGAGTTTCAGATTATTGTATTTTTGCTTGAGGTTGTAAGAAATAATACAGAGCAATCCCTTTCTTCTGTTAGCCAGTTTCCTCCACCGGCAGCATTGTGTCTATCTATTGAATAACATCACAATCACTAAAGTGACGTTGATAAAACCCACTGCTATTACTCAAATTTCTCATCTTATATACTCATATTTGTGTGTGTTTAATTCTCTGTAATTTTATCACATATATAAATTTGTGTTTCCACCACCATGGTCGTGATCCAGAACAGTTCTATCACCACAAAGATACTACTATTGCTCTTTTATAATCACACCCACCTTCCTGCTCATTCCCTTCAGCAAAAGTATGTTTTTGATAAATGCTTGATTTCAATGGAAAGGTTCTGAAGGCTGTGTAAAGGATGCTTTTGAAAACAAATATTTACAAGCAAACTTTTACAAAGGTGTGAACCAAGAAGACCTAATCTCTTTATGCATTTTCAATGGACAAGGCAGATCCTTTGTCAATTTTTCTTTCTCCTCCTTCAACCTCCCCCCCCACCCCCCAACCAGACTTTCTGTCATAGCTAAGCTATTTAAGTTATTATCTGAGGCCAAGTGTGTGAGTTTGTCAGTCTTGCTGCGTCTCTCCTAGGTACACTGAGCTAATTTGTTATTTAAATTTCTTTTTACTTTTTCTCATATCAATCTGTCTGTGCATGTTTGATTATTTGTCAGCCTAAAAGAATCCAGAGGAATGCGGGATGATTTCCTCTGCACCCCAATATCTTTTTCTCTGAAGACCATTAACTACTTCCTATCTCTAGTTTTATTTCATGAGCTTTACAACTGCAAGCTCAGTATGCAATATTTTGGGGGTGGCTTCCCTCCTCCAGTTCAATTCCCTGGAAATTCAGCTAAGTTGTTCCCTGATGTGTACCCACAAGTTTGTGTCATTGTCTTCTAAATTTTCTCCTTTGTAATTCAATATTATATTTTTTCTAATACCATGACTAGGAATCATTGCCAATTTATATATACTTCTTTCTTTTTCCTTGAGGAAGAGTGAGTACATATTTTACTTTTATCTAAAGCATAAAATTTTGAGATAATGCAATATATGTATGTGTGTATCATTTTCTATTAGTGCCCTGGAAGACAGATTCTAATTTGGATATAGTGATTGCACTTTAAGGTTAGATCATTCAAGTATGCTTTTGGGATGAAAATTTGAAAAAGCATTAAGGAATCCCTCAAACTGGGATAAGGCTGCCTGATTAAAATAACTGCTATTCTAAAATATGTTTTTTGAAAAATCTCTCCACTTCTTTAAAGATTTCAATTCATTAAACTATAGTTTTTCAATTTATTGCTTTGCTTTGAACATAGATTCCTGATTTCTGTTTTCATCTGCTGCTTTGATTATTATCTTTTTAGAATATCTATGATCAAAACAGCACTGAGGATAAATGTTTATTTATTAAAATGAAACTACCTGGGTCCCAAAGTCTTCATGTATGGTAGAAGCATTATGTTTGAGTTAATTGTATTTCTTAGTTCACTAAGATATCTCTAATTTGTTTCACAGATTTCAGAGTTAGCACTGTCCCTGGCATTCCTTTAAGGTGGTTGAAAGGGTGAATTAAATTTCTAGAGGTTTTTTTTTTGTTTGTTTATTGCTAAACTGGAGGTTGGAATTACAAAAACAGTAGACTAACATTGTTTCTTAATATTGACAGGTTAACATGTATCCCCAGATCTCTAAAATTAAAGATTAGAAATGGAAATGAAACATAAAGGGATAGAGAGAAAATCTAAAGCAAACACAACTACCAGCTTTTAAAACTTTCCGAGAACAAAGATGCGTATCTACTTATTGGCCTCCTCCTGGTTTAAATACCTAATTTCCCTTTTATCATTTCTATACACTTAAACATAAACACACCATTAGTCACAGGTTACGTGAAAATTCTTTGGAAAGCTAGGTAGGGAATTGGGGATAGAATTCCTTTAGGGTTTTCTAATGAGCTAGCAGCTGTGACACATAGATCATTGACTGCAGGAGTTTGAAGGCACCTTGGGGATCATCTTCTCAACCCCCTTAATTATAAAGATGAATAAAAGATGCAATTGAGAGAAGGTTGTTGACTTAGCCAAGGTTACCCCTCTTGGTAGTGACAGAACCAAGTTCAGATCTCAGAAGGATTGAGTCACGCCAATGTTGATCTATTTGCCATAAATCAGGGAATATTAACCTGGAAGATGCCTTGACTATTGTAGTCAGCAGATTTGTATTGGTCACCGCACTGCACCAGGGAATATGCTGGGCATTGTGTGTGCAGATGTGGTTACTTAATAGATCCTGGGAAGTAAAAAGCTGTATTACTCTATACTGCTAAGTGCTACAACAGGGACATGGATAAAATGCTGAGACATAGCAGAGGAGGAACTCACCAAATAGTTTATTGCAATGCATTCGCCCTTTCCTGGCTTTGTTATGTATCTATCCAGAGATAAAAAATCTATTTGGATGTTTGACAAAGGAAAATTATATGGAAAATACATCTCACACTTATAGACTATCAAGTAGAGGATTCCCACATGCATCTGGGAGTATTTTTTCAGTTTACCTCTCCAAGATGCAATATCCTATATCTTTAATTTGCCATGAATTTTTTCCCCTGAAAAACATAAAAATCTACGGCTCTGCTCTGCTAGCTTCCTTTCCTCTCGTCTGTTTTTTCCTCCTCACTAACTAATGCAGAAAGATGGAATCAGATGTACTTCACTTCCCAAGGTCATATTGTGAAACACTTATTCCTGCACTTCTACTTTCTCTCCTTCTCCAATGATGGATATTTTTATCCCCCCTGTCAGACGGCTTTGGCCTACCTCTAGTTTCAGATACAGCTATGGTGGATGGTTCCAACAACTTTGACAGCATCCCATCTCAAACATTCTCTGTATCTCTCTCCAAAGCCTCAGGAGTCTTGCCCAGCTCATATGTGGGTGCCCAGGGAATGCAGGGAGGTTAATGACTCCAGGAAAACTTTTTATTAGTGTGGAAATTTAATTCCTGCACTTCTTGTCTTTTGGTGAGAAAATTCCCCTTGGCAGTGCATCTCAGTAGATCTGCCTGTTCTGCTTCCCACTTTGTCTCTGGTGAATACGCTTCAGCCTCCCCCCTGCACCTGTGGCTTACACCCCAGTTCTTGTATGTATAAAAAAAAATCTTAAAAAAAAGAGAAAATTCCAAGAAACATTCTACACAGTATCTTGGATATAGTTTCCCTACCACTGAACCCCAGTTGCCCATAGGAATAAAAGTTTAACAATGATCCAGTTACTGTTGATGTCCACTCCTCATTCTTGTTACCTTACAGCAAATGATTCCTGCGATCACCTCCCAAATAAACTACCTCTTTCCAATCCTTAGTTTAGGTTTTGCTCTGGAGGGCCCAATCTCAGACTTTAAAATTCTTAATTTTTTTCCTAATTGTCTCTAACCTTGGTCAACAATAATCATTATTGCTTTGACAGGAGGATAACCTTTGTTCCAGGATTAAGTTATTGGCATGTATTCTATATAAAACCATTTAAAATAGTTCCATGCCCAGAATTTGTTAACCAGTACATTAAAAATAGTGGCACTAAATCTGTTCAATGATGTAGTAAATGTAAAAAGCTACAATGCAAGTAGACGAAGAAAACTATGTAAATCGAGCTGAAACATTGCTTTCTGCTCTAAATTTTGCTTCTCCAGAGGACTATATTGGAAAAAGTGAGAAAGGGTGAAATGCTTGCATTGAGTTCACCTGCTAATTACTGCTCAAATAGTTCTGTCTGCTTATAAACTGTTGGTTTTAGGTGAAAAGTTTATTTTTTTTCACCTTCCCTAGCTATCAAAGTAATAAAGGTTCATTGCATAAAATATAAATGACACTAAAAAAGATGAACAAGAAAATATAACATGCATAATTCCCTTTCCCATGGTTAGCCACTATTAATATTTTATTAAATGCCTTTGAACTTGGAGAACGAGTATAGGTTGGGAGGGCAGTGGATAACCTGTGCAGTAGGCAGGGACCCCGTTTAGAAGGACTTCATACTGACTTTGATGTTCTTCTTCGGCTATTTTGAAATTCTTAATTATTTTTGAACAAGAGACCCCACATTATCATTTTGTACTGATGGAACCCAGCACATTTTGTAGATGGTCTTGCTTCCCTGAGAAAACCGTAAGAAAACAAACAGTTTAGGGGTATTTTCTAATAGAAGATAAGGAAAGAGGTGTGAGAGCAGTGGTTCAAATGGAAATCTTTTCCCCCAATTTCATGTTCTTTCTGTTCCTCTCACTTGGTATTGTCTATATAAATCCAGTCTTTTTTTTTGTTTTTTGCTTTTGTTTCATCTCTCATGGGGAAGTTAAAGTTGTTTTAACTAAGTCAGTTCAAAAGCTGAAGGCAGCATGAGTTTGATGAGATAAGATGCAACCATTTCTTGCCCTGCCTCTTTTTTGCACTTACTTGGGACTATGCCTATATTTCAGATGGTTGAGTAGGAAATTGCTCCTGTGCTAACAGTTCATTTTACTTTTGTTAGATGGAAAACAGTATCTACATCAACAAGACTGGAAAGACAATGTTAAGAATGACAACTTAGAACAATAATAACAAAAAGAGAATAGAAAACAACAAAACTGTCAGAAGAATGAACTGAGAAATAGCTACACATATAAATATTATAACTTAATTATATATAAATTGATTATATTTATAATAATTATTAATTATATTTATAATTATTACAAATAAATTGTTATATAAATTAATTATAATCAGATATAATTAATTATATAGAAATAAATTAATTGACATACGACATTATATTAGGTTCAAATGTATAGCGCAGTGGTTTGGTATTGTGAAGTGGTCACCACAATAAATTTAGTTTCCATCACCCTACATAGTCCGAAAGTTTTTTGTTGTGATGATTTATAACTATTTAACATTTATTCTCTTAGCATTTTTAAACACAAAGCACGGTGTTATTAATTACAGTTATCACGATAATCATTAAGTCTTCATGACGTATTTATGTTGTAATGTGAAGTTTTTATTTTTTGTACCCTATCACCTATTTCATCCTTGTTACTATTTTTAGCATATTAATAATTTTAAAGTAGTTTGATAAATATTATTTGTCTTCCAGCATATTTGTCTGTTTTATTAAACATATTTTAGGCTATTTTTCTATTGTTTTCCTTTAGCCAGTTATGCATGCCCTGATTATGGCAGTGTTTGTGAATTTTAGTAACTTACGCAAAGGTGCAAATTAATTGCAGTTTAATCCAGTAATTCCATTCGATTGATTACCTTTAATCACTTTAGAGCCTTCCACTACTCTATGACCTCCATGACAGACCCTTTCCTTGTGGCATTTTACAAATCATTTTCTTTCACATATGCTGAAATATTTGTCAGTACTTTCAATTACAAGTTCTAAAACTCAAACTGTAAGTATAAAGTAAAAATAGCACTGGAGCTCATGCAAGGATGTATGTTCTATGCTGTGTGTTTATGTTCCTCTATGGGCAGGACCATGGTGCCATATAGTGACACCCTCACAAAGAAAGGGACGTGGGCAGGGAAAATGTCATGTCCACCTCACTGCAAAGCTCTGTATTATTTTCTTACAAGAGTCTGCATTGAAATAACATATACTTTTTATGTGGCTTCACATCTTACAACACAAAAGTATTAAAGAGTGATGCTATTCACTCTGGAGTGACAATGACTGTTTCGTGCAAAAGCTGCTTAAATGTAAAGTAAATATAGAATAAAAAAAACTATAAGTAATACCAATAGTAAAGTTGAACTTGTTTAAAAATTAAAATACATGAAGCCAAAATAATATAGAAAAAGGCCACGATTTACTAACTTGACAAAATTACTTTAGAGCATATAAAGTTTAAAAAACATTAATGCTTGCTGAAAATAATCAACCAAACTGTTTTAGGATAATTGACATAGAACTGTAGGTAAATTGACCAATTTATGGGAGAACTTCTAGTCAAACAAAGAAAGCTTAATTGACTGAAGAGTATTTAAAATTATTTAGAAAGTCAAAACAAGTAGGAACTACCTAAAGTTCTGAAAAATATGAAAATGGTTAAAATTACCGAAGTCATTTCCTAAGTGTCTCATGTTACTTTAACATTATAATTATATAAAAACCAGTGATAGGGAAAATTTATTTTTAACTGACAACATTTTGACCAATTTCATGTTAACCACTCCATTTGCAGTCATTGAACATAATCACAAGGCTTAAAATGAGAGAATGGTAGTGATAATGCATATTAAAATTTTCAAGAGTATTACAAACTTAACATTTATCCAGTTTAGTTTTTCTCAATTTCTGTTTGATGAGCTAATGCAATTTTTCTCTATTGCAGATTTGTTTTTTGCCATCTTGTTTGTAGCTATTATTTCTGTACTTGGCTTGCTTATACAGCTTTTCTACTTACTTGTTTTTGAAATTCTTTAAGAGAATTTATATATTGTATTATTTGGGCCATATAATTTTTGTGCTATGTATTGATTATAATACAAACAAAAACAGTCTTTTCATGGGTAGGAAATTTGGGCTCAGTCTCTATACCTTTTTTTCATGGTCTAGTGTATTCTTCACTATACAGCTTTGACATAGCCTTTAGATGATTTTTAAAACACTGCATCAAAATAAAGTCATCTTTCCCTATACTTCCAAAGACTAACATTTTCTTCAAATTTCTTAAGCTTTTATATTTAACTGTGATTTTTAGAATTCACATCTGTGCTTCCAGAAACATGACATAGATGTATATTTCTCCCACTAAGTGCAATGAAAAGCTCTAAATGTTGTACATAAAGCAAACATTAAAAGATTGTTAAATATTGAAGGAAAAAGGAGACTCACTGTGATGTCAGTTTCCAAGGAATAAAACAGTAGTTCATGCTGCTGTTTTTTTTTTTTTTCTTTCTATATCCCATACTTGGAGCTGAAAAAAAAAACAAACAACAAACACAACTCAGATATGTGGGATCGCATTGAATGCTCTAGCATTAATATCATCAGACTCCCACAAGGAGAGAAAAAATAAGGCAAGGCTGAAAAAGTACTTAAGAATAAAGCCTGAGAACTTCCCAAGTTCGGCAAGGGATATAATAAGTCCAAAGGATCAAGAAGCTGAACAAATGACAATAGGATAAATCTAAAACTATCCTTTACCAGCAGACTTAATAATTAAACTTCTAAAAGTTAAAAACAATGAAAAAAATCTTAAATGCAGACAGAGAAAAACAACACTTGACTTATAGAAATAAAACTAGAAGGAGGCGATGTTGATAATCAATACTCAAGATACTGAAGATCTGGGTGAAAGCAATTGACTAGTAGTAACAACAATGGATGCCCAGATGTTTACATCTCCACAGAGATTAGAAATTTGCAAAGTTGTTCATCATCTTAGATAGGCTATAAATGAAAACAAAATCGATAATTCAGAATGGGAGGAGTGACTCAACTGAATGATTAAAATATTGGTTTTGCTCTGTATCTTTGTTTTAGTCATGAGGATCTTTTAACTCAGTAAACTACTGAAAGTAGTGGGCAGAGCTAAAGGTAGCTGGACTTTTGGTATCAACAGATTGAATGTATAATGATTAATCAGTTTTTTCTGATGTGGCTTTGCTTTATGTGTGGAGAAAGGAATGCTTTTCTTAGAGATGTCCTTTAAAGAGGGTGGACAGTAGTATGACATACTCATGTGCTCTTTTCTCAGAGCAGAATTCAGAGTGGATGTGGTCTCATCTCTATTGATTCATTGGTACCAACGGTTTCACTAAACTGTCAGTGTCTTAAGGCCAGTGACTTGACTGAATTACTAGAGGGAGAAGACTATGCATAAGACAAAACCAGGACACAATTAATGTTAACAGAAAGCATGCATACATAAGTAAATACTAGAATAAACTAATGGGTTACTTGTATAACTAGATATACATATGTCCACAAAACAAAACCCCGTAAAAAAAAACAAAACTGTACTTTAAAAAAATTGAGAAATAATATACATATTTTCCTGTTTTGCTTTTCTAGACAATTCTTGGCACTCTATGACCGCAGATTATGAATTATTTTCAATTGCGTTGAGAAATTATTGAAGCAGAGAAAAGCAAAGGGGCATTTTATAATTTGTAAAGCAATGAGTATTGATGCTTTTTTTTAAATTTTTAGATAGGAAAAGATACTACACATAATTAGATTATTAAATATTTGCCTAATTAAGGTATTTAAAGCATGTGATCTTATTAATCTTAACCAAAATTTTGTTATTTTATTATATGAATTATAGAATTTATCACTTTCCATAGCTAGATACATAGATAAAATAATTTCAAGAGGGTTTTGAAATGGGGGCCTCCCTGGTGGCGCAAGGGTTAAGTCTCAGCACTATGAAGCTATCTGCAGCCACTGCAGCACAAGTTCGATCCCTGGCCAGGGAGCTGACCCACATGGCACAGCAGAACTCTCCTGTTTCGCCTGCTGCTACCCTCAGTAGTGTATTTCAATTAATTTGCCTGTTCCACTACCCATTCTGTCTCTGGTGAATCCTTTCACCCATCCACACCACTTGCCTACACCCAGGTCTTGTATGCATAAATAAATAAATCTTTAAAAAAAAGAGTGAGTGAATGAATGTGGAAAAAAAAAGAGTCAATACTAAATTTGCCCAGTCTTAATTGCTACTAGATATTATAACATTAGAGAGAGCTTCTTGGAATATGCTGTCAGTCATAAACTATACTGATGAGTCAAAAACAAAATCAGCAACATAAGGAGATTAAATTTTTAACTAAGGAGTTTATATAGCAGAAGTGGCTGAGTAATCACATTTTCACTTCTAAACCCACATAAGGGCATAAACAAAACTGATAGAACTTGCCAATCAAGTCAAAGTCAAAAAAGATGAGACTAGATGGAAAATTACCCTAGCACACCAGCTACTGTACTAATGTCTATTTTCAAGAACGACCTGCCAGAAAACCAATTTGTCTTGATGAATACTGTGAGAACAACTAGAATTTTCACAGTGAGGCTCCTGTACCTGAATGACCATTACATTTTTCCATTTCCACACTCTAAGGGAACATAGAGAGTAGCGCCAACTGTGTGAAATAGTGGAACCGCTGGGAGGTCAGTGAAATACAATTCAGATAAAGTGAAAAACCTTCCAAATAGTACCAAGGATCTTCTTAAACAGAAGTCTAATATAAAAACGATGCTTTCAGAGGAGACTAAAGACTGATATATGTTTTTAAGGAATAAGAAGTCACTGTAAAATGAAAGTCTTAAAAGAAATCCCTGCTAGTTCCAGATATTCTGCAATTTTGTATTTCTGCACAGATGTATTTTGATTTTCTAAGCACTGGTTGTACTGAAATGTCAGATGGACTGGGGAGTATTTCATGTTAGCTTTGTGGATGATTCGGCTGCCTTTTGTTATTTGCCTGGGGAGCATAGGCTGAGGGTTGCAGTTAAGCTTAAAGGCAACAATAATTTGCATGTATAGTCAGTGATCTTTGTCAAAAGTGCCTTTCAAATCCAATTTACAAACCAAAAATACCAAGAAGCAGGGAAAGAGAATTACATTGCATAACCATTCCAACCCTGGTAGAATAGTTATTAGTTGGAAACGATTAAATATAATTTTTTGATATAACCTGGCCTTGAATAACACTACTTTTAGACTAGTAACTTTAGAATCATCAAAAGTTTGGAGACTGTGAAAAGAGCCATAAGGCTGATATTGTAATTTTTTAAAATTAGTAAGAACAAATAGATTAAAATATCTAAATATTTATTGTGCTATTTTTACCCATAAAAGGCAAAAGAATTTAATTATAAAGTGGAAATTGTAACTGGATAAACTGCACTTTTATAAATCTTACTAAAACCATAAGATACTTTCATTGCAATCATTATTAAAGAGTGTGATGTATGCGGAAATTTATTTCTTGACTTTCTATCAAGGAATTATGTCTTTTTAAATGATTGTAAATAGTGTTATTTTTCTGGTTTTTGTGTATTCAATTAAGTAAAATCATTGGTTGCCTTTCAGGTTCCAGGTCCTGTGATATATGTGGCACTTTCAAAATGACCATGTTGCAGACACTACGCACAAATTTCTAGTCCAGTAGGGAAAATAGACATTTTAGTCAATTATATAACTATATTATAACTGCAATGTAAATATATACAAGGAACAACTATTTCCTAGAGAATGGAAAAATTTATAATGTTGGCATATTGGCCAGGGAAATTTTCTGGAGAAAGCTATATCTGAACTGAGATTTAAAGGGGTAACAACAGATTTGCTAGACAGGAAAGAAAGAAGGAATAGAAGATATTTCAGGAAGTGGCCCTTCCATGTGTAAAGGCAAGAAACATGAAACATTACGGTATGTTTTGGGATGTAGGGAAGTAGAATCATTGCCATCTGGGATGCATTTTTTAATAAAAATAAGAAAAGTTTCATGAATACAATCATTAATTTGACACCTTAAGACAATGTGGACTAGGATAGACTATTCTTTAAAATGCCACTAGGAATAAAGCTTATAAAAATACATAGCTTTATTCTTTATGGCTCTCTTTCTTTTTTTGACATATGAACAAATACATATTTTTTACTGTGATTAAAAACAAGACTCTGAGAGTGTAACTTATTTCCTTTTAAATCTGTAGTTTAGAATGTAAGAGGTTTGTCACTTAACAGCTGTGTCACCCTGGGAAAGTCACTAACCTCTGTAAGCATCTGTGAATTAAATGTCAATCACAGTTGTACTTGCCAATGCCCTTTCTAAAGGAAACCACCCAGTGTACAGTCTATAGTTTAGGTGACTGTCTTTTGTATTAAACTACATGACATTTCAACTTCATTCATCTGCTCAGTTACTCTTACATTCAGGAAATATTCCAGTTAGCCCTCTGAGACACAGATAGTGAAGAGAGTAAATCCTTGCACTATTTGCCTCATACATAAACGGAGGGGAACATTAAAGAAGCGGGAAATAGTTGCACACCATTTTTCTTTTCCAAAATAGAACTGAAACATTTTGATTAGTCATCTCAGGTTGCCATATCAATACACATAGATTACGGGGCTTACATAACAGAAAATTATTTCCTCCAGAATCTGGAGGCTGAAAAACTATCAGGATGCCAACATGGTAGGTTTCTGGGGAGAGCTGCCTTCCTGCTATGATCTGCAGACAGGTCTTCTTATAAAGCTACTAATCTTACCATGTGTTTCCTACCTTGTGACCTTTTTCCTCTCAAAGTCTCCATCTTCAAGCAATATCACATTGGGAATTAGGGTTTAGACATGTAAATTTTGTAGGGACACAAATATCCAGTCCATTACAGCATTCGTTTTGATTTTCATTATGGAGAATTTAGGTACTAATTCTTAGAGGGGTCTTTGGGGCTTGAAAGATAAACATTAAACTATAGCCCCAATGATAGTTACCTTTGTGGTGTGGACAAATTATGTCACTACCAAGCCTCACTTTCTGAAGCTGTTAAATTAATGATAGTTTTTTTTTTTTTTAATTTTGATGTCATATATTGAGTATTTGCTACATAGCAAATACAATGCGTTCTATTAGAAATCTTACTTTGCTAGTGAATGGGTATGGACCCAAATGAAGCTGATTGCAAAGTTGCTGTCTCTAATCACTAAAGAAACTGCTGCAATGGATTTTAATATTGTGGTGAAGATTGAAAGAGATAATGAATATAATGAATTATGATTGTCCTCTAACTATCAGTACCTGACAAAAGTCACTTCCCTTTCCCTCTCCATTCTTTTCTGCTATTTTATTTAAAGGTCCTATAGAGTAGAAATGTATTCATGAGCAATGTATTTGATTCTAAAAAAATCATACAACAGCAAAAAGATTTTAATGGACCATGGAACTCATTTATATGAGACTTAAAAATATGATTTCCCATTGGTCTCAAAAAATGAGTTTAAATAAAGTCTTTACACATTTCAGAAATTAATTTCCTTTATGACAAATTTTTGATGAGCTGGTAGAGTGATTTTCTAGAAAATATCAGTGACTTTTCCATTATTCTCTTGGAGTATTTGACTGCTACTCAGAGACACCCACAGACACTGGTGAAGCTAAGTCTTGTGACTGCCAGATTCGCTGGGGGAGAAAAAGAGCTTTGCTACGTGAGGTGCATTTGATATAAAATAGTTATGAAAGAATAAGAAGAGAAAGTGTTGCTTCTCTGACAGTTTGATTTTTCAGATTTAAAGTTTCTGTAGTAACTAAAAGGGAATGAAATGTTAAAGCTCAGAAACCTATGTGAATCAGCCATCTTTCTATTCTTTCTAAATTAAAACAGAATTTTGTCCACACAATAAAACATAGCTTAACCCCTATTGCTGTGAGGGACTACTGTATTTCTCATTTGACTCAGATGTGCAGTCACACATCAAATAAAGGAACTGCCATATTTTTTTGTTACATGTGAGAATGCAATATAATGTGAATTATAACAGAAAATGACCTCTTTGTTCTATAAGGGTTCATCAACTCCATGGTTTAGCTGTAACCAAGGTCAAGGTTTGGGCATAAAAATATATTTAAATATGTCATCAAAGCAGTTTCTGCCCTCCTTCCCCCATAATGGTTTAGAAATCTCAAAAGCAGAAGGAGAATTATAAGGAGGCCTCTAGAGATAATTTTATAAGGCTTTGATGATAGTGAAATAGCTGATAGTGGAATGCGGATAGGTGAATTGATTAATCCAGCCCAAAATCCTTTACATTCCTTCTTTATAAAACCCTTCACCAATAATGGCAGATATGATATAGTGAGACAGACTGAAACTGTAGGGACTCAGATTTTGTTCCATGCAAATACACTTATGAGTTAAATGAAAAGTGATTATACCTTTGCCACTAAATATCAGTATAGGAAATAGAACAAAGAAAACAACACTTATGGATCCATCAGGGTAAGCCGTTAGAAATTATTTGAAGATAATGTTGTCTAAAGAAATCTGTCAATTCAGTTTTTTCCCCCCCAAGACTCCAGGTTATTGTTAGTGTCCGCAGTGAATTAGCATTAGCTGTAGACTTTGGGTGGTTTATAGCACTCCCCGGACTGAATTGAGTGAACAGAGCCACCAAAACAGGGAATCTAATGAATCCAACAGTCACTTCAATAGTTACCAAAGTGTCCTCAGGACTCGGACTAAAAGTCAATGCAGTGAGTTCCAAATAAAATGATTCATTTCTTGGAAAGGAGTCATTAAATTAAAAGTGACAAGCCACCAGGAGGTCAAAGATTTTTCTCAGAACTTTGGTAAATAATTTCCCCTCTGAGAGTCACCTGTGCAAGATCTGAACATAAAGTTCATTGATGGAATAACAACATGTGGAGCATCCACTATTTATTCAGTGAGGACAAAAGCTGGACCTGTTAGTTTGACTAATGTGGCAGTTAAAAGATATTGCTGAGAAATTTCTTCTTTCTTTAAGATGGTAGAAGACTAAAATATACAACATTTATCAATTTTTGACTAGATGTTAGAAACTGGAGTAAACCTGGATTAAATTAAATAATACTTGTTTTATTTCCCAGTGAGGAAACAATATGGAATGCGGTAACAGAAATCAGACTTCTCGTGCCTCTCATAACCCTGACTGCTACAACCCTAACTTGAACTTAACAAGTGAGGGAATTAGCTTCAGAATATAAGATACAAAGTCATGTTCACAAAATTAGTCATGGTGGAGATAGTCTTTTAACTTCAGCAACACTTTCTTAGTAACTTCCTTATATTTTCTGACTAGAAGTAGCTTCAGAATTTAGTGAGAGCAGAGTTGTCTTTAACAGTCTCAAAATACATTGGATTTCCTTAGTTTTTCTGACAGCACAAAGAATTCCCATGTCTTTCCACACTAGTGTCTCTTTTGCCACCCATTCCTCTTCAGGAGAGAAATATTTGTTCATATATGTAGTCAGAGGCCAAGCTGGCACTGCAATTAATAATAGATAAGATTATTATATTTTAAAAATAATAGTCATCCACACTCTCTTCTCTCTTAAGGGCTTCCAGTTTTAGGCACTGAGACAGACAATTTCTTGCCATTTGTTCTTGTATTCCATGTAATAAATTGATAAGCCAAGTTAAGGAAACTGTTACAATCTGTTCATCTGGCTGCTCTCTGTAGGCATTCCTGAAGAATGGTCTTCATGATTTGTATGGGAAGGGGGAGTATTGAGAGGCGAGAATTAGAGAATTAAGAGACCCTGATGAGATCCTGAAACCAAGACTTGTGTTTTGAATCAACATTGAATGCATTTGGAATATAAAATATTAACACTATGCTTGAATAGCTGCTGTGAGGAAATTCATTTCTGTTTTGGTTCCTTATGTATGGCTCCCTTGGGAATCATGTAGGGAGGTGGCAGTGGCTTGCGTTGGCATGATTTGGGGGGTCTGTGGTTCATGGCAGTGATGCCTTCAAAATGCTATTACAATCTCATTTAAAATGATATTGAACTTTGGTATATGTTGAAATGTATTTTAAAAATCTGTCGCTTGTATTTTTAGGCTTTCTTCAAAGTATCTTCTGGCATAGAGAAATCTTATTTGGGTTGGTAGTCATATTTGTTAGTCTTTTCCTGTACTGTTTCTGACTCTGGTAATATGTTATGAAAGGCTTTCCTCAATATAAAACAAAAATACACTGCTATTTTTTTAGTTTCTTAAACTTTCTTAAAATTTAAATCATTGGTTTATGTGGAATTAATTTTCATTTGGTATATGCTGGGGGCAAAGCTTAATTTTATCTACCCTTCCACCCAATGTCTCGGCATTGATTGATTTTTCTAGTTTTTAAGTTCCAACTATAATAAATCCACTACTTGTTTTTTAAATTCTCATCGACAATTTAATGCATTCCAACATAATTTGTTCACTTTAAACATCATATTTCTTTATTTAAAAATGTACCAAATGTTCATATGTTCTTTTGGAACCATCATAAATATTAATGTTTGATGTATACATGAGCATATTTATCTCTTTCTCATTGATTCTCCAATGTGAGTGCTTTACTCAGCCACACCGACTATGCTAGTTTTTCTTAATTAGAGATATTCTAAGAGGTTCATTAAAGGAGTTTGCCTGTGAACTCGGGGAAGTGACATCCCACTGTTCCCTTCACATAGCACAGATAATCCAAGTTATAAAATGTTTTTTGCAAAATGACATCTGTGCCACTTGAATTTAATAAGAGAAAAACATTACTGATTCAAAGAATGGCTATTCTGGTTAAGACTGTGGTTGTAGGTTTAAATAAGCTCAGCATTTGATAAATAAGCTGAGACCTAATGAGGTGAAAATGCAGAACTATACCTAAAATCACATGAGCTCTAATGATAAATATAATAATGGTATCAACAGTTGCTTGTGTATGTTTGATGTTGTAGCCCCAAGGTGAGGCATCACTTAAATTCTAAAGACAAGAAGTTTATTTTCATTTTTCAAGTGAGAAAGTTGAGATTCAGAGAACTCAAGTAATTTACTTATTTCATTTCCAGTCAGTGGGCAGCTGGGAACTGAAATTTATATACAGATTGGTCTAAGCTAAAGCCTGAGTTAACTTTTTCAGTTTGTTCATTTATTTCCTCTTTCCTTTTAGATACATGTACAGTGACGAAGGATAGCAAGCTAGATGTTATAATCAAAGAAATGTCTTCCACTGAGAGTATCTATGTTCAATAACAGCCAATCCTATCAATTAAGCTTTGTCTCCCTGCTACATTGCAGGGAAGTCATAGTGAAGAGTTATTTGCTGAGTGACTATTTCTGTTTAACAAAGATGGAGTTACAGATAAAAGATTTTTGCAGCTATTTAAGAGGGATTTTTATCCAGTTTTTAATGATTATCTATAATTAGGACTATCTTAATGATTTTGTCATATATTTGGAGTTTCTAGACTATCAGGACAGGTTCGCATTCTGCAAGATGAACAACATCTTTTCAAATTTAATAGAAGAAAAATATTTTATAGTAACAATTTCATTTAAAAGTGCACTTTGAAAATGTGCTGGGTATGGTTTCTAGGCTCACATAATTTACAGACATTCTGTTTCAATTTTCTCTACCTGCACCCTCATGGTTCAACTAAATTAAGTAAGCTTTAAAAATTGAAAAGAGATAGGGGAGCTATTTACTGAACAAAATGGGAAAAAGTAGAAATAGCCCCAATTACACTGGTCAACAAATTTTTACAAAAGTCATATCACTGAAATAAAATTAGTCATTTCCTATCAATTTGTATGTGCTCAACACAAATATGACAGTCAAATTCTAATTTTGGCTCTAGTTTTTTTGTAATCTGCAATAAATTGATGTTTACATCACAAAATACATGCCAATAGTAATAGGCCTATGGTTAATAGTTGTAAAAAATCAAGTCATAGACTATTTCTTAGATTTCTTTGCTTGTCTCTTGGACAACTGTTCAGGAGCATCTCTGGGGAGTGTCCAGCAGTAGTCAGCCAGCATTGTAGTGGACCATTTTCCCTGGTATCTTTGTTCCATTGATACAATATCTTGATGAAAACATTCACCATGTTCATCCCAAACCATACCACAGTTTTCAGGGAAGAAATCCAAATGGGAATGAAGGAAGTGGATCTTTAGAGATATATTGCAGCCAAGTTTCTGATACTGCATCAACATGTCTTCTACTAGTTCCTTGTAGTTTTCTGCCCTAACATTCCCAAGAATGTTTGCAGACACTAGGTGAAAAGCATTCCATGCTTGTTTTGCATCACCCTGCAGCAAGTTGTTGAACCAGTCATCTCAATGCAGATGGAATGTTTGGGTAGACTATTCTCAACTTCTTTTGCTTTGTTATTCCACCAGAAAGAGGAGGAACCAAGCAGAAATAACAGTCTTTTATGTGGTTGCTTGGCTGGCTCCACACCATGGAGATTGCAAACAGCATTGATGGTCTTTTGCCATTTAACCACTGTGAAAGCTGTGTTGTCCATGTATCACAGCATATATGCGGGGTCCAAGGCTTGTCTTGGTCACCAATCTTGTATCTGAAGGAAAGATGATAAGGCTTCCTCACTTGAGAAGTGATCATTTTCTTCTGGTTGGCAAATGTCACTTCCCCACAAATAGAGCAGGAATAGTCCATGCGATTAATGCACTTTCGAGGCATTACTGTTCTGTATTGTGCCTAAATGGATAAAATAGTAAAAGTTCTATGGAACAGTAGCTTAAGCTGTCTCACACAAAGTCTGAAATATTTTCAATATTCAACCTTTCCGACAGGGCTTTCTATAGTGCACTGCTGTCATCAGCTTACTTCAGCAGCTGCCTGGCAACAGTATTGTATTGCATCAGAAAAGGATGCAATCAACTCTGGATGATGTTTGCATGATGGTATTACGCAATGCAATGCAATATTACATCATTGTAGACTGATTTAGGATGTTGTTGCAGTCCTACTGGATAAATTTACACAGTGAAACATATAAAATGAATTATATGAAATATCTTCAAAATGAGATTAAAAAAAATTTCAGGGTTATAGTCATGTTCAGCACACCAAGATACTACAAATTAGGGCCTTTTAAAGTCAGTAATGATCTCACTGTTGACCGGTGTTATCGTTACCCTAACTCCCTACTTCAGGTCCCAGCAGTAAATAACGTGGCTGGGGCTGGGGGCAATGTTCTTTATTGTCTCTCTTGGACTTATACTGGGTTTGGGTTCCCATTTTAGGTTGCTTGGTTTGATTTTATTAAGGAAATTGAGGTATGCTGCGTTGGGTCTCAAATTTATGGACAAGAAAACTGTGCATATCCCTTTGAATTACTGTTTTTGCATTCTTTAAGTAAATACTGAGGAGTGAAACTGCTGAATTACATGGCAGATCTGGTAATGTTTTGGGAAATCTTTTTACTGTTTTCCACTGGGCTTGGACTAACATTGTTCACTAACATGCCAACTAACATTGCTCAAGGGTTCCTTTTTCTCCACAGCCTCATTAACCCTTGTTATTTTTCTTTTCTTTCTTTTTTGATGTGGGCAATTCTCGCTGTTGTGAGATAGTATCGCATTGTGGTTTTGCTTTGAATTTCAAATAAGTGATGATGAACACTCCTCTGATCATTGCAGCACTATTTAAAATAGGCAAGATATGAAAACAAACTGAGTGCCCAATGACAAATGAGAGGATTAAGGAGATGTGGTATATAAATAAATGGAATACCACTCAGCTGTAGAAAAAAAAAAGATGAAATCTCGCCATTTATGACATGGAACTACAGTAGATTATGCTAAATGAAGTAAGTCTGAAGGAGAAAGATAAATATTGGATGATTTCAATCATTTGTGGAATATAAAAAATGAAACAATGGACCAGCCAAAATTAAATCAAAACAAGTCCTAGAAATATGACTGCAGAATTGAGGCTACCAAAGGAGGAGCCTGGAGGCTGGGAGCAAAGGGCGAATAGGCCCTCTGGAGTAGGACAGAGGATTAATGTGCTTTGGTGGGGGGGGGGCGGTGGAGAGGGGTAACTTGTATCTGAAGAGATGTGAACCTACACCTCCAAATCAAATGGTGTGTGGTAAACCAGTGTTATCTCAATTAAAAAAATAGTACAAAAAGTAAATAAAAGGAAGGGAGAAGGAAACTGCAATATGGCTACTTCTCCTTTCTTCTCTTATGCTTTGTCTCCCCTTGGATGCTTCCATTGTGTAAGGCTATATACTCTTCTCTAAGGGTAGGGCTATCCCGTCAGAAATGGCAGGTGGGTGGATTGACTTGATGCTTTCTCTTACCTTTGGATTTAATTTTTGGCAATTTTAGAAATTAAAAGATGTCTTTTGGTAGGTTATTATAAATAGTTAAAGTGATATTCAGTACATTAATCATATAAAATATGGACATAATTGCTATTTATTCCTGAACAAAACTGTACTTTGTATTTCTAATTTTTAAGGAAGATAAATAACACTATTTTAATGTTATTGAAATAACAATATGTTGAAAAATGTCCAATACTTTACTCTTCTCTCCTAATTTATATTAAACACTCACAATAAGAGCATTAAGAAGTAACCTCTGCATAATGAAGACATATTTCTATGTGGGAGGAACTATTGTCTTTTATCAGGAGGGGATGGTCCTTTAGAAAACCAAGTAAATTCAGGAACTCCCCAGATATTTAATGAGAAAGAGATGTGATTGTACTTTCCTGCATTAGATGAAAAATTGAGACGAGAAATATAATATTTGTTGTAAACTATTCTCAATATTTGGCTTTTCAGACAAAGGAAAAATGCAGCCCTGAGCCAACACATTCCATCATTTGAGTTTTATAAAAATGACAAAAACATACTGGTTTGGAAATATTAAAGGCAACATGATAGGATGTAGGATCCTGTTAAGAGCTGTCATATCTAGGAACATTTCAAGCAAGGACAGAGGGGAGGTACCAAATTGGAAGTTTTTGAGGCACTTAAAAATAAAGCCTTTACAAAACTGTTTCTGAGTTGCTCTGTCTGGGGTAAAACCTAGTCTACATTTGGAAGATTTCCCCATTCACTCTTTGAGGCCCAGAAATTATTATACCTTAAACTAGACTTGCTATACTAACAAGGGCATTTAGATAGGACACAATTGCCAAAGAAGACAAAGGACCAAAATGGCAATGCTTATTAATCTACTGTTTAAGAAAAGGATTTCATATAGCAGCACCATTAAAATAAGGATATGCATTGGCAACCAAAGGCTTTCTGGCAGCACAGGGTCCAGAAAGGCTAGGTATGTCCTCCAATTACCTTTCCTCTGTGAGGGTCATTTTGAGAACATTTTTTTTCTTGGATCAGGAAACACTGACATGTGCACGGACCACTTGGGAAATGAGGATGTCACAGATGGAGTCATAGCTAAGGTTTCCTATAGCTCTTTGATCAGGTAAGAATATACATAGTCTTATTATGACATATCATCACTCTCCCTATAACCACTTCTCTGCCACTGGGGTCTCACCAAGATCAGTTGTGAATCACCAATCTCACTATTATCAATAAACAAAGCTAACAAGATGGTATGAATGACCCTAAAACACCTCAGACTCATGGTTACAAAGGCAACACTATTAGTCAATATCTTTTATGCTTTGGCTGGGAATTGCGCCTTGCAGGTACTTTAGCAAAACAATCCAGGTCAATGTCAGAGTTGCCGGCATTAACTCTTGCAAATAACTACATACTTGCCTACAGCAATTATTTAAGAAATCACAGTAAAATGTTGATTTCTTGCTAGATAATTTGAAAGTTATTATTTGAATATATATATATTACTGTTAACATGCAACTCTAGGGCACCCAGGGGCCCTACACTGTTATGGGATGTATACTCTAAAAGGGACCCGGCCATTTCCCACATAAAGGCAAAGGAAGCAGACTGTTAGTGTGAAAGATCTTTAATAGAATTAGTGTGCATAAAGAAGAGAAAGACTATCCCTAATAAATAATAATGATAATAATAATAATATCCCTAATAATAATTAATACTCTAAAACCTCCAAATTACCCATCACCTCATGCTCAGCCAAATAGGGTTGGCCAGAAGCAGAGCTTCTGAGGCTTACTTGAATGCTTGCCACAAGTCTAAGTCACCTTCTGGCAGGGCACCACAGGAAAGTAGGTCAGGAAGGTCACAAAGAGCCAGGACACAAGGAGAGAAAATACGAAATAGACACGTACCGGTGAGTATAATGATTGCCATTTTCCCTTACCAAGGAGACTCTCCCCACATGTCTCTCACTCATGTGTCTCATCCATGTTTCTCTTCAAAGTACTTCTCTGAAGTGGTTCTACATGTCTTACTTCTATGTAGTACTAGGGTACAAGTCAGACCACAGAAGCACAAGAGACTTGGGCCTATATGTTCAGTTATAAGCTAATCATGGCTGCTTAAGAGACCCGTAGCTCCCAGTAGCTCCCCAAGTCAGGAAATCTGGTTCATGTCACACGGAGACTTGTAATCCAATGACGCTGCATATAAAGCGGGAGCAGGGAACTTGGTACCTCGCCTTTTAGGAGGTGTATCTGTAAGTATGGTGCATTAGGATTTCCAATATGCCAATTGTGTAAGACAGCAACTTTCTTAAAAGTTGTATTATGTGTTCATCTTATAAAAGGTAAGCTAAATAACATTTAATGTTGCAAAATTTATGCATTCTTATTCTTTAGGAGGTTCATATTCTTTCAGAGAGTACACAATCAAATCTTGATGACTTAACTGAAGCTGAATGTGTCACTAGTTTGTTGATTTGGGTACTGATTTATTAAATTGTGCCAGTTATAAATTTATTGCCTCTTAGCTCCAAATCTACCCTTCATTGCCATGTTTGTGATACTGGAACATTTCTCTTTTCACCAGTTGGCACAATATTAATCTTTGTTAGCAAAGAGCTCTAGAGGGACACTAGGGGTGGGAAGAGTTACTTCTTTCTGAGTCTGACGTGATATGATTCTTCCTGCTTATTTTGGACTAAATTGGCTGAGAGGACATTCAGTGGAGATCATCTGTTGAGGTCAGGAGGTTCATAGACACTACCGTTAGCTTCCTGGAAGCAAATTCAGTGGCATATCAGCTGCTGGGTGAGTTCTGTGGGTACCACAGCTAGCTTCTTGGAACTTTCCCAAAGACAGCCTATTGGTGAGTTCTTTGTGGGCACTTTCCTGGTTAGGTCAGCTGGTACCCCAACTGGTTTCCCAAAAGTTCAAGAGCAACCCTAGCATACAATTTCCTTAAAAACTATGTGGGCATTCCAGCAGATGCTTATGTTTCTACCTGACCCGCTAACTTTGAACAAGCTTTTGCCCAGCATGATGCAAAAATATAAGCTGTCATCCAGTGGGCTGCAAACTTAACCTTCTGCAATGAGGTTTGAGTCCTCCTCTAGCAAGGAAACCCCTCTCTTCTAAGTCTGTGCTTTCCTAGAGTCTATATCTTCAGTCTTAGAGTATTTTTTTGAGTTTTTTTTTATTATATTTAGTAAATTCATTGTAAAAGTTAATTCTTTATATTAAGCCTTACCTATTCAAATAATTATGAGGTTTTGGGCACATGTATGCATGACTGTTGCAGAAATAGATAAACGAGTATGACTGGCAGTAGCTGGAAAGGTTTCATTGTTCTTTTGAGGTCAAGGAGTTCTGTTAAATAGTGGCAATGAGATATTTTAGTTGAACTCATCTCAAAGAGTTATATCTTGATGCTAAATTATAAAATTAATAAAAAACACTTTAAAATGTTTCAAAGACTTCCAATTTCACTCACTCCACACAATGCAAAACTTCTTGTTCTAACAGGGAGTGGAAGCAGAAAATTAATTATTGATTTAAGGGGACTCAGTTATTCTGGTTATTCTTGAATAAACCAGGGAATATGTAGCTTGGGTCTTCTATGACTAAGCCAGATCATACTTCTTATGAGTATCAAACATATACTCTTCACTGAGATTTTTTTTTTCCTAGAGATCTTTAATGTCATCCAGAGAAAAGTGAAAAGGAAACCAGATTAACACTTCATAATCCAGTTTGGGGAAAAAAAGAGCTCATAAATATTGCTTAATACAAAGTAGTGGAGACTGATTTTTTTTCTGAATACCAACTGTAGGTAAAAGTTTTAATCAGATCAATTTGAAAGTTTTGATCAGTTGGTGAATCTCCCTTCAAATCCTCTGAACCATAATGAAATGTAATTATCAGGAAGGAAGAGATGGTTACAAGTTCTTGATCATCATTGCCCCAAATAGCTAGGATTTAAGCAATTGCCTCAAAATGTGAGCCTAACTGACGCCCGAATGTCTTCTCTGTAAGATACCTCCCTCTGTCGTAGCAATTCTGCTGTTAGCTGCTAAAACATGTACTCTTTACTGAGAATTTTTTTTTTTTGCCACTTATACTACAGAACAACTTCTCAAGCTTTTGTTTCTGACAACCCAAAAGGCAGAATTCTCAGGCCGAAACTATGCAGAAATAATTACTCCTAATTATTGGAACATTAAAGTGCAGTTCTGATGCACCGTTAGGGTTTTCCCAAGAGCCTAATTTCACTCAATTTTTTTTTTTTTGCCTCTGGAGAAAGACCAATCAGGGAGTCAGCCATCAGTAAACCATCAGATATGTGGAGTCCCTGAAGTAATGTTCTTCAGACCTGAGCAGAGATAAAATTCTTCTTATGCTGTATTTCTCACAAAATAAGGCATCTGTTGCTAGGACATGTTGCTTAATCATGAGTGAAATGTTCCAGGGTAGAGTTCTCTTTCGACACCCTCTTTGTCTTTTATCCTTTTCTCCTCACAGATCAAGGTGTAGGGTCACCTCTCTTGGTTCAGAGGAACCTCCATTGGCCTGCACCTTGGACTTAACCATTCCCCAACTGTTGGTGGTCATGCTTTCCTATACTAAGCTGCATGGATTGGACAAATATATTGAATAAGTTAAATAAAGGAATTAAATTCAGGAATCACTAAGATCTGGCAGTGCTTACTGTGGTACCATTCCACAATATCTTATCTTTCTCTTTTCTTCCTTTCCTGTCGATCCTTTTTCTTGTCACTAGATAAAAAGCATTTGATGAATGCTCAGTGCTAAGTTCACTACCCCATGTCTTTATAATATTCACTGAGTATTTTGTCAGGGAACAAGGAAGAGGATGGGGCATCCTTCTTTCTGATCGCACCCCCTAACAACACGGGTGGATAAAGTGGGAGTGAATCAGTAGCTGTCCACTGCTCCATTGGCTGGAAATCAGAAGGATGGGCGCCTTCCCATGATGAGACAAAGCAATGGTGTCACCTATGTCTGTAGTCCCACACAAGGGGCTGCCAGAGATAAATGTCACTGAAAGAGGAAGCAGGTCTTTGGCCCCTTCAGCCAGATCTCTCTCCCACAACACAAGCAGATTAAACTAAGAACCGCATAGTCACTGCCTGCTGCTATACCCACTGCAGATGGACTGAGGGACCTGCCTGCAGGCCAGGAAAGGGTTCTTGAGACCCTTTAGTCAAGATTGCTATGTTTATTCCCAGGTATTTAATTCTTTTCTTGTATTTTCTTCTGATATTGAGACGGAAGAAAAGGGTACAGATTAAAGGAGTCATAAAGGAACCTTTACAAGTCACTATGTTCCTTCAATAGTGCTCTGCGAGTCACGCACTTTCCTTAAAATTTGGATGTATGCTCCTTCCACGCATATATTCACGTTATTTTGTGAGTATGATCATTTTAATGTGCCGAGTATTCAAATATACTTTTATAATCTCATTTGCCTTCAGGAACTTAAAATTTTGATTCTGTAAGAGTGCTAAATTGGGCTTATTTTTATGATGACAATTACTTACCTTTTAATTAGCTGTGCTTCAATACATGACATGTTTTTATGTCCATAGGGAATTAACAAAATCTAGAATAATGTTTTGTTCGTCTAGTTCTCCAATTCTAATTAGAATGTCTTCATCTTTCAAGGAAAGTTTTTCCTTTTTATTTTTCTTAGAGAAGGCCGTATGCAGTTGAAGTTGCAGGCTATTAATAAATTACTGTTTAGCTGTTATCCTCACATACATCAAAGTGAGAATAAATCAGGCGCATTGCTGAACTTAGATTTTTCTTTATTAGTTTTTTCTTCATTCTATTGTTTTTTTCTAAAATTGTAAGTTGACTGAAGTCACTGCTTCATTGCTCAAAAGCTGCCTTTAGCTCTTTATGTTTTTGGAGCATTCTTGACCATGCAACTGTGAGCTGAGATCGCTCTATAAGGTTTTGGACTTGGGTCTAATAGATTTTTCCCTTGAGACCACTTTAAAAGTACTTTCTTAAAGTAAGATGTCCAAATTTCACCCAAAGTACCCCGGGGCTATTTTTTTTAAAGTGACATCTAAAGAATGGGTAAGGAAAATATTTAAATTTTATCATTGTTATGATTTAAACTGCTGCATTAGATATCCAACTATTATAGTTTCTCAGAAAATGAAATCAGCCAAGGGCACTAGTTCTAGGTTTTAGAATCTTTGTATATCGTATAATGATTAAGAATTTTTTCAAGCTTACTTAGAAGTTTCCCTAAGTGGTAAATCAACAGGTTTATTTAGTATGATAAATTCTTCCAAGCTTGTCTCTTATTCATAAGATTGTGCTTAAATTTCAATCAGTAGAAGGTTATATTTTATCTTATTAACTGGTATACTAAGCAATGCTAGAAAAAGTATATTGCACAAATTGGAAATGCATTACCAAGGATATATTATAATAAAAGGTATTTTATTTAGAACAGTTTTTCATTTGCCTCTTTTTTGGGACAGTTTGCTTTTTACTGACAATATTGACTCAATGATTTACAAATGTTAAGTACCTATTATATCAAGGGACACTACTATTGTCAGCAATACGCTTCTCAAAAAATAACAACTTTGAAATATTTTTTTCTCAGTCTCTGCAAAATATCTGGTTACACTAAGCAATATTTAGAAAAGGCAGGCTAATGAATATGCAATCTAACTAATTCTGAAATTCAGTAGGTTTTCAGTATCACAATTTACTATTTGGTGAAGTGCTTTCATTAATCCTCGAAAACTGAGAAAAGTAAATACAACACAGTAAGTGAAAACTAAATATATTAATTTAATTTAAACAAATTTCATTTCTTTTTTAATCTAGACTTTCATTTTGTACTATGAAATTATTCTTAATTTTTTAACAAAGTCTTTATGAAATAAGAGCATAACAATTTTTTTCTTTATTTGGTATAATAAAAAAGTTGATCAAATTATGCAATTTTTCTAAAATACTTATAACAGCTTTATTGAGATATAAGTGATATACAATAACAGAAATTTTTAATTTAATGAAGTCAAATTTATATAAATTTCATTTTATAAATTGTGCTTTTGGTATTAGTATCATATCAATGAAATCTTTGTTGAACCCAAACTCACATACCTTTTTTTAAACATATTTTCTTTTAGCACTTTCACAGTTACAGAGTTTTCATTTAGTTCTATGCTCATTCATGCTAATTTGGGGGCATGGTGTAATACATGGATTAAAGTTCATGTATTCAAACATGGATGTCTGACTGTTCAACAACATTTGTTGTAAAAGATTATCCTTCTCTGCTAAATTGCTTTTGTAGCGTGCTGAAATCAGTAGTCTATATACCTGTGGGCATATTTCTGGACGTGATATTCTGTTTCAATGTTTCTGTTCTTTGGTGTTTCATTTTTTTTTTCTGTTTTCACACATACCACTTGTCTTGACAAGCGTAACATTATAAAGAGGCTTGAAGTCAGGCAGTGTTAGTTTTTGAACTTTGTTCTTTATAAAGTTGTTTAGACTACTATTAGTCTTTACATTTCTATATAAATTTTAGAATCAGCTGGTAACTTTTTAAAAACATGCTGAGATTGTGATTTGGAATTTGTTGATATTAAATTTGGAGAACTGATTTAGGGAAAATTGACATCTTCACAATTTTAATTCATCTGATCCATGAACACAATATATTTCTCTATTATTTTTAAGTTTTCCTAATTTTTTCTAAACATTGTTTTATGATTTTCAGTATACAACTATTTCAGCTACATGGTCATATTTATCCCTAAGGATTTCATGTTTATAAAGTTATTGTAAATGGTGTTATATTGTGAATTGTTATTTTCTAATGGCTTATTGTTATTATATAGAAATACAATTCATTTTGGTATATTGATCTTACATCCTACAATCTTGCTAAATTCATTTATTATTTTTAGTTGCTTTTTTGTAGATTCGTAAGATTTTGTATGCACATGGTCATGTTTTCAGTGATTAAAAGTAGTTGCAATCTGGAGAATATTTATTTCAGTTTTCTGTTGTATTGCATTGGTTTGCATCTCCAGTACAAGGTTAAATAGAAAAGGTTAGAAGACATATTCCTATTTGTTCCTGATTTTAAAAGGTCAGCAATGATTGAGTTTAAGTAAATTATCTTATTCTGGGTTTCTATCTTTCTCATCTGTTCTTTGGTGTTTCTTCTTTTTTCTCCCTTCTCGAGTGTTTTTATGACCCCAATTTATCTCTATATTTAGTTTTTTACGTATAATTTTGCTTTGCTATTTCAGTGATAGGGTAATAGGACACCAGCATGAGTGTGCACTGAGAAACTAGGTGCTTGTGGGGGCAAAGAGGCCTTCATAGCAGATGGGTCATGTGGTGTGTCTGGCGGCAGCTGAGCCACGTTGGACCTGCTTGGGGGCCCTGTTTACTGTGTGCTTTCTCAAGGCCAAAGCTACAGGGTCAAAGGGGGACTTGGCTTTGCATCAATGTCTGGGACAGATTTCACTGAATACCCTCACATTCACAACATGGAATCTGGCCCACGTTGGAAAATGCAGGTCTTCTGCGGTAATGTCCCTCAAACACTCTCTTCTTGTGCTTAACATCATACTGACTTGAAGGAAGAAATGACTAAAGAAACTTCAGTGCTTATTACAGAACATATATCAAAAAGTGTATTCAGAATAGAAGTGATACACTGATTCTTGACACACAGCCATATGGTGATAGAACGCTGAAGAATTTTTGATTAGATTTTATGATCGAAGACAATCTAAGCAGGCTTTTAGGTGACCAGCATAAACCATGTGAGTTGCTCTATTTTTTTTTTTTGCTAGCAAAACACATGAAAATAAAATCAAAACAATGAGGAATTTCTTAGTAAGCATTTTAAAAAAATTCTAGCAGAATTCATGATATTCTGTAACTAAAGCGTTCTTAAAGGTAACATTTTTCTTTTTTCAATAACTTTCTAAATCATGGTAAGGAAACATTTCTTATTGTGGGAGAAAAAAAATGGCTTTTTGTATACTAACTTTCCATCTTGCCTGAAGGGCATAATTCTGATTAGATTTTTTAAACAGATTAAGCTTATTTTCTCCCTGGGTGAATCTTGTACTTTCCTTTCCTCCCACATCATAAATCTAAGACACTTTTTAATCTTTAGGTCACATCCTATTTTAAGATGTGAAAGTAAAAATGGTTCTTTAAAATTGTCAAGAGATTGCTTGTTTAGATGTATCTTTGGGGAAAGGAAAATTAGGATCTAAAACATTTCTGAGAAAGGTGGTAATTCCAGTCTT
This sequence comes from Scalopus aquaticus, assembly GCA_004024925.1. Classification (NCBI taxonomy): domain Eukaryota; kingdom Metazoa; phylum Chordata; class Mammalia; order Eulipotyphla; family Talpidae; genus Scalopus; species Scalopus aquaticus. The sequence continues at coordinate 187,852 of PVIJ01000289.1, forward strand.
ATTAAACAAGTTGCCTGAAGACAGAGACCTGCCTTATAATTAAATTTCAAGTCCCAGCGAAGGCCTTGCTATTTTTAGTGTTCTTCACTCCATTTAAGTGACAAGAATGGAAGCGTGGGGAGGCCCTGTAGGAGGATCAGAAGACCCTCTACACAGAGGTGAGCTCCCACGTGGCTAACCTGACACGAGAAATTTGGCTATAAATGTTAATAATATGTTTAAAAGCAAGCTAGAGAGTTATTTACTCACATGTCAGGCACAGGTATAAAATCATGAAGAATGAATTCTTTTTTCTGGTATATTTTATGAATGATTTATAAATGTTAGACACCACATCATGTTGCTAACAGAGTAGAGCATCTTCTGAGATGGTGGTTCATGTTCTGTGCTTTCTGGATATTGTTCCAACAAAGTAATACTGTTTTATCCTGCCAAAAATATTGTGGCTAATCAAGGAAGCTGAAGGCTAATCCTCCTGCAAACTCCAGAACTCAAATTGCATTAAATTTTTATAGTACCATATATGTACATTAAGAATAATGCAGGAAAAACCATTAAATATGGAGTAGGGAGATGATCACCTTTACCAACTCAAGAACACGGACAGAGGCTTTATATGACCCATTTGTTGGAATCTTAACAGCACAAGAATCCAAGTGCAGGGGTGACACTGTGTGACACAGTCAACACACCCCACTTATGACTTTGCAGCCTGCCATTTTTATTCTTGAGCAAACATCTGTAAATCCTCATTTTCTCATAAAGCTAAACTGCAGTTGTGTGAGAAAATTTCTCTTCCCTAGATTCTTGCTCAAATGTTCTTAGCCCTGACCTTGTGTATTTTGACCTACTGATCTGCTCACAATTCACTTCACTATAATCACACTGTAGGTGCCTGCATTTCTTCCAGCCAGTCACACCTCCAGCATCTCAACAGATAACTCATGTCTTGCATGCTCTGAAATATCAGTGGCAGCTCTATTTTGATTCTAAGTTCAAGAGAATAGTGGTAATAAATAGAAATTTTCTCCCTGGTCTATTATCAAGGTATAAGGTGTCCTTTCCCATTATTTCCACCCTCAGGAGAAAAAAATCCTCAACAGCAATAGAAAAGAGGAATAGATAGATAACAGAAAAGCACAGAAAAAAGAGAATTCCTAACCTCAGGCTTCTGTGGTTTGACCTCCTCTTCGACTGTTGCTTCAGTGGCTGGTTGTTTTATTGCAGCCACCGCTCCTTAAATATGAGTCCTCTATTCAAGAACAACTTGCTCAGTATCTAGAAAAGCACCAAAGACAGGGCAGACATTGAACAAATTAAAAAAAATATACTTGAAGCTAGCATTCATTAAAATGTGTGGATATATTTTTGTTTCTAAAGTTTTGCCTATAAAAAAATGTTGCTTAGCAGCTCCCTAGGTTATAAAGTGGAGATGATGGCTCAATCCCAAGGGTGAATTATTTTTATGCACACACTGCCATAAAGTTCAAGAAAGGTATCAGATACATCTTCATATCAGATTTTGGGGGCAACCCTTGGTGTCTGCCGAAGAGCCCTCCTTGCATTATCTGAAAGTAGGAAACTCTGGGGTCCTTTGATAAATTGAAGGGTACCCATCAGGACTGATAACTCTTAGTGAAAAAGGAATGATAATTCCTTAGTGAAAATCTGAACAAAATTCTGGATGGGAAACAACCCATTTTAATTTCAACATATCCTTTTATTTGACTTATGTTCAGAAAAGTTTTGTATGTCCATCAAAAGTTAAATATAGATTTGTAAATAGCACATGATTAGCATTTTCCTGTCAGGTATAGCAGAATGGCCTTTTCTTTTTTTAAGAATGTGCAAATTTATTTTAAAAAGATAAAGGAATATAATAAAAAACTATCTACAATTCGCAGCTTCAATGGAACGTGATATGTCAGCTAAATCTCCAGAGACCTCACTATTCAGTGTTCACATAAAGCTTCATATATATGTCACCCTTAAAGATATTTCTGTATTTCTCAAAAATGACTTTCTGCATAGGTCTAGGAATACACACATGTTTCTTTCCTCTTGAAATTGTATGTTGGGGCCTCCCTGGTGGCGGTTGAGCGCTGCGCTGTGGAGCTGTCGGCAGCGCTGTGCGAGTTCGACGCCCAGCCCGCGAGAGTCCCACATGGTGCAGCAGACCTCTCCTGCCTCGCCCACTGCTCCCCTCAGCAGTATATTTCTGATCTGCCTGTTCTGCTCCCCACTCTGTCTCTGGTGAACCCTCTCGCCACCCTACATCTCTGGCCTGTACCCCAGCTTGTATTTAAAAAAAAAAAAAGAAAAAAGAGAAAAAAAGAAATTGAATGTTGACATCTGGCTCCTCTCCTCTAACATTGGTCTGCTTCTCTGCTTCCTCTCATAGCAAAGCTTCCTACAGAAGTGGACTCTGCAGTCTTCATTTTACTCCTGTCATTTAAATTTTTTTCCTGTAAATATTACAGTGTTATATTTGGTGTATATACAAGAATATAGATCTATGTCAGCGATAAACCCATCATCTGTGCAAGAAGTGGAATGTCATGTCTACTAAAGTGTTTCTCCTCTTCCCCCCACCACATACAGACCTTGACTTTCTTAGTGAGGTCACCACCATTCTGAATTCTGTGTGTGTCATTCTTTAATGTCTTTATTATATACACATATTCAAACACGTATATTACACACAGATGCATATGATATATTTATGTTTATTTCTTACTTTATAAAAAGATATACTGTGCTGAGATTCAACCACAATGTGGCATGTAACTATAGTTATTCAATTTTCCTGGTGAACTCAGCAGGTTATTTATCTATTGTTTTGTCAATGGATATTTGTCATTTCCTTTTCTTTCCTCTGATTAACACCGCCTGCTATGTACATTCTATGTGTAGAAATCTTTTCTAGATATATACTTAGGAAGCGGAATCACTAGGCTATTATTCACTCAGTTACCATATTCATCCACCAAACTGTTCTCACTGAAGTTGCTAATAATGCATTTCTAATTACAACATGTAATGAATATACTTTTTGCATCTGATATTATTGGTATGTTTCACTTTCTCCTTGACGTCCTCTCCTTTCTTGGCTTTCATGACATTTTTTCTTAATTTTCTTCTGGCTTCTCTTACATGTTTTACCTTACTACCTTAAAAGTGCTTTTAATTTACATGCTCATAATTTATTGACATCTATTTTGGCTGTTTACTGCTGTTTAACAAATTACTCCAAACACTGAATGGGTGAAAAATCATGCAATTTAGGCAGTGCTTGAAATTTTTCTGCTGCATATTGACTGGGGTCACTCAGTGCTGGGTGATTTGGTCTGGTAGCCACAAAGGTTGTCACTTAAACCCCTGACACTTTGGTGGGAGGGCAGAAGGCTGACTCAGTGGGCCCTTTTCCTTTGGAACCTCTCCATGTCATCTCTTTAGTGGAGGGATGGACTTCTTACAAGGTGGTCAAGGGTTCAAAAACCCTACGCTGAGAACTGCCCCTCAGTGATGGTTCATTTTATGTGTTAACTTGACCGGACTAAGGGATGCCCTGATAACTAATAGAACATGATTTCTGGGTGCTTCTGGGAGGGTGTTTCTGGAAGAGATTAGCATTTGAATTATAAAGAAGACTGCACTTACAATGTAACTGGGCATCCTGCAAACTGATGAGGGCTCCACTATAACAAAAGGATGAAGGAAAAGTAAACTTGTGCTGTCCTTGGTTATCAACGCTTCTGGTTCTTGGGTTTTCAGACTCACATAGCTGCTTATATTATTGGCTGCTCTGGTTTTTAGACCCTAGAATTTGGACTGCAGCTATACCATCAGCTTTTCTGAGCTTCCAGTTTCCACATAACACATTGGGGTACTTCTTTATCTCCATAATTGTATGAGCTAATCCCTCATAATAAATCCCTTTATATTAACATATTTCTTATTGGTTCTGTTTCTCTTGAGACTATGACTAATACACCAGCCTCTTAAAGACTATGGTGGAAATGGGTTTTGTGTTACTTTTGCTGTATTTTATCAGTTAATGGGTAAATAACATATTTTCTCAGTGTTGTTTTAATTATTTGTATGTTGTTTAATTTGTATGTTCTTGGTCTTTACTGTGGTTGAGTTTCTTTTAATACTTCTATTTACCATTTCCCTTTCTTCTTCAGAGATCTGTTTTAGTAGTTTGTATTTAATTGGGTGGGGAGTTTTTCAATATTTTGTCAAATACACCTGTGTATTAGAAATATTAATTATATAGTTCATAAATATTTTTCCTATTTATAATAACTTTCATTTTGTTTATGATGTATTTCAAAATACTGAATGTAAAAAAAATTAATGTAGTTAAATTTGTTATTTTTTTCCCTTTATGACTTTTGAGTTCTCTACCTTGCTTAAAAAGAATTATCTAAAGATTTGTGGCAACAGAGTTTGCTAATAGCAGTACAAAATAAACACACCTTGCATAATGTTCCTTAAAGTAAATAAAATAATCATAAACATGTCACCATATTGAATTCAGTTTAGAATAGCTCTATTACAATGATATATGGACACTAACTTGAAGGATTGATTAGCACAACAAGAAGCAGAAGCCTTTACATGAACAAAGCTTTGAAAGAGATGTTATCTCCTGGGATTTTATTTAAACCAGACTCCTGGCAGCCATGTGTCTTTTTCCCTTGTGTTTAGGAGATGTGTAGCCAGGAGAAAAAGCCCCTATTCTTCCCTTTCAGTTTACTTAATGTTGGCAGATAGTATCTCTAATGCTCTGAGGTCAATGTGTATATGAAACTAGATCCATTCAAAGACCTGGGTTCCCTTTCCCTCTGCCTTAACTTTATTCTATATTTTTTTTGTCCCTCAATTTTTTTGATTTGCTAATCATTTACATGTAACTATATAATTGTGGGAGTATAATTCACATCTGCATATGTAAACATGCTTGCTAACCCTCCACTAAGGTGGAACCCACACTTATCCTCTTCTATCTCCCCTGGTAACTAGTATAATTTCCACAGAGTCTGAATTATTTTTTGCTGTGCTTTGCCAGTTTGTTCTCTTTGGTTAATTATACTCCACAGATGAGTGAAACTGATAGAGGATCAGCCTCCCAGCCAGTGGGTAATGCTCGTGGCTAACTTGATGGGAAAGAGGATAACTTTCTACTTTATCCCCTGACTTCCTGAACAGAGGCTTCTGGGAACTAGGGAAGAGTGGAGCCGCCATGTGGACTTTAAAAGGCAGAGCACAGTCAGGCCAGTCTCTTTTCTCCAAGTGCAGTTCCCCTTGTGGCTACCCCTCGGCTCAGCCTCTGTTCAGTGGACTCTATCTGGGGGAGGACAGATAGCATGTGGCCACATGCTGGCCAATGAACCTTCTTTTCCTTTTTACTTTCTCTCAGCTCCCCCTTTTCTCACTCCCTGTGAAAATAAAACCTTGTTTCTGTATGTCTGCTTTCGGGTCTTGTCCAGTACACTAAGGTGCAGGGGTGAAGATTCCCAAACCAGTTAGCCCATGGGAATGCCTCCAAACAAAACTATCTAGTAACTTTCACTTTTTCACTTACATCACTGAGCATAATCCCCCCAAGCACCATCCATTTTGTCCCAAAAAGTACCTCATCATCTTTTAAAATAGCTAACTAGTATTTCATTGAGTATCTATATCCCACGATTTCTTTATCTAGTCACCATTGATGGGCATTAGGTTGGTTTCATGATTTGGCTATTGGGAATAATGCTGCTTTGAACATAGGAATGTGTAAAATTTTTCATACGACAGTTTTTATATTCCGTGTGTAAATACCAAACAGTGGTCTTACTGTATCTTTTTTTTTGAGGAACTTCCACACTAACTTTGGATATTCTTGTTTTCACTTCTACTGATGTTTACCCTCATCCCAGCCTGCCTCTGCTTCAGGTCAGCAACTCTAGTTTTCTGCTTGTGCTTTTGCTGAGCTTGTCCCTTTAACTAGAATCAGTCTTTCTGCCTCCATACTGCAACTTTGAAGGTAATGCTGGCAGCTCAAGGCTTTGGCTTCCTTAACTCTTTCTATCACTGAACACAAAAAGTGAGTGAGTGAGAGACTTATGCAGGTTTATTGACACAGTTATCCTTCTGTTGAAAGATTAGATCAGTTTTCAGGTCTTTAAATGGAGACTACTTCTCTAGAACATGACACTTGGGTAATTTTATTTTCTAAAACTCCCTGTCCATGACTCAGTGAACATATCTGACCATCCCATTTCATGGCCTCCGTCTCTTGTCTTTGACACTTTCAAGAGGTCCCACTGTGGTCAGCAGCACAGAACCATCATGACTGATGGCTGGAGTCAAGTTGACCTGCAACTATTCTTAGCTCTGTCACTTATTAAATAGGGTTATTTAATCTGGTACTAATTAAATTAAATCTTATCTAGTAGGGTCACCAAAATCACTGATAATATATGAAAGCCATTTAGAATAGTACTTGACCCACTCTTATATACTCAATAAAATGGTAAATTTAATATGCCATAGTTATTGACTATCTTAATCTATATATAGGAACTTGCTAACTTTTTAGTTTTTCTCATGGGTTCTGCTCAAAGAAAAGAGATCTCCAGGGTATATTAGCACCATCTAAGGACTCCTAGAGAGGAAGTATCTAAAAAAGATTCAAACAGAGTTCTAGACCCACATTATTTTTGTATTCTATATCTCATATTCTTCTCATTAGTCTGCACCTCTAAAAATATATACACTTTAAATTAATGAATGCAAATGAATTTTAATTTATTCCATTATAGAACTTGTACATTTGCCTGAATCTAGATAACAAAATTATGAGTATCCCTGATTTTTTATTCTATAGTTATAGTGAGATTTTGGGGGAAGAAATAATCTCTTAAACTTCAAATTATCAGCATAGGCTTTCAGTGCTAAGGCCTGAAATTCCCAATTTAACTTTAATATGACATCCTTTGCCCAAACTAGTAGAAGACCAAATGGGAAGTAAAATAAATGATCATACAATATGACTTATTTCCTTGTAAGTTGCTTACATCCCTTTGTCTAAGGTCAGTTCCCAAATGTCGCATCCAAAAAAAAGCTCAAATTTCAAATAAACAAAATTCTTTTTTTTAAATTTCTTATTTATACATACAAGCTGGGGTACAGGCCAGAGGCGTGGGGCAGTGAGAGGGTTCACCAGAGATGGAACGGGTAGCAGAACAGGCAGATCAGAAATACACTGCTGAGGGGAGCAGCGGGCAAGGCAGGAGAGGTCTGCCGCACCATGTGGGATTCTCCCTGGCTGGGCGTCGAACTTGTGTCGCCGCTGCCGACAGCTCCACAGCGCAGCGCTTAACCGCTGCGCCACCGGGGAGGCCCCTAAACAAAATTCTTTTCATCAATTCTTTGAGTATTCAAAAAAAGCATGCTTAGATTCTGTTCTTCCCAGGAAACACCTCTCCAATGATACAGTAAAGATTGTTAGTTTCTTGTTACACTGATCAACATTGAGATCAAAGGCCCTAATCTGTAGTATCTTGTTGTGCTGAACATGAATATAACCCTGAAAATGTTTCATTAGCTCTCGTTTTGAAGATTTTTCATATAATTCATTTTATATGTTTCATTGTGTAAATTTATCCAGGAGGACTACAACAACACCCTAAATCAGCCTAGAATTATGTAATATTGCATTGCATTGCATAATACCATCATGCACACATCCTCCATAGTTGATTGGAATCAATACTGATGCAATCCAATACTGACGCCAGGCGGCTGCTGAAGTAAGCTGACGTCAGCACTGCATTATAGAAAGCCCTGTCGGAAAGGCTGAGCACTGAAAATATTTCAGACTTTGTGAGAGACAGCTTAAGCTACTGTTCCATAGAACTGCTATTATTTTATCCATTTAGGCACAATACAGAACAATAATGCCTTGAAAGCGTGTTAATAGCGTGTACAATTTCTGTTCTATTTGTGGGGAAGTGACATTTACCAACCAGAAGAAAAGGATCACTTCTCAAGTGAGGAAGACTTATCATCTTTACTTTGAATGCAAGGCTGGTGACCAAGACAAGCCTTGGGCCCTGCATCTATGCTGTGCTACATGTACAACAACAGCTTTTACAGTGGTTCAATGGCAAAAGACCATCAATGCTGTTTGCATTCCCCATGGTGTGGAGAGAGCCAAGCAAACACTTAAAAGACTGTTATTTCTGCTTGGTTCCTCTTCTTTCTGGTGGAATAACAAAGCAAAAGAAGTCAAGAATAGTCTACCCAAACATTCCATCTGCATTGAGATGACTGGTTCAACAACTTGCTGCAGGGTGATGCAAAACAAGCATGGAATGCTTTTCACCTAGTGTCTACAGCTTTCTTGGGAATGTTAGGGCAGAAAACTACAAGGAACTAGTAGAAGACATGTTGATGCAGTATCAGAAACTTGGCTGCAATATATCTCTAAAGATCCACTTCCTTCATTCCCATCTGGATTTCTTCCCTGAAAACTGTGGTATGGTTAGTGATGAACATGGCGAATGTTTTCATCAAGATATCGCATCAATGGAAAAAAGATGCCAGGGAAAATGGCCCACTACAATGCTGGCTGACTACTGCTGGACACTCCCCAGAGATGCTCCTGAACAGCTGTCCAAGAGACAAGCGAAAAAATCTAAGAAGTAGTCCATGACTTGAATTTTCACAGGTATTAACCGTAGGCCTATTACTATTGGCATGCATTTTGTGATGTAAACATCAATTTATTGCAGATTACAAAAAAACTAGAGCGAAAATTAGAATTTGACTGTCATATTCGTGTTGAGCACATACAAATTGATAGGAAATGACTAATTTTATTTCAGTGATATGACTTTTGTAAATATTTGTTGACCAGTGTTATCTTTATACTTTCGCCTCTAGAAGGCTGATCATTTTATTTTAATTGCTTGATCCTTAAGTAATTAGCTCTATCAACTGTGCCCTCTCCTGGGCATTCTTGACATAGTTAAGCCCATATGAACACTAACTAGAGATAGTGGGATTGATCACATTATCTCTTCTACATGGTTTCTGCCTTTGACATGATTGGTTGTTGAATATAAATATCCCATCACAAACAAGGGGTAGAGGGAGTACTGATGCATATGGCTTGCTCCACTATCGTATGGATGGAAATTCCTGGAAGGGATGATCTGACAATTCTAACACGTTCAGTGAAAAATATTTTGTGGTTCTGATTTATCTAATTTTATGTGTTAGGAATTGTGTATGGTTGGTGACATTATTTTCTTCCAATGCTGTCTAAGTTTTGAATTTTAACTAAATGGAATTAAACTATAAGCATTCTTTTATTTTGTCTTGCTTTCTGTGTGTACATCTATAATCTTTTCTCCCTGCGCATTATGTCTGTAAGAATCATCAGTATTGTTTCTTCTTGCTTTGACTGCTCTTACTGATGGACACCCGGACTATTCTCACTGTTGGTTGTCATAAACTGCTCTGCTCTGGATACTCCAGAACCTGCCTTCAGTTCCTGCTTCCTGGTGCCCATATTCATTGGTATACCTACAAGTGGAATTGTTGTGTCATGTGATAAAATATTTTTATATCTAGTAGATAAGGGCAAATAATGTTTGAAATAATTATAGCGTATATACACGAGTGGTTTATACTCTTATGAAGAAAAAAAAAAAGAACAAACTGAAACCTGCCAAAATAAATCCATTAGGCAACCAAATGGGACTTTTCATGGTTTATGTTGATGCTTGCTCCTCTGCTAACCTCTTTCCTTTTTTCCATATGTGACCAAAGATGCATTCTACTTTTGTCCAGTCTCTACATAGAGCACCTATCAGTACGCCGTGTATTCCCCAGGCTCTTCTCTTTCCTACAGAGTTGTGACAAGGAAAAGCCATCTATTCAGTGCTTTGCTTCCCTGCTGTGCAGTATGTTCAATTACCTGAATTCTCTGAAAAAAATATAGAAGAACGTGTAAAAGACGGAGAGGGGAACAGGTTAAAGAAAAGACACAAGGACAGAGTCCTTTTGGGGTTCAAAGGTTTTCTTGCTAATCACAACTAAGTAAAGGATTTATAAAGCTTTCAAAGTCTTGCCAGGTATCATACTAGACCTATAGTATCTTACTTTTCCACTATAGAAACTTAGAGCTCCACTTGATTTGTGATCTCTTTGCTTATTCCTGAGAGAAAATCTAATTTCTGTAAACAAATCAGCCCCTATATTTTAGTTGTCTAAGTTAGGTAGCTTGCATTTCTAAAAACCTGCCACTGGTTGATATCCATATCCTTAAGTATTTACCTGCTTGAGAGTGGTCCTCAATTTAATCTCTCACAACTTTCTGCAATATTTTGAGGTTGTTTCTACATGCATGCTATTTCTCAAAAATTTTGAAAATTCTCACATTCTAAGATGTAAGCTTCCAGAGGCTGCTGATTCTATTCATTGTAACATGCCCTCTGTATACCCAGCAACTAACTTCTGCACTAGGCAAACCATGATTGCATAGCTCCTTCCCACCTGAATCACTAAGCCCTTGGTATAAGGAGGGCAAGTTCTCCAGAGTTTGCATCCTCTATTGGCTGAAAACCTTCACCCCAAAGTAAAGCAATAAAGTCTTTTGGTTCTTTTTTTTTTTTAGTTTGTTCTTCACAGGAATTATACAGAAATCCAGGCAATTAAAGGTTAATCAAAGAGTACTGAAACATTAAATTATCATAAACATAACCATAGTATCATCACATTTCTAAAGTAACAGTGAAAAAGAAATACACGTAAATGTCAAAAACAGAATTGATTTTACCATTATAATATAATTTATTTATCAGAGGCTGATTTTTATTATCCAATAATATTCAAGATGTCCTTTACTCAGCAGGACATCAGCAGATTTGTATCTTGATTTAAGACACTGAAGAGACACGGAGGCAAAATGTTTCTGTGTGTGTGTGTGTGTGTGGTGTGTGTGTTTAGAGCACAGGGTTAAAGTGCACACAGCATGTGTAAGAGCGAATACACACAGTGATATTTCATCTTTAGATGTTGATTCAGGAAGTAAGAATAGAAATAATCTTAAAAATGGCCTTTCTTACAGCGCAACTCTATAATATAAGTACCTCAGAACTTACCTATCATAATTTAGGGTTTCTCCTATCATAATTAGGGTTTGGCAAATATGAGACAAGGGAAATGAATTTATGGAATCTCAAAAGTGTCACAAAACAGTATACCTGCTATTATTTTTCGTGAAATGGTAAAAGGGCAGAAAATTTTTCTTTGATAAACTTTATTCTATAAATGTAGTGCTAACTGTAATTAAAGGCTTCCTGCTTGTAGTTTTCATTGGACACCAGTAGATGGCAGATTTATTTCCTTTATCATTAGACGAGATATATCCTATTTCTCTTTGAGTGAACTGGCAATTTTTTAAAAAATCCTAGATTTATCATATAGTGGACATTTGTTGACAAATTACAGTTTTATTCAATTTATAAAATCAAATCAGAGTAGTTTTTACAAACAGATGGAATATAGAGATTGGGTTTTGCTTGGAAAGTTGAACCAGGTAGGTGTGTGTTCCTATTAGGTACATCTTATAGGTACAATTGGTAGGGTTATTCTTGGGGACTAGGTTCAGATGGAAAGGATTTTATTTAAAGGAACTAAATAGCAATTTATGTAAGTTTCCAGGGAATGAAAATAAATGAAATTGAAATCAATAGAACAATGGAAGTTAAAGGCTGAGAAAAATTGGACTGAGTCCAAAATAAATCTGGGTGAACCAGCTGCAAGCAGCTAAGCAGATTGTCACACATCAAAAATAATACAGATTGGACACCAAATTAGGTAAAATATGGGGTCAAGAAAGTTTAGACTCTAAGTCTAGACACACTATCAGTTTCCTATTGCTGCTGTCACAAATCACCATATATGCAGAAGTTTAAGACAATATAAATTTATTATCTCACAGTCCTCGAAGACAGAAGTTCAAAATAGGCCTCATTGAGCTAAAATCAATGTATAAGCAAGACTGCATTCCTTTCTGTAAGTTCAAGGTAAGAATTTATTTTCTTGACTAGTTCCAGTTCCTGGAGGATGCTGGAGCTCTATGGATTATGGTCTCCAATCTTCAAAGATTTAGTGACTCTTTCTCACAGTGTCTCACTCTGACCAGTTTTCTTTTCTTATAAGGACCATTGTGATAACATTGTACTCAACTGTATAATTGTCCTGCATAACAGGATAATCTCCTCATATCATGTCAGCTAATTAGCAATCATAATTACTTATTTTTTTCAAAGCCTGTGTTCTTTTTCTTTCAATTGTATTATTTTTTATTTAGGTAATGGTGGTGTACAACACTGTACATAATTTAGGAGTATAAGTTCATACCTCTTCAGATGTCTGTTACCACTCGATGCCTGCCACCAAAGTACCAAAAATCCTCTACCATAGCCCTTTGGGCCCCCTCCACCCCTTGCTTCCTATTCCCACCTTCCCCCTCTAGTAGCCTCCATTCTGTAGTCACATTTCAAGAGTTTGTTTTGGTTTATATTTGTCTGTTCCTTTGCTTTGTTTTTTTTTAATGTTCCGGATTTGAGTGAGGCCATCTGGTGTTTGTCTTGCTCCTACTGATATTTTCACTTAGGATAATTGTCTCCAGTTCCATGCATATTGTCACAAATGGCACCATTTCATTTTTTATAGCTGAGTAGTATTCCACTGTGCATATGTATCAATAGGCACATACACACATACACTATACCTTTATCAACTCATCTGTTGTTGGATACCTAGATTGTTTCTACACCTTTGCTATTGCAAATACTGTTGCAATAAACATAGAAGTATATGATCCCTTTAAATCATGTTTTTGTATTCTTCCGCTAGATACCTAGGACTGCATTGCTGCATCATATGAAAGGAATATTTTTATTACTCTAGAAACTTCCACAGTGTTTTCCACAGGGGCCGGACCAGTTTACATTCCCACTAACAGTGTATGAGAGTTCCTTGTTCTCCACATCTTTGCCAACACTTACTGTTTCTGATCTTTTTGATATGGGCTATTATCATGGATGTGAAGAAGTAATTCATTAATAGACACTTCTCCAAAGAAGACATACAGGTGGTCAACAGACTCTTGAAAAGAAATTTATCACTGTCATCAGGGAAATGCCAATCAGCCTTTATTACTTTAATTTCATCTGAAAGCTTAATTCCCCTTTGCTATTTAATAAAACACATTCACAGACTTTGGTGATTAGCACATGGTCATCTGTGGGGTTATTGTTCTGATCACTATAGCATAACTGGATTGCATTGAGGTTACATTCTTAAAACAGTCTACAAACTAAATGCTTGTATCTCTCCAAAATTCATACGTAGAAATTCCCAACCCCCAATATGATGGTACTAGGAGGTGGGGCTTTTGGAAATTAACTAGGTCAGGAATGGCGCCTTCATGAATGGGATTAGTGCCTCTGTGAAAGAAACTCCAGAAAACTCTCTAAAACTCTTTCTACTGTGTGAGGACACAATGAAAAGACAGTCTGAAAGCTGGAAGTGGGCTCTCACCATAACCTGGCCATGCTGGCACCCTGATCTTGGGCTTATACCCTCCAGAATGCTGAGAAATAAATTTCTGTTGTTTATAAAGCATCTAGTCTATGGTACTTTGTTATTACAGTCCAAAATGATTAAGACAAATAATAAGAGTAAATTAACCTCCTTTTCTTCCACATCTGTAATAAGGTGCTATTCAGAATCATCTATAATAAAATACTACAACATCTCTATACCCTATCACCAGATATTTGTGGAACAGAAAACTGCAAATAAAACAGCATTCAGAGGTGCCAGTATTTTCTAGTATTTTTTTTTAGTATTTCTAGTATTTCTAATCCTGGCCATATCTTTTTTTTTTTTTTAAGCCAAACAAATTAAGAATCATAGCCTTAGTCATAATTTATTCATTTAAATACTTAAATTAAGTGAGAAACTGTGCCATTTTTGGTGATGACATTTAAGTCTCAACTCTGATTTTATTAAAATATTTATTCAGATTATTGTACACTCATAAGTCTTAATGGTCAAAAATTATTATGCAATATTTCTATAAATTTATAGTCAATGAAGCTCATAACATCCTTTATTTCAATGGTTCTCGAACCTGCCACATTCAAGCTATCTCAAGAGTTTTAGGAAATATATATATTAAGTCTGCCCTAACCCAATTAAGTTAAAATTCCTAGGGCTGGGGCTGGAAGATCAGTGTTACTGGAAAGTTCCCCAGGTATTCTGAGTGTGCAGCCAAGGTTAAGAACTACGCTATGTACTTCCTCTTTATTTTTCATTCTTCTCTTGTTTCCCTTTCTTTCCTTCTACTCTGGACTTGGCTGAAAGATTACGTTTTCCATGTAATAGAGGGAGTTAATTGGAAGGCTCTGTTTTTATTGAAACTGCCAGGCTATATTTCCTGTGGAAAACCAGACTGGCTTGTTTCTGACAGCAACTGCTTTACCTGTTTCTCTGAATCAACAGATAAATAAAGGTACAAACATATTCAAGCAGATAACAATAGAGGTTTCTCTACAAGCCCCAAATGGTATCGTGTTGCTTGAGTGCTTTATTTTATTGATGATAATGATTTTAACAAAGAGATGCGAGTTATGATTACCATAAACCACTGGCAAGTTTGATATTCCAGGTTGAAAGTATATGTGTATTGTGAGTCATTTGCATTTATCTCTTTATCACTTGAAGCCAGCAAGATTTAAACAACTTAGAACTGACTTCATAACAGATTACTATTATGTACAATGTTTGGACATGAATAATGTTAAAGGCGCCGTGCGATGTCACAAAAATTAAGTGCCTCTCGTGTCCTGGCACCTCTGAATGCTGTTTTATTTGCAGTTTTCTGTTCCACAAATATCTGGTAGATAGGGTATAGAGATGTTGTAGTATTTTATTATAGATGATTCTGAATAGCACCTTATTATAGATGTGGAAGAAAAGGAGGTTAATTTACTTATTAACATCATTTATTTATAATATTGATGAACTTATTTATGTATAAAGTTAAGGAAATTAACTTCCTTATCTCCCAGGTCAGCAGCCAACAATGTAATTGTGCTTTTTTCTTGCCAGTAGATTTTGCCTATCCATCTTTGCGTGATAAGGGATTTTGTTAATTTTTTGAATATATTATGCAAAATTAGACATTATATACAAATCTCCCTGCTTAAGGCGTGCGTCTCCTGCTAATGGAGAGTTTCTCTCTGGTCTATCACAGTATTCCCAGGATAAGCGCCTCCGCCTCACGTAGGATACAGTGATGCCTGTCTGCTTTTGATCTGAGTGCTCACTCTGGACTCCCAACTAAGTGAGAACTGATTTACATGTTGAACTCCCTAGTTTTACAGGAAAGACAATTGGCTGAAGTCTGAGGTGCTTGTGAACCTCTGTGGCTAAGAAATTAAAGCTGCAGAAAAGAAGGGTTCCCTTGACTTCAATGCCCTTGAAGGAGCAGGGACACATCCTAATGAGAGAGAGGGTTAAGGGGCATAACAGTAGTGGGGGCACCACTGTCTGACACATCATGTTCTAGGACACTGAGACCATCTTCCTGTCTAGTGTGAATGGTGTCAAGGTAAAAATTACACTGACAAGTTAAACCGTCAAGGAAGACTTTGTTTGAAGCTTGTAATAGGGGAGTGATCTCAACTACATTGAAACGAAAGGTGGGGGGCGGGGTCTGAGCACCGGTTTAGCAAATGGAGGAGTCCTGGTGGCACTACAGGACAGGTTTTGATCAATGAGATTGATGTTGAGCACACTGAGTTATTCCTGCATTGACAAATGTTATTTTCTGTATTTCACGCACCTGTTGGCTCATTGGCACTCATTAAAGTCAGACTCCTCTCCCACAAAGACAGGAAGATTGGGATGTTATCTCCTTTCAATGTTTTCATTTTGAACAGATGAGTCCCAGGTCCTTCAGAAAGACATTTTTTGTGTTGTATCACTGACAAGAGGTTGGGAGAAGATTTACATACATTTCAATGTAGAAGAGAAAGTATAATCGTAAATTTCCTAAAGTAAATGCTTTTAGAAGATAGAAGTCAAGGACTTATAGTGAGGAAGAAACATGTAAAACTTAGTCAAGCTGAGGAGAACTTAGGTCATCTTTGACACTGGAGTAGTGCTAACATCTCAAGGAGAGATAACCTCAATAAAGACCGGTTCAAATAAAATGTGATGCCATAAGAGTTCTGTTATAAAACAGAGACCCAGGGCAGTGCTAAGAGAGGAAGGGCATTTCTCCATGTCATATCTGCACAGTAATCATTGAAGCAGAAAGGAGAAAAGTTTCTTTCAGGGACAATGAAGAACAAAGTTTTGTGAAAGATCAATAGAAAATGAAGGCAGAGCTGACAATAAGAAGCATTTCTGTAAGTAGCACCTTTCTGGCAAATAGCTGGGAAATTTAGTTCTACATTTGGCTACTGTGACAACTCAGTGTCAAGAAAGGAAAATCACTGGAAGTAATGGACAATGGTCAGTACCTCTGATGGGGACCTGAGGGCACCCCATGAACCACTCTGGGATCAAGGGGAACTATTTGGAAGTTGCTGTGGTTTCAGTGTCATTGTCAGACTTGACACTAGGAACTTGCCTTATTTTTCTTTTCCTGATTCTGCAGTACCTTTTCGGTTGCTGGTTTTCAGAGTGGTATACTTTACTGAAAAATAATACATTCATTTCTATGATTCTAATGAAAACTCCAGTTTCCGTTTTGCTACTTTTTCACCAATGTGCTCTTGAGACAGTTATTTAAATTCCCTGTTTTTGAATTAGATATTTGTCTATGAGATAAAAACAAAAATCTTACCGCACATGATTAGGATAACTAAATGTATAAAAAGCATACAGCCCAGTGTTTGATAGGTTACAAGTCCCCTACAAATGTTCGTCCCCTGCCTCCATTACATCCCTATGAATGTACAGAGATGATAAGTAGCAAATATGTCAAATTATCTCAGTACTCAAAAGTTTAACTGATATCAAAACTTGACTAAATTATCTGCTTTCCTTAGTGGTGTCTATGCACAGAAAGTGTAGAGACTTGAAAATGTCCTCAAATTATCAAGATGCCTAAAACCATTGGCCTCAATTCCTTGGATACTTTAGATGAAAAAGATGTAGTATTTTCTAAGCATAATGACCTCAATCTTCTGATCTATTTTTCATGTTTAGACATAGCTAGTAGAGTCAGGAGAACTAAAATAAAATGACTGTCATTTGCAACTAGGCTATAACTAAATTAGTTCTAGCAACAAATTTTGACAAGGAAATGCATGAAAGCACTAACCTATTTGCAAGGAATTTTTTTTCTTGTACTTTGTCAAGGGGGTAAAGATACCACAATTTATGTATTAAACACTGCTTTTAATTTCATTATATCTAACCTATGGGGCACATATAAAATATGTAATAAATGCATGATTTACCAAGATTTTATGTCATTAAAACAACATTAATAATAGTTATATGAAAAAAGAGAATTTTTGTGCTTCGCTACAAATGTGTATTTGCATGTGGGGCTGTGGGGCATGAATTGAATCAGTTTTACTAACTTTTTGGATCTATGTAGTAGATCCAAATTTTAATGTTTTTTTTATTTTAATTTTAGCTGTCAGTGGTCAAGAGCTTAATTTTAATTTTTAAATTTTTTTTATGTTTTTTAATTTTTTTCCTCGTCCCTGACTTGGTGTAGAACTTGTTTCAGAGTGACTGTTTTTGTCAGTTTCTCCAGGTTAAGGTTTCCTGTGATTATATTTATTCCTGACATTCCTAGGAACATTTTACATCCCAATTACTTATCTTTGATCACAAAGTTATAGGAAATGGATGATCAAAAATGGCTTCTAAACTGTGTTAGGTATGTACTGTGCCTTGAACATTTCTTCATTTTTACAATATGTTTAAGGGCTGTCACTTTCCTGCAATTTCACTGAAGACACTAAATTGAAGAGTTTTGGAAGCTCATTTAAGGCACATCTTCAACAAGGTATGGTGATCTCTTCTTTCCCAGAACCAATCTTGGTATGTAACATGCCTTACAGTTGGGGAATATGTATAAAACCCTTCCAAACAGAAACATTCCAATCATATTGCTTTCTTCACATTTTTCCAAGATTTGACACATCATGTGGTTATCATCAGCTACTTAACCTACTCACACAACCTTCGATTTCTTATCACTTCCTAATCTGACTGAGGGAAAGGAGAATCTAATATGCTTCTTTTTGTTCTACTCTTTTGGGACTTTGTTATTCCTCTTACTACCTCTTGAGGTGATTTTCAAGTCAGCTGACAAAACCTTCCTCCTTTATACTAACTTCCACAAGAATAGTGGGAGGGGTAGTCTCAGCTATTAGTTTACTATAAAAGTGCATGTTCTGATTTTCTTTCAATCCATCATTCTGTCTGTGATATGGACTCTTTCTTTTTCTTCCTAGTTAATCTTCCTATTTCCTGTAACAGGAATCTTTGCCTTTACATGCTTAAAATCTAGAACTAAAGAATAAATTTATGTTCATGTGTGTAGGTATATGTGCCCACAAGTGCTTATCTAATAGCAATTTAGATAGAAATTGCAATTTAATTTCATATACATACACACAGGTCAATTTGAAACAAAACGAGTTAGTTAATGATGACAAAAATTCTTTGACAGAATCCTATTCTATCATATGCTTGTTGAATAATTTATTGAATAAACTTATTTCCTTGGAAAATTATATACTACATATCATCCAAAGAGAATGTAGATATACATTTCTTATCCAATTAAAAGTACATGAAAAATAGCATGGCATGAAACTGCGTCAATGATATGGGTATAGCCAGTCCTTGATTTATTGAAACTTTTAATACTTTATAAAGTACCTGAGCTTCCCCAGTCTCAATCAACTCCCATTCTTATTCCCACCTCCCCAGTATTCTGCATTTACAACCTTTCCTACACATGTCCTAAAGTAAATACCATGTTTGCTGTCGATAAACTTGAATATTGGTTTAAAACAATAATCAATATTTTCATAACCATAACACTACATGTAAAAAGAGCATCTCTATACTACTTAGGGACTCAGAAAATGACATGTAGCAGGTTGGTTAAAGGACCACTTTTATAGAAGTTACTTTGGAGACAAAACTTGGATTATAATGAGAAATTTGGAGCAAGCAAAAAGAAATTAGAAGGAGCAAATGCAGAGAGCAGATGGTAGTCCAGGGGGTTTTGTGACTTTTAATATAAATAGTACTATGAGGCAAGCATCCAAAGTAACCAAGTCCAATTTCTTTTGAATTGCACTCCAGGAACAGAAAAATATAGGCGTGATAATAGTCTGTGTTAGTTAGAGACAATTCAGAAACAGCTATTCTTTACCATTCTTAGTTGATTAAAGTATGAACATAGAATAGCAAAGGGTAAAACATGGCCATTAAAATATCTTCTTGTGGTACTTAGGTTTGTATTTTTGGCAACACAGTCCTGTGGTACCAGCTGCATGTAACTGCTTGCTAATATATTCCAGTTAAATAAATTGTGCTTTCTTGAGTGCTAACTACTCATAGACATGTTCTGATGACTCCGGGGTGAATTTACCCACTTCAGTGAACACAGAATTAAGCCAGACTCACTATGCTATATTCCAGAGGAATTAAAATACCAAGTGCATATTATTCCAAACCTTTGGAATCAGCAGGATGCATTCAACCAAATGCTATCCTCTAATTAGTAGATAACCTAAAAATGTAAGGAATTTTATTTTATTTATTTATTTTTAAAGATTTATTTATTTATGCACACAAGCTGGGGTACAGGCCAGAGATGTGGGGTGGCGAGAGGGTTACCAGAGACAGAGTGGGGAGCAGAACAGGCAGAGAGACGGAGATACTGAAGGGATGCTGAAGGGAGCAGCGGGCAAGGCAGGATTGGTCTGCCGCGCCAGGTGGGAATCTCCTCGGCCGGGCGTCGAACTCACATCGCCACTGCCAACAGCTCCACAGCTCAGCGCTCAACCGCTGCGCCACTGGGGAGGCCCAAAATGTAAGGAATTTTAAAAGATCATTTCACACACATGCACATGAAATCACTGTCTGTATGTGGGTATCTATATATATGTTATCTATATCTACATGTTAGGTATCTAAGTTGTATATATAATGTATATCTTCAAATATTTTAGGTTTGTAATAACACAAGGCATTATAGTTGTGTGTTTTTTACAACTTAACTAAGGATTACAAGTGTAAAGAGTCTAATGTTGGGGTTTTGTGTGACTTATGCAATAATGCCCTTATAGGGTTAATATAATATTTTTTTCAGATGATCAAGCACCCAGTGTAGACCAGTAATGGAAGACAACCCCAAATGGATATGATATAATGGTAGAAAAGAATAAGAAGAAAACCAGGTTAGAAATCCTAATGAATCCAGACTAAGATTATGAATAAAACAGAGTAGACATGGCATGAAAAGACTCAAAAGCAGCAGAATCATTAAGGAAGTTCACTGTTTCAAAGACAAAAGCATTTTAATGGTAATAGTGAACAACCAAATTGAAGAGATCTTGCATATCATTAAAGTGGAGGTCAAACAATAGTCAGGTCAGTATATATTCATTTGAACTTTGGAATCACCCAGAATTAAAATAGAATTGGAATGGACATGTGGAATGAATTATGATATGAAAGTCTTCAACGAGAGTGGCGTGACCTTGAGATTTGTGAATATCAGGGGAAAGGAGGGACCAATGTTGTTCTATGAAATTCCAAGAAGCTAGGATTTAAATGAGGGTAGAAGAGATATTATAGCAAGCATGTTTAGGACAAAAGGGGAATCCTATCTTATTTTCTGAATTGGAGGTCCATGGAGAGTATAAATATGATTCAGTTTCATAGGAGATACTGCTAGAATATATGCATGTTTCAGGGAAAGTCTGGTGCCAGTTAAGGCCAACAAATGAATAAATTAGAGATGAACAAGGATTCCACAGTGTGTAGAATAAAGGAGTGATAGCGTTGAGCAGTGTTGGGAGGAGGACAGTGGAGAGAACTGAGGATAGGGTCTTTGGGAGATTGTCATAATTGCTAGAGATGTAAATGGGGTTGCTAATGTCTTGCTGTTTTGACATATCATTTGAAAGGGGTTTCAGTGTGGATGCAAATGAGGCCACTGGTACCATCAGAATCCTAGTGAATCACTGATGACAGCTAGATCTGGACTGTAGATGCACTGGGGCAGAGCTGGGACAGACTGTGGGTGGCTATAGACTGTCTGTAGTCACTGATGCTGCTACAGGAACCGATGTCAACGAACAAGAAAGACAGTAATTGGTGGTGGGAAACCTACGGTGAATATACAGTAATGTAAAAGACACAAATAAAAAAAAAAAAAGAAAATGCCAAACGTTTTGCTATATGCACATATGCCACACATAAATATACAGGGATATATTTTTATTTAAAAAGTAACTTTGAATTATCTCATAACGTCATTAAATGTACATTTACACAACTTCACTTTAGTTACTTAATTTTGCCATTCTAAAGGTAGAAAATATTCTCATGTCTCAGAGGCTGTGTATGGTGGTGGAAAAAAATAAAAACTGGAGAAGTGAAAACGTCTACCCATGGATTAATCCACAACATATACCGAGCTTTACCTGCTTGGATTTTTTTCCTGCTGAATGGAATATTCTTTTTTTTTTTCTTATTTTAGCTTTTGTATATAACCAAAGAACTTCTAAAGCAAAATTAACACTCACTGCATGATGAGATTTATGCCTCTTTCAAATGGGGGAACTGCCCTGCCCTGACTTTTTTACTAGGGCGGAGAGATAATTGGTGGAGTGGTGTGGGCACAGGTTTACCCAGCTGGTCACCTGCACAGAGAACAACTTTCCTATTAAAGAGAATCCATCCATGAAGGACCTTTGAATGTGCTTCTTCTGCAGAGTGGGTGCTCCGCTGCGGCATCCTTCTCAAACCCCAAATGAAGAAACGCTTGGGTTATTTTTGATTCAAAGCAAGCAAGGGGGTGATAAGAAACTGCCTGTTCAATTGGAGCATATGCTCTCTGAGTTCTAATTCTCTTTTTGCTTTGGGACCAGATGCTGCATCCTAGTAATTCTCAAACCCGGCTGATCTTCAGAATCATCTAAGGAGCTTTTAAAAATACCAGTATTCAGGCTTCCCACTCAGAAAGTTTGATTTATTTATATCTTGAGTGGAGTATAGAAATTTATATTTGAAATAAGTTCCAGATAAATATTTCATGCTTGAGGATCACTGCTCTGCATCAGTGGATTATGACCTTTGCATGGTATTGTGGCAGGAAGGAAAACGATGTAATCCATGGAAATCTCCCCACCCCTTCCAGAATTCTATCCTCAAATGAAAATCATCACTCTCCATGGCTTATTAGATACTGGTATTTATTTAGTTGATGCACATGCCTACCAAGAATGCAAGAGAGCAAATAGTAAAATGCTTGACTTTCTGACACTACACAGACTGGCCACAGAGCCTGCTTTAGGATAAAGGCTCTATGTACTTCCTGCGTTTCCTGCTCACAAGTCATGTGCACTGGCTTAAAGTGATTAAAGTTCAATTCTCTTCATCATTAAATAACTCCAAATACTTTAAGCTAACATCATTGTCTAATCTTACCCTAAAATTAGAATAGTATATAAAAATCAGATTCGGGCCATTTACCAATAGGACTGCCTATCTGGCATAAGAGTTCTGGGACTATACGTTGAAAGGTTTTTAGTAAGTGAGTAGCTCAAGAGCATGCTGGAGCATAGGAGAGAGAATTCAAGTTGGAGTATGGGAATAGAACACATGATCAAAGTCACAGAGCAAAGATAAACAGTAGGATGGCTGGGTTTCAGCCAATAATGGTGGCAAATGCATCAGGTGTGAGAGAAATGTGAAAGCCAGCAATAGAACGACCAGGACCCAGGATATGACAGAGTGAGGACACTTCAAGAAATAATTTTGCCTACACCTGCTCTAGAATCATTTCTATACACTGCTCAGTAGGTCTTGTGGACAAATTGGAGGACTCATAAGTGACTGGTTAGTGCATGACAAATGGTGAAGAGTCCTGACATGCAACTGAATTCTGCATTTTACCACTCCTTCCTTTCCCCAAATGGATCCCATGGAGATATCAGGTGTCCTCTGTAATGAAAATCTGTTGTTTTTGTCTGCTCAGCATCGATCACCCTTCATTTTATAAGGGCATTCTGATTTTCATTGAGGAGTTTACCTTTCCCTGGAGATAGTACACTGTAATGGTTACTGTGATGGGCATATTACCAGTTAGTTCCAATAAGAGTCAATTCTAGGCCAAGTATTGTAGTATTTGTGTAGTATCTAACATGCAAGGAACTTCTAGCATGATTAGATAAAAGCCTGGAGCATCTAGCAGCCACCGTGCTATAGACAAATACCTAGCAAAGGGAGTCACCATAAATAAAACGTAACTTTGAACTCTGAATTTGGCACTTCTACAAGCTGGGATAACCTGAGCTTTTCAGAGATGTGAGGCAGTTACTCTGCTCTCTAACAAGACAATTTGAATTGGGTTTTCTAGTGCTTTCTAAATAAAAATAGTCATAATTATTATTTCCTGATGGAGAAAATTTTTACTTGTTGAAAACTATACTTGCTTCTGGTGAAAATTTAGCTTGTAAGGAAACAGACATCTGGGGAAAACTGCTGTAACCATTATTTGTTGAAATGTATCCATGCAAAGTTATTTAAAATAGTTTTGAGAGCTAGCATCAAAATGTGCCTGACATTTCTTAAGTAGCAAAGAAACAGAGAAGAGTGGGAAGAAAGAGAGGGAAAGAGGAGAGGAATTTTGAAACTGACAAAAGAAAGCTAAAAACACAGTGAAGATTGAAACCATAAGAAAGCAGAGCTGGCCTACTCTTCTCTAATCTAATATCTATTTCTTTCAGTTGGCTCCAATATTTGGAGACAGATAGATCTGGGAATAGATAACACTGTCTACGAAGTAGTAACTACAAGCTAAAATAGACAAGTAGATGAGAAAAGAATTGAAAATGATTTGGAGCATACTGATAGGTAGCAGCTTGTCAAAAATTATTATTAAAGTGGCATGAAAACTTTTATTTGCTTGATTATTAATTCAATAGTAATTGCTTTAATTTACATGAGGTACTGAAATAAACTCCAGGGGCTCATAAGTGACACAATTTCTGGGCTAGTCTGAACACGGAGAGGTATTTGTACAAGGCCAAGACAACACAGTGGGAAGGAGAGACTGGAGGATGACAAATCATGCGGCTCAGTGAAACTGTTAATCCATTCCTCATTCTACTAGAGTTGTAGCTAAATTCATAATTTATAGCAGGGGTCTCAGCTTGAGGTCATGCATTGTTCATTTCTTAGCCCCTAACATACCTGGACAAATAGGAAAGCACCTGAAAGATGCTTACTGATATGCAAGATAACCATTTGAAAGAGAATTCATCTTCAAATATAGCTCAATGAACCTTGTGGTTTAGGGACGAGAGAGTCAGAGTCAATTCTGGTGAAGATACTCTGTCCATTCTTCACTCTCTGACGGTGGAATATAAAGGTGCAGGCACACAGTAGAAAATCTGTTCTACAAAATGCTGGATGAAAGAGTAAACTGCAAGCAGTATAGAGTTAGTATCATTCTCAGGAAATATAACACAAACAAGAGAGAAGTATTCGCATCCGCTTCATACAACCTACAGAGCACTAGGCAGTTTAGGTGGTGAGAGGAGCACAGTGTTACTATAGTTGCGACGCCTTGCAGGGGACAATGATGACATCAACAGAGGCGTCTTGACATGGCACAGAGAATTGCATTTAGCAATAGTAGTTATGTTTAGAGTAACTTACTGGCTGCCATCTGTGCTTTGACTAGTGTCTAGAGGGCATCTCTAAACAAGCTGGGGATAGAGCATGCACATGGGCACTCATGCTGGAGAGACACGGCAGAGGAGACACTCTGCCTTTTAATACTCATAGAAACTAAAACTTATTTTTTAATAGGAGTCCAGGTTAAAAGCATATAGAAACTAGATCTTTAAGTGTTAGTGTGAGGGTGTGTGTATATGTTTATACTATGTTTCTGTCCATCAGTCACATCTTCCTGGCTGTTATTCTTACCACGCAATGCAGGCTCCTAGCTCCTTTGGAAATCAACTGGTCAGATTCTCTTTAACTACCATGTGGCACCCCTGAGATCACTGATTCGTCTGCTGTATCAGAAACTGCAGAAACTGGCCTCAACTCTTCTCAGCTCCCCTCCTACCCCAACCAACCACCCACTCCCCCCCCACCCCCCCCTCACTCTGATACTATGGGTATTACTGTTGCCCCAGCGTTAAGAATGTGGATACTCGGGGCCTCCCTGGTGGTGCAGCGGTTGAACGCTGCGCTGTGGAGCTGTGGGCGGTGCGCAATGCGAGTTCGAAGCCCAGCTTGGGAGAGTCCCACATGGTATGGCAGACCTCTCCTGCCTCTCCCGCTGCTCCCCTCAGCAGTATATTTCTGATCTGCCTGTTCTGCTCCCGGCTCTGTCTCTTGTGAACCCTCTCACCGCCCCGCGCCTCTGGCCTGTACCCCAGCTTGTATGTATAAATAAATCTTTAAAAAAAAAAAGAATGTGGATACTTATGCTCATGGGTCCAGGAGTGTACGCCAGTTGAAGACTAACAGCCAGCCACCAAATGTGAGAGCAAGCAAGTGTGGCTTTCTTGAAGCAAGAAGAACTCCTGACAGCAGAAGAGGGTCCCAGGGAGGATGCCTGTTACTCCAGCCGTGTCTATGACTGTATACTGTCAGACTTCCTGTTGTCCAGTGTGCCAGACTTGATTAGGCACTAGGTGGTCGGGAATTTTCGTGGCGGTTGCTTTTCTGTTCCCTAATTATCCTGTAACTGGATCTTACTCTAGGTGGTGGCCAGCTCAGCAACATGTCAGTAAAACACTTCTATTTTCCTGGGAGCTGTTTTGTTCTTTCTGTTCCTATATTATTTAAAATCACTGTCCCATGACTAAGCCTTTCCTGTTTCCCAAGTTCTCTTGGTCTCAGTTCCTCTCACCAGTTGTGTTCAGGTCCATCCAGTGGGTACTGTCTCCACTCCCATCATGTCCTGCCACTCTTTTTCCGGCACAAGTGCCTATGTGGATAATTGGTGTCCTGTCCTGTTAGCTGAGCTATACCCATTAGACACAACTATAGTCTAGACACAGCTCTCTCTTCTTGTGAGTTACTACAATGTTGCTAAAAATAACTACTGAATGCTGCTGAATGCTCTTAACTGTTCAGTTGGTTTGCTCAGGGTGTAAGAACAAGAGCCACTGAAGCAGGGCTTTCTGGGTAGAAACAAAACACATTACTAATACTACTAACTAAAAAGTTAATTTCTATATGCTCTTAACCTATATCCTATCACAGAGTGAATTTTAGTTTTGATGAGTACTGAAAGCAAAGTCTCTCCCCCCATTAAAATTAAGAGCTGGTTTTAAAACCATTCAGACTACCAGTTGTCAGCAATATGGGCATTAACCTCCAACAACAATGAAAAAGCTGTTCCTTTCATTCCCTATTTTCCTAGAGCAATGAATTCACATAATGCCATGGTGACATTGTAGAGACAAGTCTATTAAAATATGAATTTATGGTTACTTTGACTCTTATGTTGGTCCATTTAGCATAATAGATGCAATTGACCTAAATAGCAGAAAGTACATTTTATTCTAAGTGTTAGAAATTAAAATAGATTGAATGATTTTCTTGTATATATCATTGTTGAAGTTTTTGTTACACTCTGAATTAGTACAAATAGCAGTAATAACACAATTGGATGCACCTGGCATGTATTATTGGCTTTATCCCAAGCCACTTTTTCATAATTGAGCATTTTTATCCATGTAACTGAAATTCACTAATGTTTTTGAATCAGAATGTTTTAAAAATCAAACCTGCAGAAATGTAATCAATAAAGGAGGCAAGGCAAGAGGATTTGGCAGCCTGTAAAACAAGGATTTACCACCTGTTTGAAGTGAAGTTTGGCAATGTATATAAAAGCCTACAAAAGGAGCATCTTTGACCCAACAATTCCCCTTCTAAGATTTATTCTAAAGATATAATAAAAGATGTGCATAAAGATTTAGCTAATTTCTGTTCATTACAATATTTTCAAATTGTCAAGTAGAAACAAATTATATGAAAGGTAATTATAAAAAAGTGAAAAAATTAAGTATCTAATAAGAATGTGGAATTACAAAATGCTATATATCCAAGAACAAAGGATTAATTTTAAATTAACTTTCAATGTTTTTTATTTTACAGTGAAATGCAAATATGGAAAACCACAGAAAATATGTAAAGCTTAGTGAGTTATTCTAAGTGGAATATCCTTGTAAGCAGTTACTCCAGGAACTCTCCATGTGCCTCATCTCAATCAGAAACCATTCACCTCGACAAATAACCACTATTCTTAGATTTATAGCAATCACTTTCTTGTATCATTATTGGCTCTGTCACCAGAGTATTCATTCCCAGACACTATAGTTCAGTGTTGATAGTCCATTAAAGCAAAGAAAAACACAAAGCAATTTCTACATGTCATTTAAGTCTCTCATAATTTACAGGTTTTCTCTTATATACTATAGTTATTTCTTTTCTTTACAATTTATATGTTGAAGACCATGAAGACATTTTAACCCGTAGAGTTTTCTAGTATGGATTTTATAGGTTGCATACTCATGATGCAGTTCAATATGTTGTTGTTCTGTCCTTTGTATTTCCTGCAGAGGAACTGTAGCTGGATCCAGAAAACTATTAAAATTCATATTCCATCCCCTTTGTAAGCCTGTAGGGAGTAGTAGTCTCCATTGTTAGAATGTACATAGTGTCAGTTTCACATTTTATGATTCTTATAGCTATTGATTATTACATTTAGAGCTATTAATAATTTGAAGTTGTAAATTAGTCATATATTAATTCTATCAATTCTTTTAAAATTATTAATTGGAAAAAACTATTATAAAGACATGTTTTACTTATCTACTCTTTGGTAACCAAGTGATAGTGTTCTACTCTTAGAATTCTAATTATAGGTGAGATTAAGTCTGTGTATTTGCTAGTTTTCAAGACTGCTATATATTCTCCCATATACCTCTGTTTTAGTCTAAAAAAGATTTTTTTAAGAATGACCAATATAAAAAAGACCAAAAACAAGTACTGGTGAGGATGTGGAGAAAAAAGGAACTCTTTTATACCATTGGTGGGAATATAGACTCATCTACCCCCAATAGAAAGCAGTATGGAATTTTCTCAAATGATTAAAATGGGTCTACATGATGCATCAATTCCACTCTTAGGTATCTACCCAAAGAATACAAATACACTCATTCAAAGGGAAACTTTTTTTTCCCATGTTCATTGCAGCACTATTTATAAAAGCCACACTACAGAAACAACCTTCGTGCTCCCCAAACAGAATAGATCAAGATGATGTGGTATATGTATACAACAGAATACTACTCAGTAATCAAAAAAGATAAATTCATAACATTTGCAGAAACATGGATGGAGCTGATATGGATTTTACTAAGTGAGATAAGTTAGGAGAAAGGAAAACACCAGCTTGTGAAACTTATATGTGGAATATAGAGAAACCAGGTAAAGGGTCAGATAAAGTCAAAGTCTGCCCTTGAGCGCAGACTATAGAATTGACACATTAGGAACGGGGAGAGAAAGAGGACATGTGAGCACAAAATGGGGTGGGAGCACAATGCATTTTGGTGGTGGACTCTGAGATGTTTGGTAATAGGAGCACCTGTGGTAACATCACTGAAAAAGTTGAGAGAGGGGGTGTTTCCCATACTTCCCCAATACAAACAACAATGTAAAACATCACCTCAATAAAAATGTATGTAATTTTGAAATAAAGAATTATCAATCTTGAGCCTTCCTGGTGGACTAGGGGTTCAGTCTCAGTGCTATCACTGCTATGGCCTATGTTCCCTTTTCACCCCCACCTCCCACCGACAGAGGACAGAGAGCTAACCCACATATGGCACAGCAGACCTCTCCTATCTCTCCCACTGCTCCCCTTAGCAGTATATTTCAGTCATTCTTCCTGTTCTGCTTCCCACTCTGTCTCTGGTGAATCCACTCACCCCCCTGCACCTCTGGCCTACACCCAGTTCTTCCATGCAAAAAAGAAAAAAAAAAAGAATTATCCTTTATGTCATTTTCTCTCATCATTTTGATTATTTATTGGAGTTATTTACTGAAGTTATTTACTGAAGTTACTGAATCTATCCAGTAGATTCCTTAGGAAAATTTCTTGATACAAATAATTTACTAGCTTTTGCCTACTGATAATAGTTAATTGTATACTTTATAAAAGTTAGTTTTGTTGCATATAAGTCCTAGGCTCACATTTTCTTTAATTGTATCTCTTAAATATGATTTCCATTTTCTTTTCTGACATAGAACATTATATGGAAAAGTTAGATGATCATTTACTTTTCTATCCTAATATGTATGTATTGTTTTTTCTTAGGTGTCCAAGGAATATTTTGTTCCTTTTTTTAAGTCTAGAAGTTTTACTAGAATGACTTGCTGTTTATTAATCTAGACTGATATTCTGAAGCACATGGTCAACTCATCCAATAATTTTTTATTTTAGAAACTTTTCTCGAATTACACTTTTTTAAATTTATGGTGTTTCTTCGCATGAAATTGGTGTCTTCTAGACTTCCAAAATAAGTGTCACTTTCTTTCAAGCCACTCCAAACTCTTCTTTTCTTTTTTATGTAAAAGAAGCACCATCCAACTGAAAAAAGCATACTCTTGCTTTCTGTAACAATCAGATTTTCAAGGCCTTAGACTTCTCCATCTCAGATCTATAAAAAGTCATTTTTCTAAGAAACACTGGATCCTTTGCAGTGAGAATGGACTATGGGTGCTTTAGTAGGGGGTACACTATGGTGACCACACATGAGGGGGAGATCCTAATCCTCCAAAACACTAACAAGGATGTACAACAATGGTATTTCAGTTAAAAAAGAAAAGAAAGCAAGATGTGAGACCTGGTTTTATTTACTGCTTCTAGAATGCATTGCTTCCAATATTTGTCCATGGATAGAGATAGGAAAAAATATTACAAACACTAGATAAAATATACAGGTCAAATTTTTATGCATATGTAATACTACATATGTATTTAAAATCATAAGCTAGGACCAATATTTCCCAATCAAATCAAAACTATGGTGCTCTTCCTCACTTTTCACTTTTCTATTTCTTCTACCAACTTTGCTCAAGAATGAAAACCTTGATTAACACTAACTTTGTTTTAAATAATAAACTGTTATAAAATATACATTGTCATGAAATGAACTTAGTTGGTATTTATTTGTATGTTTATAGATCTCTTCTGATGGAGCAGATTAAGCATTTTTATAAAGGACTCATGAAAGAAAAAAAATCTAAAGTTAGAGATAAATTTATGTTGGCAGCAACACTATACATGACCTTACAAACATTTCAAAATACATAGGCTGAAGTGAAATATTGTGCGTTAGTTAAGAAGCCCTATTTATGACAGAGATCTGCATGTTGAAGCTAGATGAGAAAAGTTCAAATAAAAATATAACACACTTAAAAAAATCTATTTTCTGAATTAATGTTTATATTTTTGTATGAGTTGATGGATTTTATAAATCATGAGATTTCAAATATGTGTGTGTGCATATACTAAATGAATTAAGAAGGTACATGGTCCTATCATCCAAATAGTTTCAAGTTGATATATTCAAGTTATCAAAATGAGTTAAAAGTAGTAAAATGTCCTAGGTAAAATGAGGCTGTAAGTAGTTCACAAATGCTTGTCATTTTCAATTGCCTTTTTAATTTATTCTTAAATTTACTTTCCCTGAATTAGAAATTTCTATAGCAGTGCTCATGTCTTATAGGTCTTTATCATCCTCACAACATTATACCTTAATAATGAATCAGATAAAATGAGTTGATATGAATTACATATTGTCATGTAGTATAAGTTGTCTTTTTTCACTGTGTGGTCTAATAAGCTTGAGCTTTTTTCACATATGAAGATCATTGCTTTTATTTATCTATTTTCCTACAGTCCCTTCAGGCATATATTACTCAGAACAACTGATGTCCTTTTCCTCATATCCTTTGCTTCTGAAATAGTCTCTCACACTGTTATCTTCACCTGTCAGGCTTTGTTGACATTTCTTACTTAATTTTGAGCTTAAACTCCTTAAAATTATTTGGGAAATAGTTTTCATACAAGATGATTATCTAAGAAATGTCTCATTTTCCTCAAGGAAAGTTTTTTTATTTACAGAGCACTTAAACTACAGTATTACACCTCATTTTTTAATTATTCTTTTTTCTTGCCTTCCATATGATTTGTCTGGAACCTGCGAGACTAATTTTTTGAGTTATTTATTATGCAATGTACTGTATTAATTCTTATCCTTTAAAGTATATTCCCCAGTGATTTAAGATTTAATTTACTCTTAAAAATGAAACACAGTTTCTGTTTAATAAAATCTAATGTACAGGGCCTCCCTGGTGGCACAAAGGGTTAAGCTTAGCACTGTGGAGCTGTCGGCAGCTGCAGCTGCGCTGGAGTTCCATACCCAGCCAAGGAGATTCCCACATGGCGCAGCAGACCTCTCCTGCCTCACCCGCTGCTCCCCTCAGCAGTGTATTTTGGTTGACCTGCCTGTTCTGCTCCCCACTCTGTCTCTGGTGAACCCTCTCACCACCCCAGACCTCTGGCCTGCATCCCAGCTTGTATGCATAAATCAATCTTAAAAAAATCTAATGTACAATGTATATGAGTAATTATAAATAGTGAATGAAACAAACAAAGATGATCATACCCTTGGTGTGGTATGGTTTGGTGTGGTATGAATCAAACCAACACAAGGCCGTGTATTTTTCATAGTGAAAGTCTGTTTTCATAGATGAAGAGACAGAATGGCAACAATGATAAATTGCATTATTTGTTTTAAATCTTGGCTTTTAAACTGATGAAAGAAAAAAACAAATGGGTGTGGAAGATCATCGACTAGTTTATAATTTAAGATAATCTGGAAGTCCTTTAGGAATCAATTGGAAAGAAACAATGAGACAGCAATTAATAGTGAAGTATTAAAGAACTAATCTTTAGTTATTTATAGTAATACTGAGATCACAGAGTATAAAACAAAAAAATCCACTTGTTAATTTTCCCTATGAAGATTTAGTTAAAAGATCTTTCTGTAAGCTCTCTAGATATCAAAATTATTTGTTTGCATCACCCTAATAAATGTAAGCTTCTGGCCTGAAGCACTAATTTTTCTGTCTCACCCTGAAACTAATGAATATATTCTATTACTTACTTAAGATGTTTCTTACCCTTGCCAAGCTTGCTCTTACAGACTGTACCTTTATATACATATATATAAATATATATACATATAATATATACATATATTTTACCATAGGCCATCTACTTCTGAGAATGAATAATTGAATATTTGCCTGTACTTTGTCTTTCGTACAAATTTAACTACTTATATAAACACTTGGTTAACTGCAGAAAATCAAGTTTTCTCTTTTCTCAGGTGTTTTACTGTGGCCTTATGCTAGGACTATCAATATCCAGAATCTAGTTATGTATTGCTTACCATTATGGTAAACATATATAGAAAATCTCAAATGAAAATCTAAATAAGAAATAAAATAATCTTAAAAAATTAAAAAGAGTCTATCATCCAATTAAAAACAAACTGGGAAAACTTAGACACATCACCAACGGAAGCTTTATGAAAGGCAATTGACTATGCAAGAGATTTCACTATATTTAGCCTTTAGGTAAATGCAAATTAAAACTATGCTATGGTGAGAGATGACTATACATCTACTAGAATGACTAAAATGAAAATACCGATAATACCGATACTAAAAAGTTTGTAGAGCAAGTGGAATACTCATGTATTATTGGTGAATATACAAAAACGGTATAATTTGACATCTTTTAATAAAATTTAACATATAAATTAGCATGTGTGCCTGAAATCCTACTCTTTTCTGTTTACTCTATAGAAATAAAATGTATCTTCAAACATAAAATATCTGTCCACAGAGAGCAGATCGGTGGTTATCAGAGGGGATGGATGTTGGGAGGACGGCTAAGGGGGCCGATTCGATGGTAGTGTACGCAAACGAGACTTTTAGTGGTAACCGTGATATAGGAGACACAGATGTTGAAGTATAATGCTGTACACATGAGACTTACAGACATAAGCCAATGTTACTTCAATAAACATTAAAAAATATCTGTACACAAATTTTATAGATGCTCCATTTATAGTTCTCAAAAAATTTTGAAACAATCCAGATGTGCTTCAATAGGTGAAAGGAAAAACTGTGGCACATCTATACAGTACTATTATGCCATAAAAAGGAAGGAATTATGGACACATAGAATTTGGATGAACATCAACGACATAAAGCTATGAGAAAGAAACAGTCTTGAAATATTACAGACTATGTGATTCCATTTATATAACACTCTGGAAAAGGTAAAGTTACAGTAACAAAGAACAGACCAGTGCTTGCCTGTGTTGGGAAGTTGGTGTGACTACACAGAGATGGTAGAAGAGCTTTCTTGGCTTCAGGAATTGTCCCAATGGCAGTAGCAGTTACTTGTTACGTGTTAAAATTCATAAAACTGACAAAAGTCAGTAATAAAATTGACAAAAGTCAATTGTGTGATAATTTTAAAAATAAAATTGAACAGAGTTAAATATGGACCCTTAGTCTCAAGATATGTGTACAACTCTTGTCTTTGAATAATTACACATCTTCCTAAAAGTATCCCATGGCATTTTGCCATGGGAACTTTATATTGGGATAAGGAAGACATCTAGATTTTCTGGGGATAATTAGATGACAACTTTTCAAATACTCTTTGTTCAACAGTCAAAGCAGACTCTATGAAGGTCAGAGGATGGATGTAGTTAGTGATTAATTGTGTCTCTCAGGGTTATGTGGGACCAAGGGCCATGGTATGTTTCTTTCCCTATTCTCAAAATTTATAGTAGAAATATATATATTTAATTACCACAGGAATTATACATTGATTTCTGAATGATAGAGAGGGGGCTGTTTACTTTATAATGTCATTATGGGCATTGAATATAATACGACAATGGCAAATCTCTTTTTTTTCCCCTTGGTCAACTGAGATGGCCATAGCTCTAGAGCTTGGTTTTCTATTTGTGCTCTATACCCTATCACTAGTTGGTATATGACATTACAGAAAATATTAATAGAGAACACCAGTATCACTCCTTCAATGTGTTTCTTCTCCCCTCTTTTTTTAAACTCCCTGATCATTGAGTTCTGAAGGTCATGGTTACACTCCAATGCGATACCTTCAAATAACTTTTATTTTTTGGTTGTTGTTGGTGGTGATTTTTTTTTAAATCCAATTCTAGTTTTATTTTTAAAGAAAGAAATTTTTAAAATCCAATATTTTTCAAAGGTTGGTTGAGGAGTTTTTATATGCCAATAAAGTGAGTTTTTTGATACAGAAGGAAAACAGCAGTGCATCTGTTCTCGTGTGTTGCTTAGTAGAAGTTGTTATTTGAGTATCACTTGGATGCTCCAAATCTACTGAGCATTGACTGGGTTATCTCTCCCCACTGTCACTACTATCTCACTGGCTCAGTAGGCTTCTCTGACTCTTGCCAAAATTTGCCTGCAGGCTGCCAGTTTCATGTGGGGTCAGAGTGAAAAAGAATCTTACAGTGGATTCAGGTTGTGCGCCAAGCTGCTCTGTCACTTGGATAACAGTGACTCAGCAAAACCAAAAATATTGGGGAAGTCTGTGGCAAACAGTGATGCTGTCTGGAGTCTCTGGCAAGT
Organism: Scalopus aquaticus; assembly: GCA_004024925.1. NCBI lineage: Eukaryota > Metazoa > Chordata > Mammalia > Eulipotyphla > Talpidae > Scalopus > Scalopus aquaticus. The sequence goes on from PVIJ01000289.1 coordinate 222,940, forward strand.
AGTAATAAGATCCCTAGGGCTTTGCAGCATGGTACTGGAATAAAAACAGAAGCAGATCAATAGAACAGAACAGAAAGTCCAGAAATAAGTCCACACATATAAGCAGCTAATTTCTGGCAGAGGAGCCAAAAGCATACAATGGAGTAAGGAAAGATTCTTCAAAAAATAGTGTTGGGAAAACTGGATGGTCACATGCAAAAAAAAAAAAAAAAAAAAAAAAAAAAAAACCAAAAAAAAAAAAAAAAAAAAAAAAAAAAAAAAAAAAAAAAAAAAAAAAAAAAAAAAAAAAAAAAAATAAAAAGAATTATATCAAACTGAAAATCTTCTGCATGGTGAGAGAAACTATCATCTAAATGAAGGCATCCTAAATGGGAGGTCTTTACAAATCATAAATTTGACCAGAGGTTAATATCCAAAATATGTAAAGAACTTGTAAAACTAAATGGCAAAATATTGGATTAAAAATTGGTAGATTTGAACAGATACTTCTCCAAAGAAGACACACAGACGGTCATAAGCATGAAAAATGTTCATCATTTCTTATTATCAGGGAAATGGAAATCAAAAATAACAAAGAGATATCACCTAACACCTGTGAGAATGATTATTCTCTAGAAGACAAGAAACAAGTGCTAAAGAGAATGTGAAGAGAAAGGAACCCTTGTATGCTTAGTGGGAATGTAAATTGCAGCAGCAACTATGAAACTCAGTATGGAGATTCCTCAAAAAATTAAAAATAGAAATTTTATACACCCAGTTGTCACACACATGAGCATTTACCTGAAGAATATGAAAACATTAATTTGAAGAGATCTATGCACCTCCATCTTCTTTGCAACATTATTCACAATAGCCAGGGGTTAGGGACACACTGTCTATTGGCAGATGAATGGATAAAGAAGTTGTGGAATATGTACACAGCAGAATATTGCTCAGCTCAAAAAAAAAAAAAATACAAGGGCCTCCCTGGTGGCGCAGTGGTTAAGCACTGTGCTGTAGAGCTGTTGGCAGCGGCGACGTGAGTTCGATGCCTGGCTGGGGAGATTCCCACATGGTGAGGCAAACCTCTCCTGCCTCTCCCACTGCTCTGCTCTGCAGTGTATTTCCCTCCATCTGCCTGTTCTGCTCCCCACTCTGTCTCTGGTGAACTCTTCGCCGCCCCATGCCTCTGGCCTGTACCCCAGCTTGTATGCATAAATAAATAAATCTTTAAAAAAAAGACAAAATCCCGCCATTTGCAACAACAGAAGGTATTATGATTAGTGAATTAAGTCAGAGGGAAAGACATGTAATTTCAATTATATGTGATACATAAAGAAACAAAAGAATGAACTAAATAAAACAAAAATAAACTTTGAGACTGTGAGGGCAAATAGTTGTTTATGAGAAGGGAAGTGGGAACAGGGGTGGGTAAATCGATGAAAAAGTAACATCAATTGTATGGTAATGTTATTTGTAACTATGCACTCCAGAAACCTATAAAATGTTATAATGTTGCTTCAATGAAAACCTTTTAAAAATATTCCTAGAGTTTTGGAATAAGTCATGTCATTTTCTGCAGACAACACATTCTCCATTTGAAAGGGGACCACTAAAGACTAAGCAGATGATTAGATATCAAATAACAATTTTTGAGTCAAACAAATCATCGTGATATGAATTACCAATTCATTGAAACAGACATTTTAATTATGACTTGAACATGTTTTTCCATTTCATGTAAAACTGAAATATAAGAGTCAGTAGTCAAGAAAGTCCAGGATGTTCCAAGTAATGGCACAAGGAGATACACTTTCCTATGGAAACTGTTCCCATTATTTCTCTCCCTCAATCAACATTTCATGTGCAATTTCTTATTATATATTTATGTAAGTTTATCAAAAACGTTAATATACTATAATGTGAAGTTTTTCCTGGACTCTGGTAACAAACTATATATGGCCAGAAGAAATTAAAAACAATTCTGAAACCTTGTTAGTATTATAAACATCCAGAAATTAGATTCATCTATATTTGTTTTGCTTTGTCTCATTTGGTTATGAAATCAGCATTAGCCTCATAAAATCATTTCATTCCATTTTCTTTATATTTCGTGCAACACTTGGTATGACATGTAGGTTACCTGTCACCTGGAGGTTTGGCAAGATTTATGTGTAAGATTTTGGGGTGGATACTTTTAATGTGGGAGAGCTTTTTATGTGGACTTTCCTTTAAAATATTTTAATCATTATAGGCTAACTCGTATTTTATATAATTTTTAGGCAATTAAATTTTTATATAAAGTTATCTAATTTATCTGACTTCAAGAACATTAAAGTTTAAATACTATTGTTAATACCTACTACATAACAATTATCTACTATATTTATAGTAGGTTCTCTTTCTCACACTTTATTTGCTTAAATAGTCTAAAATTTAATGTTTTCATTTGGCTTAAGAGATATAGTCCTCTACTTTCTTTTTTTTTTCTGTTTCATTAGTTTCTGCTATTTATTGCTTTCTACCTTCTTTTTTTCTGTAGGGGCTTATCTGTTGTTTTATTTCTAAATTTCTGAGGGAAATATTTACTTCTGACATTTGTTTCTAATATTAACTCTCAGCTATTGATTTCCTTTTAGCTTGCCATTTTACTTGCAGCTCTGAGTTATTATATGTATTGGTTATATTGTTATATAGTTATAAACAGTATTAAGCTTCCATTATGAGTTTTCTTCTGACATTTGAAGGGTGTGTGTTATGTATGTGAATATACGTGTGTGTATCTTTTCCAAATGCAAAAGTGTTTTCCCATAATTTTTGTGCTATTTTTAATTTTATTGCTTTGTGGTCAAAGAAAATGTTTTCTCAACTTCTAATTCTGGTTTTCATTTTTAGTAGACGAGTTCCTTTATTTCAAGATGAATTTGTTTTATTAATTAATTGTACTAACAATTAATTATATAATCTTCATAGATTTCTATGTTGAGGAAATAGGTGTACTCATCTGTGTACTTTAGTGAGTCTCAGTGAAATGACTCCAATATTGTCCGAATGGGAAAAAAAAAACGTATTTCTTATGTAGATAAAGTTGAAAGTGGGGAATTTTCTGATATATTCGACCGCCTGCTACATTTCAAACACTCATATACATTGTCTCATTAATTTATTCTAAGACACCTAAAAGGTAGACATTGTTACCAGATTTAGGAATAACATGTACTTATCTCATGGTCACATAGATAGGACACTTAGTAGTTAAATCTTCCTCTTCTAGGTTTCTAAGGCACTATTACTTTGCAATTACCCAAACCTGGTCCCATCATTCCTAGTATAACAAGGGGTTGTTTTCTTTCTTTATTTGTAGACAGCTAAAAACACATAGAAATACAAATATAACCTAGAGAAGATGAAAATAATGAAATTGTTGCATGATTGGGAAATCCTTTTTTACTAATGAGTAAATGAGCCTAGACAAGTAGTTTTCAATAAAATTCAAATGAGAAGATAAGGATGATGCAAAATAATGAGAATCTAGCTTATGTTTTAAATTAACTTCTTAGTATTAAACACAGTTGGTAAAATTTCAAAGCAATATTGCATATATCCTTCAAAGATAATTACATGAACTGTTAAGTTTTACCATCTCTAGTAATGCAGAGGGTGTGAGTCAGCAGGTATGTATATTAAAATTATTTAACTTCAATCTCAATTTTCACTGTGCTGCTGTAGTATAACAATTTCATATTGTAAAAAAGACAACTAGAAAGATTTTTTTTTAATTGTAGGTAGCACTGAACAAATATGGGAAGCTGGTTTTGACATACTCCTTTATCTCTTTGTCCTAGTCTTGGGTGCTCTCACAAGACAAACTGTTCTTTTCCCTAGGTTTCAGTGTCTACATTTTAGAGATGTTTTTTACAAATTTAATTCAAAGTGAGACCTACCTAATTAACCTCAGGCATTGTGCAAGGCTATAATAGAAGAAAACTAAGCTTTCTTTTTCCTTTGTGATCATCTTTGTTTTTCTAGTTCAGAGATTCATGCACTGTTCAAGAATGTATCTCATTCTATAACCAGCTATTATTCAATAAGAGAAAATGCTGCTCATAACCAATTTCTGTCTGTATCATAATGTGGCATCCTACTGTGATACTGTCAACATACTGTGAAGCAGTCAGTAAGTAAAGTCTAAGTTATGCCAACTTGAAATCTGCTATTTTAGCATCTGGAATGGCTGATTACCCCCAAACCTGGTGTACCCAACTCTGTTGAGAATGCTGCGGTTATCCTTTATCTGTGGCTATATTTTGTTGCTGCATTTGGAATTTTACACATTGTAGTCTGTGCCTTTTTAACAGGATTTCCTTGTTATACTTGGCACAACTACTCTGATGACATTTTATACTTCGCCTTTATGAAGTCTTCTTGATTATTCATCAAGAAACTTCAAAATCTGTATATTTGGAGTTAGCTTCTAAGTTCCCCACCAATATATTCACAACTTAAAAAAATTCAGTTGGATATTGAGAAGGCACATCAAATTCAACATGTCTAAATATGAGCACTTAGCCTATCCCAAGTCATCTATAATATTGCTGAAGCCAGAAGCAAACATGTCATCCATGAGTTATTCTTTCCTTCTACTTAATGCTTGCTTTCTTTGTTAGAACATCATGTCTATTAGAACAAGGGCTACATTTGAGTTATTTACTATTACACCCTTAGTGCCATAAAAGTTGCCTGACTTATGGTGGATGTTATGAAAACAACCATAGCATGAATTATTAATAACATTGACCCAATAGTCAGACAATTTTGTATCAAATGCTGGTTCTGTGACGGATAAACTGAGCTGGTAAAATTTTCTTGTGCATTTTCTGATCGGTAAAATGAATCAAAAGATTATTTACATTTTAAGGTTATGGTAATGATTAAATTAGATGGTGCATGTTGTGTTTGTCACCTAGTAAGCACTCAATAGGTGTTGGTCATTAGAAAAACCACCCACTTTGGGTATCCCTGCTGAGTATGGTTTGTGTTATTTCTGTAATCTAATTACCTAAGGTATTAGAAAATTCTTTAATTTCCATTGTCCTTTAAGTAAAAGTTTAATGCATGAATATTTTGTTCTAGTCATCTAGAAAGGTTCCTTAAGCAGTAACAGGGGAAGGTGGTTGGAAATAAGTGTGTTTCTTCTAAGTACTTAGCTTGAAGCTAGCATTTCATCTTACAGAGTTATATTCCCTCATCAGCAAATAAAACATTGCTACTTGTGTAAAACAATATGGATTTTCATATGAGGGTATAATTTTTGTTCATACACTAAAATAAAAGTGCAAAAGTCATGGGGAAAGCATTTATTATTCTAAGTCAGAAATTCTCTTTGATTTAGAGTTTTCTTTTTTTCCTACTTTCCAGGAAATATATGAAACACAACAAAATGGAGCCATACAGAAAACATATAACTTAATTTTAGACAAAGGCTAGGAAATAGATTATTTACATTTACCTAGTATGCTAGCTACCAAATCAAATACCATGTTAGTTTACATGTTTCAAACTTGAGAAAAATTAAAATATTTTAAAGAGATTTTAGGAAAGAGCTAAGTTCAGATCATTTTAAAGTATATTTTAGAAATGTCCACTATTAAAGTCTGCTTTCATTTTTATGTTTGATAATAGAATCTTTCAAAGGATGCATTCATTGTTAATCTTACTACAGGCACATAAAATAAGCTGCGCTCTGTTCTTTTAAGTGAAATTAGACTGAAGATTATATTACTAAAACATAAAATTTATAGATAATATCAGTTATATACTTTATTTTCAGACCCATGGGGCATTCAAGAAACAGTTGGCTGACTGGATTCAAATAACCTATTATCTATATGTGTTGGCTATCCTTTGTCTGAGATCCTCTTAAAATTATAAGAAAGGACTAACAAATTATAAACTCACTAAAATAAAGAGTGCAAGAGGGAGATAATAAGTGGATACAAAATGTTCAAACTTAAAAGTAAATATGGAAAGCAATAATTGATAAAGCGAAGTAGAAGAAACCTAAAGTTCTAGTGAAGATGACTGTAGTAAGTGGAATTCCATTTTCTTGACTGAATTCAGAATTGGGGACAAGTATAAGTTGAAGAATAAAAATAATCGTGACAGCTCCTCTCCTGCATACAGCAGAGATATTACAAACTGGGAGTCTGTGGAGTCTTGTCTCCAATGGCAAGGGAACAAAGGGAAAAAAAAAACAAATGGAACCATATCAAGCTGAAAAACTTACGGATAGCAAAAGAAACAAGCATCAAAACTGAAAAGATATGCCACTGAATATAAGATATTTGCACATCATACTTCTGAAAAGAGGTTAATATCCAAAATATACCAAAAAACACAGCTCTAAAGTGGGCAGACGATCTGAAGAGGCACTTCTTTAATGGAGACATACAGATGGCAGAACCCATTTAGAGCAGGCAGGTTTGGGGATCCTGGCTGCTCCTCATTCTGCCGGATGACACAACCTCTATCTGCATTTGAAGTTGATTTAACTAATTTTGACATGATCACAAGGCAACAAATGAAAATATCATTGCATACTGTGAGCCCAGGCAATTGTGAAAATTTAAACCATCTCATTTTGGGAGGGAAAAAAAGTCTATTCTGAAAATAAAATCGACCCTCTCATTGCCTCCTTAAAGTCTATACTTTAGCCCCTTGCCCTTCTATGGATCATTAACATTAATAAAGTGGGATTGACCTGAAAGTAGATTAGGCAAACCATGTGGCTGAATGTAAAGAGATGGTCCCTTACATCTATTAGGTTGTAGCCTCTGGTGAGTATCACTTGCTACATTCCTTGTGTAATGGACTATTTATAGTGTGTGACCTTGGGCAAGACTGTGAATCTGCCTGGACCTATTTGTAAAAGCTGAAGATTATTATAATATGAACATTTGTGTAATATAGGATAAAAAGTACAGTGTTTATAAAATCATTTCCTAACTTTGAAGTACATTTTATTTATTATTGGTGTAATGATACAAAATAAATTGGACGTTTAAGTGGAAATGAAGAATGAACTGGGTTTCTCCTATACATTCTAATCACAGTCTCTTACTTCCTAATTTCCTTCCCTCTCAAACATTGAAATTACCTTATTAATAAAAAAAAAACATATTTGTTTAACTACCCACACTCTTAAAAAGCTTAAACTATCTAAAAGGACCAAACAGTGTGCAGGAAGCAATATTGATTAGAAGAGTGTGCCTAGCACCTCCCTACTTCTCAATATAATATTAATCATGTGTTATAGACAATGGAAACCACGTTGATACATTATCTTATTTAATCTTTGCAGAAGTATGTGGGGTATTAAGTATACAAAACTCCTTTAAAGAAGAAGTAATTATGGCTTCACTAGGTTAAGTGATGACCAAGATCACTAAATGACAGAATCAGTTATTGGTTCCGATTTTGTCTTTTAAATCCATTTGCTTCAGAGGACAGTTTCTTCCTTTTTTATATTCTTAGGAAAATAACCTCTGGTTTTAGTTAGGCACATGGCCGCTCAATTTAAAGAGTACATTTTCCAGTTGGTCTGATTACTAAGCTCTGGTATGTGGAATGCCAACAAAGGTGTTACATGCAACTATAATATACCTGACTATAATGTATATTATGCTGACTAGCTCTTTCTTTGTCCTGTTTTCTTCCCACTGGCAAGAATGAGTGCATTATGGCTAGCTTAAGTAATGATTATATCGATGAAGTAAAGGCCACATTCAACATGGTGGGGACCCCGTGGTGGTCAAGCCACCACCATACCATTCCTGGAATACATAGTGGACTTTGCATGAGGAAGAATAAACCTCTCTTATTTAGGCTATTGCTGTTTGGGATTTTCAATCCTTTACATTTAACTTAATACAAATTTATAGACCAGACTCATTCCCAAACTACTAATTTAAATAATAGAATCCACTTGTAAATTCTGTACAGTAATTCTATGTATTAACTTCATTTTATCTCTGAATACTGAACAGTGAGAATGTAACATCAAATACATCCATTGTTGTTGTAATAAAATTTCATTTCAACATAACTATACATATAACTTTTGGAAGTTAATTACAATTAAGTTTCATTTTTTTAATTAATGAAGATGGATACATTGTTGCTGATATACAATATGCCAGGGTTTCAGGCCTTCATCTATTTCCCAATGCTTAACCAATTCTAATTCTGCCATGCTAGGAATGCAAAAAGCAGAACAAAAGATGTTTTAAGTCATTTTAAGGGCAATTATATAGGCTACTGAAGTTTTGTGAGTTGGAACTAAGCCAGAACAGAAGCAATAACAGCTGGGCAAAAACCCAAAACACCATGCAAGCTCCCTCAAAGGAGGAAGTTCTTCCTTTGAAATGTAACCTGAGAGGTAGTGTCAGACACTGCCAGTCTTTGAAGAATATTATAGACGAACTCTATTGGCTATCCATCTTCATAAGAATTGTTATTAAAATTTCTTGGGGAGAAATGCACATTACTGAAAATATAATTTAAGACTCAATGTTGTAGAAAGAACATTTGTTTGGAACCAGACACATCTAAGTTGAAAGGCAGCTTTCCTAATTAACTCTACTGTCCTCGATTTTCCCCTTAATTTACCTGTAAAAGAAGGTAGTAACAGTCTCCCAGATTTGCTATTAGAATTAATTGATATATAATATTTATAAGTATGCAACATGTGGTTTCTCTGTTTTTAATATTAGTGGTCTCAATATACTAGTTCCCCTGTAGGAATTCCCTATATCCCTCAGAGCATTCAAAGGTAGTTGTCCTGGTCTGGGTTGTCCTAAAGTCAGTGCTTGAAATTGTTTAAGTGCAATATATTGAAGAGGTGATTCCCAGAAGTGAAAGGAGAGATTGGGGAAAATGAGACAAGAAAAGAAAAAAAGTCACGTAAGTGTGAACTGAACTACTAACCACTGAGCTTGTCTACTGAGAAATCACACAATTTGCCTCCATGTTTTCCCAAATAAAATTAGGAAGAAAGAGAATATATCCTCTGATCAACTGTCATTGGTAGTTGTTTGCCCTTGCTTCTAACTGTCCTACAGTCTGGACTGCGACTATTAAGGGCTATGATTGGAAGACAGCTCCAAGACAAATACGCAGAGAGCACTGCGAGGTGCTCCTGAAATGGGTGCTGATAAAATGCATGGGATTTTTTTTTTAACCACAGCTGCACTGAAATCTGATGAACCAATGGAATTTGGCCAAGTCACCTTAGTCTGTAGTGTTGTGGGGGCCCAGGGGTGTTAAGGAACCCTGAGGTTCTTGACTTCTACACAGGAGAGAATTCATACAGGAGTCAATATAGGTAAGTGAGAAATGAAGCCATTTACCAAAAGGAAGGTATATTGAAAAGAAAACAATAAACAAAATACACATTAGAAGACATCAAAATACACATTAGAAGACCATTAAAAGGAGGTGAATAGGGAATGTGAGTAAATACTAATGCAAGAGGGTGGTCCTTAGGAAGGGGGAGTGTCCCAGGACCCCACCCCCACCCCAGGCCGGAGAGAGCCAAGACACCTAGGACTACGAATCCCAGAATGCCATCATCACCGAAGAAAGGAGACTGAGGACTGAGGGAGGAGTTAAGGAGAGACTTTGGGACTTAAAATCCAGACCTGGGGGGTTGGAGTGGGCTATTGGTCTGTGGTGTGGATTGGCCAGAGTTTTTCCTGAGTAGGCAAGTCCAGATCAGCGAAACTGGTATGATGTTTTTACCAATTTATTTCTTTATCTTTTCTTTTCCCTTTTTGTAAATAAATCTTTTTATTAATTTTATTGTGTGTGCCTGCATTTGAGTTTTTAAGTCTCTAATAAGCGCACGGGTGAGAACCCAGACAGGCACCCCACAGGGTTACCCTGTAACACTAAGGTACCCAAATTAAAGAGAAGTCATTAATTATGGGCTCCCTAAAAATCTATGCAATAAAGAAAACACTGATTTAGATACCATTTAATAATTAATTTTCTTTTTTCTATACATATTTTCTTGCTCAACACATATTTAGACTGAATTACCATAAACTGCAATAGATTATTTAAGTGTGCAAAAATCCTAAAAGAATTGTTGATTTAACAGTGTATGGGATTTATATGGCATATCTAATTTTGATGAATAGACATGTTTTAAGATATGCAATACCAATGTAATCCATTGAAATGATGACAGCAAAGTTGCAAAAATATTTTTGATGAAAGCAAAGGAGGAGCAGATACGTTTTGCCTGCAAATTCAATTTAAGTCGACCAAGTAAAGATACAGCACTGAACAGATTTATTCCAGATCCACAAAGAATGAACTACATTGAACTGGTTAGTCTGTTTAGATCGACGTTAAATGAAAGAAATTTGAACAAAATTGAAAGCTTTCAGAGATGAGTGATCAGAAGAGAAACAGGAATGAAATCCAAATCAAGAAAATCTTCTCTTTGCCTCCTATAGCACATCCAATCCATCAGGAAAAATAGTACCTTTAAAGCCTATCTGACCAGTTCTTCCCTCCTCCGAGTTACTACTGTTTCAAAATACCATTATCTCTTGTCTGAATTTTGATAATAGCCTCCTAATTGGTCTCTCTGCTTTGACTTTTGTTCCCCTAAGGGTTATTCTTAGCACAGAGAAATCCTTTTAAAACTTAAGTAGATCATGTCACTCTTTTGTATAAAAACCTCTAATAGTTATTCATTTTACTTCTAGTAGAAACAAAAGCCTTAAAATGCCCTGCTAGGCTCCCAGAGACCTGAGACCTTTGACATCACACCTTCTACACTAGTCCTTCCTATCAGACTCCAGGCACTTGGCCTCAATGCCGGGCACACCACATCCTTGCCTGAGGGCCCTACTGGGCTTGATAACAGTGTGGCCAACTTCCCGTCCTTGAAAAGTCTTTTTCAAATCTCCCCTCCTCCCCACTGTTTAAAGTTGAAGCCTGCCTTTCTCCTCTCTCTGACTTTCGTTCCTCTACTTGGATTTTTTTTTTAAATACAGCTATACTGCATAATTGACAAAATAACTGCCTGTTTTTCTCCTCACTCTGTCTCTGGTGAATTCTCTTACCCCCCACCCTTATGGCCTACATCCCAGTCCTTCTACATGAAAATTAAACAAACAACAAACAAACAAAAACCTTAATTTCTCTCAGTAATATTTTATAATTTTTCAATGTACAGATTTTAATATATATTCCATACATTTTTAACATATTTGCTATATTTATCCCTAAGGATTTCATAATTTTGACACTATTGTGAATATTACCTTTAAAATTTGAATTTCTGATTATTCATTGCTAGTTTATATATTTATTCCAATATATATTCAAATTTTAGAAGTATTATCATTCATATAGTGTCAAAAATATATATGTATATACATATATAAACTAACATATATGTTATGATTAGTTGCAGTAAATTGATTTGATGCTTGAGGAACAGTAAGGAGCAAATTCCAAGCCACTGAATGACACACTGAACAAACTCCACTCCCTGCTGTCTTTATAGACTCTATACCCAACTCCACACTGAAGAAATCTTAGCTACTAAAGACAACAATTGCCAGCATGCTATGAACCTGACTTCTTGAAGAGGGGGAGAGAGAGGGGGCCTCTGGTAACTAGGGATGGAGTCAAGTAGCAATGCTTAGTTTTTAACCTGAATACAACTCTCTCTCTCTCTCTCTCTCTCTCTCTCTCTCTCTCTCTCTCTCTCTCTCTCCCTCTCTCTCTTTCTCTCTCCTCCCCCCCAGTTTTGACTTGCACCCTGGTGTCTTATCTCGGATGGTATATCTGGTAGGAAGCATGAGCTAATTAATCTCTTTTTCCTTTTAAATATATATAGTTTTAAATTTCTCTCTGCAGTAGGCTTTTGGGTCTTATCCTGAGTTCTTAAGTGCACCAGGGAGGACTCAAACCCAGATCACCCCTGTAATGTTGGCACTTGATAACCTTGCTAATTCAGTAGCTCTGTTGAGGATTCCCTCCTATTTCCTACAGAAATTATCATATCATTTGCCAGTAAAGTCAGTTTTACTTCTTTTTTTGCGATATAGATGCTTATATTTCATTCTCTTGCCTTTTTTGTACTCTTTGAACTTCCAGTTCCTGAACTTAGAAGCAAAACAGTCGATCTTTCATGAGTATGCTGTTAACTGTAGAATTAAACTGTAGGATTTTTATTAAGTGTGTGGACTCTTATGCTTTTATTTAAAATTTAATGATCTTGTCTACTTTATTCCTCACTGTCTCTTAACAATTAATGACTTAATACTCTCCATGTTCTTACTGCCAATAGAGTGTTCCAATTTTTTGCTTCTAACATGCTATGAGTTAAGAACGAACATCTACAAGATAATTTCATGCTCCAAATATTGTAGTGAGTGTTCTTAAATTTCGTATAGTGGCAGGGAAACTATCAGGTTATATTTTCATCATTTTATAGTTGAGAAATGCTCAGAAAACTGACATGTAAAATGCAAAGTTACATGGTACTACAAGTGTTATTCAGTCTATATTGGTAAGATCCAAAATATACATTGGATACGTAGTGCAGGATATGCAGAATAACCTAGATGCTTCTTATTGTGATGTTCATGAGGCAATAATTGAATCTAAAAATTTTCTCCTTCTACTATGCCTCAATGCCTCTAAATTTCATATGGGAAATTAGAACACCATGTTATTAGAATGGTGTATAACATTATGAGTAAGCAAGTGCTGAGTAAGGGCTTGAGCACTGCTCCACTGAGGACAACAGAAAAATTCCAGTGTTTTGCTTTTTTAACAAATCCCACAGCTTTGAGCTCTCTTTATTTTTATCCCACTTTTCACTTGTGTTTCAAATGGGAAAATACATCTGATTGCAATCTTTGAGTAAGTTTGTTGTTGCTGTGCTTGCTTTCTCATTCTGATTCCAAAAGAATTTTTTATGGAATTATAATAGAGCAAGAAAAAAAATACAACCTCCGGGTAAATATTATCAAAAGTGTAGGGATACTCGGTTTCAACACAGCTATATTATTCTCTATGCTTATCTCTCATTTTATAGTGAATTGTTGCTCTTGCAATTTTAAAGAATAGAGCAAAACTGCTGTTTTCTAGCAATTTCAATCAAACACATCCAGAAGCTGGACTCCTTTATCTCTCCTTTCTAGAAATTCTTTGCAGTTTTCTTCATTTGAGTCATTGGCTGATGCAATGAGTTTTCTGTGTAAATGAAATTATAAGGCCTCAGAGGAAGTGGTTGTGTTTAAGTAGGGTTTAATCCAAGATCATGCAGCTGCTACTCAGCAAACAAGAGATGTGTGTGTTCTAATAACCAACCAATGTAATGTTCTGCTGGTGTAATGCTGTTGGGTCGATGCCAAGTTGATTATGGATATTTGCATAGCAAATTCCAACCAACATTTAACTTATATGCTTCATCTGCAGAAGCTACCACAAAGGCTTGCTGGCCGGCAATGTTTTTATTATTCTCTCTATCCAACTCTGCTCCTTCACTTAGTTACTCTGTTTCGGCAAAGTCACAATTCGCTCAGTAAGCAAAGTTAAAATCTCTTTCAGGATTCTTAACCTTTCCACACTTTCACTCCTTTATCCAATTGATCTCCAAACACTGTTAGTATTTCTGAAATATTTTTTTAATCCCCATTTTCTGGGTATCTCTACTGCTATTGTCACATAATAATGAAAAAATTTTACATGATTTCTACTGACTAATTTGCATCCTACCCAAATCATTCAGATTCATTTCTAGGGAAACAAATTCATCAGGTCATTAAAATCTAGATTCAGTGGATTTCAATTACAAACTTAAATTGCTTGGTGTTCTTAAATCTCTCTCCCAATTTTATGATCAAACTTTTTAAAGCTTAATTTTTGCCTACTTCTACTCTTTGGACATCAGAACAACCATATCAAACTATGAAATATAATTTTCATGCAAAACAGTCTATAAGACTAAACTAACTAATTCATTTGGTGATCAACCAACCAAAGCTGCAATCTGTTCTTACGCTGAAGGAAAAACTGGATATGTTGACCTTATCAAATTATGGTGCTTTCTGAAGATATTTGTAAGGGTACTTCCAGTTCTATTAATTGTCTACCTTCCCTACCTGGCCCCTATGTAAACTTCACTCCATTCTGGCGATATTAATGCCTCAGGGTTCCATGGAAGGTTTAATGCAATGGCCCTCTTGATTTCAATCTATGGTCCTTCTTATGAAAAAACAACAACAACAAAATGATGACTTTCCCCTTCAATGACCAAGAAATTTATGTTGGGTGAATGGCTGTATGATATGGATTTTCACTGAGGCATATCTTCAGAAAACTCTTTATTTCCCTATAGAAATGAATTCATAATTCACTGCACCAGTTTAAATATATAATTAAACTGTAGCAATGGACATAATTTAAGCTCATTTTATATTCTCTGGCTATATAGCTATGTATGTTTTACTATAAATCAGAAGTGGAGAAATTTGACATAATTTACATTATAGTATAGCACTTTGATTGGATATTGGCAGTGTATATGTCATTTTACAATATATAAACTTATCTCTTTTGTGTGAGTTTGTGTACTGTGAGCCAGTTTCCTTGGGTCCTGTCTCTCTCAAATATCTAACATTTAAAGTTCTAGTCCTGTCAAGGAGAATCAGTGATACTGTGAATATCTACATCTATAGTCTTAATTATTGAGTGAAATATTAATGCTGAGTTTCTAGGTATGTTGCATTAAATAAATTATGGTATACTTTAAATCCCTTCCCAAATCTTAATTTCATTATTATAATCATAATCATCACCAATGCTTATTAATGAGCTAACGGGCCAAACACATAATAATGATATTCCTATGAGTTCCAACACAAACAGTATTTGTCATATTAATTTTGACATCAGTTAAAAGTTCGCAAGCTTTAGACTTGTGACAATTGAGGGAGAAAGACATCTGAAATATTTCAGAAAAATTCCCAGTTAAGACACAAAAGAATAAGCTTAATCCAAATCTGAATATACATTTTTAATGGTAATGCAAACATATTTTTACCAGAGATTAGCACAAAATCTTCTTTTAGATACTCAAATCTCATAAAATAAATTCCTTCTTATATTAGCTATCTTTTTGGGAAATATGAGCCTATTCTAATTTTACCATCAAGGTAATTGTCAGTGTTGACTGACTTACCCAGTTCATGAAGCTAGTCAGAAACAAAAGCTAAAATATAAATCTCATAAATCCAGGGTAACATATTTTCCAGGATGTTATCACCGGAATGGTTAAATTCAAGACAATATATCCAACTTATTAATGCAAGACTATGGGAAGGAAAAATTTGCTGTTCATATTAGAAATATATTGGGTAGGATTTATTAATGTACAGATGTTTTCCAAGATATCAAGAATGGGGTTCTTTCCTCAAAGATTTATGAGAGCATTGTAACTTTAAAAATAGAATAAACTCTCATCAGAAGGTCCATAGCATTTTTGAAATGAGTAGAGTCATAAGACTGATTTCTTATTACCATGTATGTTCTTAATCTAAAGTAGTTATTAATATGTTTTGCCTGGTTTTATTTACTTATGTTTCTAATTATACTATCAGAAAATTATAAAATATTCCAGTTTCTTTGGAATGTTTCATTAAGAACTATTTAGAAACTTAATTCTATGATGAGATTTTTTTCTGAAAAAACTACAAATGCAGTTTTTGGCATCAAATTACTGAAGTACTAGTTTTAGCCCTATCACTTGACAGTCTTGAAAATTCTGACAACTTACTTAACTCTTTGCACCTCAGTTTCTCAAACTATTAAAAGGATTGCTATGGGAATCAGATCCAATGAAAAATCGTTTAATTCCCACTTTGATTTTAGTTAATGTGCTTAACACTGCAGACCTGAAGAGGGGTGGTAAACTGTTATTTTTTTTGAAGGGACTGGCATTCTGCCATAGGTGAGATAAGTCAAAAAAATAAGATTGCAAAGGTTTTTGATAAATTACAAAATTGTTTGCAAGTATAAGGGTTGTTGTAACAGTATGTTTACTAAAAAGGTGAAATGAGCAATGACCTATTATGATTGAAGTTACTGTCCATGCTTACAACCTGTAAGTCCTGTGATCCTTCAGTAATCACTGGGAAATACTTGTGAAAGTAATATTGATAATACTGTCAAGGGTTATCTGATAGTCTCAGAAATGTGATACAGTTTTAATGGTTACTGGGGGGGGGTGCGGGAAATATGTTGAAAAGGAAGAGAGAAGGGGGTTTTCCCTGGTGGTACAGGGATTCAAGACACAGTGCTATTAAGCTATAGCCAGCCACTGCAGCACGAGCTCTATTCCTGGCCAGGAAGCTTCCCACATGGTGCAGCAGACCTCTCCTGCCTCAACCATTGCTCCCTCAGTAGTGTATTTCAGTAGATCCTCCTGTTCTACTCCCCACTTTGTCTCTGGTGAATCCTCTTACTTCTTGCACCTCTGGCCTACACCCCAGTTCTTGTATACACAAATAAACAGATCTTCAAAAAAGAAAAGAGAAGGCAGGAGGGAGTCAAAGAAAAAAAAAAAAAAGGAGCACGAGGCCAATGTGCTAAAATTTGATCTACAGTAAAGCAACATTACCCCCAGTTTGTCCCCAGA
Organism: Scalopus aquaticus; assembly: GCA_004024925.1. Taxonomy (NCBI): domain Eukaryota; kingdom Metazoa; phylum Chordata; class Mammalia; order Eulipotyphla; family Talpidae; genus Scalopus; species Scalopus aquaticus. The sequence continues at coordinate 239,645 of PVIJ01000289.1, forward strand.
TAAACATATTTTTTTTAAAGCAGATGTAAATAATTCAGCGAGAACTCCTATTTGCCTTGATTAAATGACTAGAAAGCAGAGATACATGAAATAAGATCAGTTAATCACAACATAAAGATAAGATTTTGCATTTATCCTTCAAGCAATTTATGGATTATTTTTCTATGTGCTGCCAATGCCAATCTTTTTTTTTTTTTCTTTTCCAGTATATCCCTCTGGACTACAATGCCTATCTTTCCCCCTTTACTATGACTAATTTCCAATGGAAGTTTCCATTCTGAGGAGGACATCATTTATTTGCTAAAATAAAGTGATCAAAAATTAATGATATTCTGAAGATTCACTTCCTCTGTGTGGAGAGTTATTCTTCACTCATAGCATATTTATTGGTGAACCACTTATAGGAATTGTACTGGAATCTGGGAGTTAAAAATCAATAATACCTGCCTTGAGTGTCATATAATCTGCCTGAAATGCTCTTCCTCTGGGTACTGCATGGATCTGCCCTCTCATCATATCCCTCAGGTAGTTCTCAAAGACAAATTTCTCAATAAGCATTTTCCTTGTCCCTTGCATCTAGAATTTCCACTACTCCCTGACACACAATCCCTATTCTTGCTTTTTTCCTCCCTCTACACCTATTACCATCTATTCTACTTTACTTACTTGTCTTACTTATTCTCTCTCTCACTGGAATATAAGATCTATGAAAGAGGTATTATTATTATTATTATTATTATTATTATTATTATTAGTTCTTTAGTCCATGCACTTAGAATAGTACCTAACACATACTGGGTATTGAGCAATACACGTTGAATGGAAGACTGAAGAGCGACTTGGACAATCCTAATCTGATACCAAACCATCTCTTTTTCTGGTTAGGAGAATGATTCATTCTTTCAGTTGACCATATATGAGATATTTTGAAATTGTATTAAGGCTTATTTGCATTCCTAGAGGAGAGATTCTACACCATTTTAATCCTAGAGTTTAACTCGGCAGCCAGAATAATCAAAATGAAGTAGCAAAATGAATGTGGGAAATGAGTGAAATGCTTTTTTTTTCCCCCCGAAAAAGCCTGGGTGGCAAAGCTGGTAACATTAATAATGTCTATGGATTAGGCAGCATTAGCCTCTAAAACTATTAGACAAATCGGCATGGAAAATGAACTGACTTTGGAAAACTGAGCAACGTTCTGTGATGTAAAAACAAGATAAAATAAGACCTGCTTGGCACCCTGCCATAGAATTTAAGTCATCTTCACAACTGTTACTACATCACACCAAATATAAACTCAACATTACACTGAATTTTGGAAATAATCCTCAGGGGAAGCTGGAGTGCTAGCATGATGCTATACCTCCTGGACATGGAGTCATTCTCCACCCCTGCCCCTAGTCTCAGTATTATCTAGAACCTTGTTTAGTACTGTGTATCACTGCTTATTCCTTTGTACTATGAAAATACTCCTGTCCCACTTCTTTATGGTTAATCTCTGTTTTTTTTTTTTCTCCCTTGCTATCTGTCAGCATGGTCTATTGCTGGATCCTCTTTGATCACTTTCAAAACTGCTCTTCCTACTTCATCATAATGCATTTGAAAATCTAATTAAAAAAGATAATTTTCTAGTAAAATAGATATCCAAAATAGTCTCAAGAAAGAATAAATTTCAATAGATTAACATATCGAAAGAAGTTGAGATTAAATCTAACATTCTACTCCCATCAAGAGTTCTAAAGCATAGGCATTGTAAGACTACTTCACAGGCAGACTTTAAGACTCATCTCCCTGGGTCTCCCTGGTGGCACAGTGGTTAAGCACTGCACTGTGGAGCTGTCAGCAGCAACGTGAGTTAGACGCTCGGCCTGATAGATTCCCACATGGCGCAGCAGACCTCTCCTGCCTCGCCTGCTGCTCCCCTCAGCAGTGTATTTCCGTTGATCTGCCTGTTCTGCTCCCCACTCTGCCTCTGGTGAACGCTCTCGCCACCCCACGCCTCTGGCCTGTACTCTAGTATTGTATGCAAAAATAAATAAATCTTAAAAAAAAAAAGACTCACCTTCCCTTCCCATTCAATGGCTCTTGCCTCCTGGATGCATTTGTATAGTGCCTGCTCTCACTGAGTAGGGCGACCTGTGTAACCATGAGATATTGTGGAAATGAAGAATTGTGTGTGTCTTCTGACATTGTCATAAAATGTGTTGCACCTCTGCATTGCTCTTTGTTTTTTTTTTTAAGATTTATTTATCTATGCATACAAGAACTGGAGTCCAGGCCAGAGGTGCAGGGGGTGAGAGGATTCACCAAAGACAGAGTGGGGAGCAGAACAGGCAGATCTACTGAAATACACTGCTGAGGGGAGCAGCAGGCAAGGTAGGAGAGGTCTGCACCACCATGTGGGAAGCTCCCTGGCCAGGGATGGAACTTGTGCTGCAGTGGCTATAGCTTCATAGTTCTAAGACTTAACCCACTGCACCACCAGGGAAGCCCTGCACTGCTCTTTCTTGACTAATGAGCTTGGGGAAACAAGTTTTCTTGCCATGAAGACTGCTTCTGCTATCCATATTCCAAAGATTTCCAAATCAGTATGCCCAATCCTGACCATTCTTTGGAAACTTGAATCTTCTCTATTTAACTTCTTGCTTCATCTTGCTTTTTGAGATGATAAGCATCTCACAATTAACATGGTCAAAACATAACTCTTGTCACAGTCCCCACTCAACCTCCTTATTCCCTATTCACTCTGATTGCTATGAATTCCACAAACTTATACTCACTTGCTCCAGAAGAAAAATCTGTATGTTTTCTTTTTTCAAACCTTGTAACCTATTCATCAGTAAATCTTGCTGAGTATCTCCAAAACATACTCTGAATTGCATCCACTATGTCAAGTTCCATTCTTATTGTCTGCACTTGTTCTACCATTTCTTGCACAAACTACAGTAGACTTCTAACTGGTATATTTGTTTTCAATTTTCAAACCAACCTTCACACAGCAACCAGATGGCCCTTTAAAGAAGTAAATCAGTTATTTTTGTGGTTTTCTAATTCCTTTGAAAGGTAATTCAAACTCTGTACTCTGGTTTATAAAACTTGCTTTTTTCTTATAATTTCATTAAATACCTTTCTGTCCTTCAATCAATATACATCTACAGCACTGTTTTTTTGTCTGTCTGAACTTGTTTCCTATACAAAGCTTTTCACTAAATGTGCCTTTGTTCAGAATTCTCTTTTTCCTGTTCTTTCAATGACCAGGACCTTCCTATCATTTAAAATATCACCTATTTAGAGAAGCTAAACCATCTATAATTATGTGACCATATTTCCAGTAGTTGTATAGTACTCATTATATAATATTTATGATTTAAAAATTTACTTGTTGCATATGTTAGGATGAAAAATAAGTCCTATTATATATTTCTGGGTCTGCCAAGTTCTAGACTGGCAAATAATCAAACTAGCATTAGACAGATTGATGAGAAAAAGTTAAAAAGAATTTAATAGCACCATGTAGATCTCCTGTATACATGAGAGAGACCCAGCAGGACTAAGTAACTTGTCCACATGGTTTCAGATTCCAACTTAAATAGCTTAGCCAATACAAAGGACTCTGGAGGGTGATAAAGAAAGGAAAGGAAGGTCATTGGTGAAGGCATAGCAAACAAAGATATGCAGATAAAAGTTTTTCCTTCTTCTATAAAAAGAAATAGGAGATTAGGTACATATTTAAGGATGTAATTTTTTTTTTTTAAAGCAACTTCTACCCAGCCTTCAGAGTCCTTGATTTGAAACCAATCTTTTGCCAAAAGACTTATTTTGGGGGGTGAAAGATTTTTGATCATATATAATATTTCCACAAGTTTGAGAATCCAGTATTTCTCATTTATTGTGGTATCCTCACTGTCTTCATCAGTGTCTAACATAGAGTAAGTCATTAATTAAGTTTGTCCTTGTGAACGTGGACTTCTGTGTGATTCACTTGAACAGCTTGAGTAAATCAGAACACGTGTTGTCACTAGATATCAAAACTACAGGATTATTTTCCCATAATCAGTGTAAAGTTTCTGAAAGTGAAAATGTCTGAAGTAGGTTCCTGAAGAATGGATACAGTTGATCTAGGCAGTGTTCTAAATTGAAATTTTTTCATTACAACATGCTGGAATTTGAATGCATTTTAAAAATCGAAATTGTTAAAAATTAGTAAGAAAAACTCCGTGCTTTTTAAATGCTAGTTTTAAAGGACTGCTCTGCTGATTAATATTATTTCATTTTCACTTTTTAAATAAATAAAAAAAAGTATCCTCAAAAATGGAAACAAAACAATAAAATGTTGGATAATCTTCAAATTTAAATGTAGCCTATCAGTTTTTTTTTAACTAGACTGACTAGCAATAACCAGTGACAGATTTTCAGTTCTTTTTGTCTCTGTCTTGAGAGGCTAATAAAAATCCATACGAGATTCAAATCTAAAAAATAAAATCAAAGTACATGAAATTGAAACAAATGCCACCTATTTACAACTGCTTTATTAAAATATAGGTTAGAAGGGGTGAAATGTACTATATGGAATATTAAATTTTATTGCTTTATATGTTGTAGGGAACCACAATTTTTTCATCATAGTTTGAAAGTATAAAAACATTTAAACAAAAAGTAATTTCCAGAAAGAAATGGCAGTGCGTTAGGTTATTTAAACAAACACTAGGAAGCATTTCACCTAACCTATGCTAATGAGTACTTTCAAAATTATATGCAGCTTTTCCCAAGGAAGTAATAGTTTTATAAAAGTGAAATCAAATATAATGTTATTCAGTATACTAGTTTAATTGTAGTGTTACTGTTCTAAGCATGTGCCTGTTTCAACCAGGTAGATTATAAACTAAAATTATAATAAAAAATGAAACCCAAGAAAAGGCACAGATGCAGAATACAAGAGAATACAATAATTCCCAAACTCTGCATTTCCATGTAATGTTGTTTTTCACATCTGTCATGATTATAAGTATCACAATCATATCTTCAAATAAAGGCTATATTTTATAGTAAAGTTGTAATTAAAAGAAATCAGTAACAGCTAGACAAACCAAAATTCAGAGAGTAAAAATGAACCCAGTGATGAGCAAAAATTAATGAATCAGAGAAAGCAATACACTTTTACTGATTTAAATTTTACTACTTTAAATCTACCTTCTTTTGGTATTCTGAAAAAACAATTTCATTGGTAAAGATAGCTCTTCCCATGTGATTTAGCACATATTCTGGCCTATTCAGTATTGCAATAGGCAAAAAAATGTTATTTTTGACAAATCAATGTACTAGTAGGTTAAGAGTCAAAATGCTCTAAAACCTAAGAATATAGTTTCTTTGCAAATCCAGAAAGGAACACAGAGGGATTTTCATAGCTGGATGATGAAACTTGGAATAAATGAATGAGAAACAGACTTAGCATTCAGTTATCTTTATCCCTTTGTCAGTGCAGTTCTGAGGCACTTGATAGGGAGATTAGAAGATAAAAAACAATACAAATGTAGAGACAGTTCATGGTGGCAGAAACCTAGAGTTGGATGTGATGTTAATGTTCACAGTAAACAGAAGAGATACTAATGAGGTAATTAGCACCTATCTCATAAATATTTCAATGCATAACGAAGACATAAATAACCGAAAGTGGTGATATACAGTGGAGATAGTCCGAAGATACATGCTAAACAGGAATATTCAGAAAGTGAAATACTATCCAACTAAATAAATGATCAGGCACTTAATTGATATTATGTTTATACATTTTATACAAATATTTGTTTAATTATGAAAGTAATATATCAATGTAGGGAATTTTATATCTAAGTATGCATAGAAAAATAAAATCATCCACACCCCTTCTATTTAAAAACAGCCACTTAGCAAATTTATTTTCTTTCTATCCTTTTTCAGTAGATTTTATAAACGTTATTATTTAGATTATCTTTATTATTACATAAGTAAAACATTTTCATTGTGTGAGATTTTACAAGTAAAAATTCACATTCAGAGGAAATTAAGAGCAATCTACCACACCGAGAATCCATTATTAATGTTAACACCTTTGTATATAACCTTATATGTATATATTTTCTGTTACTTTTCCAGTTTTATTTATCCCCTTCCTACCACTTAATTTTAATTCTCTACATGTGTAGCTTATCATTTTCTTGGCTTAGGGTGCCCTTGCTGTTTTTAATACAGCCTTCTCCTCTCTGCATTCTCCATGTACACCATTTTCCTGGCTAATTTATTTATAATGAATTTCTTTTAAATGTAATACCTATTCCTGACATTGTTGTTAATTTTCGGACAGTATGTGATTTCTCCCTTCACTACAATTCTCCCACCCTATTCTTCCCCTCCTGGACGCCCCAGATCTATGGTCAGTTTTCAAGGTTTATCTTTATCTGACCCTCTGTTCAGTTTCTCTATATTCTGCATGTAAGTGGAACCATCTGATATTTATCTTGATTCAGAAATCAGTCTTCCCCTTGTTCTTGCCACCAGCAAGTCTTCCTTGATATTGTCTGCTCTCGTTCAGGTAAGTGATCAATCCTGGTGTTCCCATAGATTCAGGATAAATCTTTTATCAAATCACTTATATAGAAATGTTATTTATTTTATTTTTGTACTTGTGTGTGCCTCTAGACCCCGGTTCTTATGTCAAGAGTATCTGGTGCAATACACAGTCTACATTAGATGCTCAGATAAGGTTAATATAATGTCATCATTATATTAAAAAGTTTTTATCTCTCTCCCATTTCTCATTGGATGTTTTGATTTTCATATTGATCACTGTGTATTTGTTAAACAAAAATACTCCATTTCTTGTGTGTGTATATGTATTAGTATAACAAGTTCATGTTATTGTCAAAGGCCTGGTACAACAAATTACCACTAACTAGGTGAATTAAAACAATAGAAATTTATACTCACATTTCTGTAGGCTAAAAATCTGAAATTCAGGTGTTGGTGAAGCTCCCTCTGAAAGTTCTAGGGAAAAGTCTTTCATGTCTCTTCCTGGCTTCTGAGGGTTGGCAGTACATGGGAAATTTTCAACTTTGCCTCCTTTAGTTTGTTTGGCTGGCCAATAATAAATTTACATGAGAGACATTAGTAAGAAAAAAGACAAATTTTGTGCACATAGGTTCGTAAAATATGGTGGATAACCAAAAACACCTCGTTTAATAGTTTGTAGACAAACAAACAATAAATCTATGAAGAACAGACAGGACTAAAAGTTCTTGAAAGCTTGATTTGGACAACTATTTAGTGAGCTAAACAGAGCCTGTTTACAACTTTACCATCTCTGTCTCTGATCACAAAGGTGTTTCTGCATATGTGTGACTAGGACATTTTCTGTAGAGATTTATTTCCCGATTTCAGGGGAACAAAGAGGAGGCGAATCATAGAAAATCTCTGCATTTAGGAGAAAGGGTGGTTAGGTTATCATTTAGTCACTGACATGTTGAATTCAAATTAAACAGTATTCCATTTTGGTATGTCTTGGGTGGGGGGCTCTTTACTAGCATTCCTTGGTTTATAGTTAGATCATTCCAGTCTCTCTCCATCATCATTTGCTTTTTCATCCCTCGGTGTGTTTTCTCTGTATCTTTGTGTTCAAATTTCCCTTTCCTTTCTGTTAGAGTAACACCAGTTATTGCACTTAGGGTTCACTTTTATCTAGCACGTCATCATCTTGACTACCTCTGCAAAGACTATGACTTCAAATAACATCATACCCACTTATCAGACATGAGGACTTGAGCATATCATTTGGGGGAATGTCATTTAACCCTTTAAGTACACAATCCCATAAATACTCTATACATTATGTTGGCATATTGTCACCCTGGAATTCTTGGGAAAATCAGCTTTCCAGTCATTTAAAATTGATAAGTTTAAATAGTATCAGCTGAAACGTATTTGAAACGTGCATTGATATTCATTGCCATTGGCTTGTAATTTTAACAAATGTGTCCATTACTAAAATCCTGGGGCATATCCTTGTAAATTAAATATAATACAAAGTTTTAAGAAGCTAATAATTCTCTTACAGATGACTGAAAGATGAACCTTTTGCTTACTAGAGTAATACTGGATGTAATAAGGTTTCACCAGCTCTCCTATTCATTGAGCATACTTCTTAAACATGTCTATGATATATTTTCTACAATATTATTACTATAGATGTAGTTAGTTGGGTGTCCCATAAGAGTTCTGAGCACTCATACATGTTAAAATAAATGAAATGCATTTTAGGAAAGTGGTAACTGGGTAATTTACATCATTTAAAAGATACATAAACTGGCAACTGAAATTTGAATGATTTTTCAAATATTATGAATTTGTCATAGTTGCAGACTTCACACAATTAGATTCATGTGATGAAGTACAACAAAATATTACTATGTCTGATATAAATGTGATAAGTGGATAAAATTAAACTAGATATTACGGTAACATAATCAAATAATATTAATAAGTACTTTGGGAACACAAAAAAGTAGTGGATCTTCTGAACGTGTTATCATTTGAATTGGAGGTTTTGTGGTTTTATGAATAAATTGTTGTTCAGAAAAAAATTATTTTTTCAGCACACATTTCTTGAGTGTACTGTCTAGCCAACTCTACATTTATTTTTAATGCTCTGCAGTCAAAATTATGTCTTCTCTGTGACTTACTTTATAGCATTGCATATACAAAGTTTTTTCCCATTTATATACCATGTGATTATTGCTTTTTTATTGGGTTTGTATGTTTTCATTTTTCATACTTTAAACTTATTGTTTATTTTGCCATATACTTTTTATTTTCAAGATTCTCATTCTGCTAATAAACTGGTATACTTCAGTCTAAATTTGGTAAGGCACAGACATGACAGTTTTATTTTTTTTTCTAGCTATTGCCTTCAAAAATACTCTTTTATACCTTCTTTCTTTCCAGTCATTTTCAAGCAAAAAGGACATATTTCTCTCTAAGCCAGTTAAAACTTAGCTCACATCTAAATCTAATTTTTTTTTGCACCATTTCTTCTCATTCTAGCTCAGACCCAACTTGTCACCCCAGAGACCTGCACTGAAGAAAGATAATTTGTTCTTTTTCCTCCTTCATCCTGACCTAGTTCCATTGTCCTTCCATATACTTTTGTTTTTGCTTTTGGCTTCTACTGGTGTAAGTAAAAGGGGATGGACAGCTCTAGAAGAAAGAAGAAAGACTGTTGCAGTGTTGAAATCTGCTTATCAGTGTGTTCTGCGGGATAAAAACAACCAAATGCTAAGTAGTTTTCCCAGGAATCTATTAGATAGAACCACCCACATCCATTGCTTTATTCTTTGGTATTCCTAAAATAATCTTTCATGAACTGTCTTTAGTCATTTTAAATTAGTCCTTAGTGTCTTCCTTTATGGAGGCAGAGCACTGACAAGATGGTTCATGTTTAACTGTTATAACATGTTTACTTGGCTCATGGAAAACCCACCCATCTGCTCTGTTCCTACCCACCATGCCAAATTGAGAAAGTGCAGGCTTTGTCTTTCCAGCCTGATGTCTTTCCTATGCCACAACTCAGATAAAAACATGATGTCCATCAATCACCATTTATTTATAGCTGCTGAATCTGTATTTTGCTATGAAGAACATTTTATTAAATTGAGGTAACATTGGTTTACAATACTGCACATGATTTAGGAGAATAATTTCAGATCCAGGTTACCAGACCACACCCACCACCTCAATCACTAATCCAAATAAGCAGTTTTCTTGTTCAAGGCATGGACTGCTCATCTCTCCTCCCAGGGAATCTTACTCTGTTCTAGTGTTTTTATTTTTATTTATTTTCTCAGATTTTGCTCTGGGGTGAAAATGGTGAGATCAAAATTTACTCAGGAATATTTTGCAGGGAGTAGAGCTGCCTTACTAGTTTCTAGTTACTATGAGACTATGGTTTACTTCTTGTATTTGTTCTTCCACGATTTTCTATTCTCACAAACAGGAAAATCTCTCCTTGTGCTACTTTGAAAGGGTTCATGTTCCTTGCAAGGAAGTGAGATCTGACAAAACACCTTGCGAACTAAGGTCATCTAATTCCTGAATGTAGAAAGGGATTTAGTATTTAAAAGAAGCAGAGTCAAGCTTTGAAGTAGCCAAGTTACCAGAGTCACATGTAAACAGTATTTTCCTGATTTGAACATGTCATGTAAGCTCTGTTTATGGTGACCTATCTACACTTTATGGTTTACTTCTTGTATTTGTTCTTCTATCTGTCTGCTCTGTTGGTGAATAGAATGGAATAACCATTGTGATCATAGCTCCTACAGCACTATTCTATCAGCAATTTGTTCTTCCAAAAGCAAATAGCAGAACCCTTTCAGGAAGTTTTGTCTCTGACTCTTGCTAGAGGCATGCTTTGTGTCACCAAACTCTAGGAACAATGTCTGTTTACCTACAGCTATGATCAGTTGTCCAAGTCAAATAGGACTTCTAAGGTCAAGTTCAACTAAATTTCCACTTCCAACTTCTGCATTTTCCTATTTACATGAACTCTGAATTGGCAGTGACCTTTAGAGATGACAGTGCTTTTGTCAATGGAGACAGTAGAAAAAGAGTAAAAGAAGAGTGGAAAGAATTCAAAATTGCTTATAACAAACTGTTTAATTTAATATGCCTGTAGTATGACCAGAGATGTTCCTGTAGTTTCCTAACTACAGGATAGAATGGTATAACTTTGAGTGATACAGTTTTGATCCTCCTCTCAATTCATTGGGTATGTTGTTCCTCTTTTCAAATAAGTGCCTAAGACAGGAAACCTGACTCAACTCAACTAAACCTGACTATCTCAAGGGGCTAAAGTCAAGGTGTTGTCAGGGTTGAAGCCCTTTATATATGTTCTTGATATGATTATTTTGCTTAACTTTTCCAGTTTTTAGGGGTCTAATTTGCAATTGGTCTTTCACAGATTGCCATGAATTTAGCATTTAAACACAACATCCATTTATTACATCATGATTCTCAAGGTCACAAGTCCAATGAGCACTATTAATAAAGGTAGGTCTCACATTCACTCAGCCAAATGATGAACCCATGACCAGACTATATATATGCCTGTATTTATGCATATATATTTATGCATACAGAGAGGAATTTAACATTTATGTAAAATGGAGCAAGGAAAGAGGCAAGGACAAAATTACTGAGATTGGATTTGTTTGGGTACTCAAAGGTTGATATCAAGGTGTCATACAGATGATGTCATTATTCATGGATTCATCCTTTGGTTGAGTGAAACTGAAACACATTAATTAGCAGTGCTCACTGGACTAATTGCAATAAAGGCAGCTGTTTTCTACTGGACACATGGTATTTTCTTATTGTAAAAATTCCAAAGAGGAACCAGATATCTTTAGAGGCCCCCTAGAGTTTTGAGAATTGGAGTCAATGGAGAGAGATGAATAAGACTGATTAAGAAAGGAAAGAAAACAGGGTCCAAGGCAGATGCTCCTTTCCTTAATAGAGCTTGAAGCATCTTCTCTGTTGTAGCTCCTGGTTTAGAATTAGGTGTTGATTGAGACATATAAGTGGAAAATGAAATTCTCAACCAAAAAACAGGAAAACTATAGATATTTTGTGTCTCTGTAGACATATGTAGGAAGATTTCTTCACTGAGAAAAAAACAAAACTACATTGTTAGGATAAGTAGAAATTAAAAAATTCAGAATATAAAAAAATGCATTTATCCAGTTATTTAAATGTTCCCTGGAGTAAGAAATATTCATGTTAATTAGAAAACTGGACATGTACAGATATAAAATTTGAGCAATTTTAATTTAGAACATCCTTTAAAATTAAGATAGCTACTTTCCCTTTGATCTTAATACTGCTTGAACAATAACGAAGGACAATTCTGGAGTGCCCTTAAGATGGCCCCTACTAATGAGGTTCAGTTTATTAAGATTCCTTAATGTTAATGAAAATACTGGGACCAAGAACTGAGACCTGATTTTTCAAAAGTATTACCCCATTATTTATAATTCTATACTCATTTCTAATTCTAAATGTAAGACTGTTTATATATTCTTTCCTTCTGGTTAAATAATCAGCCATTTGGAAAGAAGGGCATTAGCATTAAGTTTATTGAAGAAAAAGGGACACAAGAGCCTTTGAAGAATCATATAATGGAAGACTAAAATCTCTCCCCTTTTGGCGCTAAATAACTCAGAAATATGCCCAACTAAAACAATGAGTAAAAATGTAGTCTTGGTTTAATTCACCATAATTCAATCAATTTTTAAAATTAAATAACAAAGCTTCCCAACCTTGTGTAATGATGCAAAATCTACACCAAAATGAAACAGATTGAAATAAACTAATCATGAAAGCCTTTAAAGATAGCTTGTTATATTAGGAAGTAAATCTCTAGAATATATTGCAATATACCTTCATGGGACTTTTTCATTAAATAAAAAATATTTATAATTGCTTCTAAAGAATATATTAGATCATTCCTGACATGTAAAGATATTAGGAGTCATCAGTGCACCTTTACAACTGGAAAAGAGCTATACACACTGAAAAATTAATGACTTTCTTTTGAATCATAAAAATTGAGTTTGTAGGAAAAAAATGTCATCTCAAAATATGGAGAGGCAGATGAATAGATAAAATCACTGCTGAGATGTGATTAGCTGAAGCAGAAGTCACTGAGCCATTTAATGGTAGGCACTTACCTGGTAATTTTGCTGAATTACTGGAGCCTAAGTGTGGCCTAACTAGGGTGTTAGAAACTCCGACGGCTACAGATCTCCCTACTGAGATCTCCCTACACCTACCTAAGACCTCAATCAAAATGTTATAGGTTCTCACAAGAAAAATTTCAGAAAGATCCTACTTCTGACTAATCAGACTCAAATTTGAATATACTACACTTGTTGGAATATCAGACATGGATTTAAAAATCTTGGCTTAATATGTTAAGGTCATTAATGAGGAGAAAACATAAAATGATAGGTTGTATATGCAAAGAACCTCTAAAAATAATTTAAAATCAATGCTAGAAATAAGAAACATTATAACAGAAATAGAAAAGAGTCAGTGGCTTTAAAGATAGGGCATTGGAGTATGTTGATCTGAAATGCAAAGAGAATAAAAAAGAAAGGAACCAATAGAACTAATACCTAAAAATGTGAGACAATATCAAAAAAGGTTTAACATGCATACAATTGGAATACATGAATGACAAGGAAAAAAGCAGAACAGAGGAAATATTTAAGTGAAAAAATGTCAAGAAGTTTGCAAAATGAATGGTTGAAAATAAACCACATGCCCAGGATGTTTAAAGAACACTAGAACAACAATAAAAACAAAAACTAACCAAACCCCACATTTAGGAATATTACATAGGGACTCTAGAAAACCAAAACAAACAAGCAAACAAGCCAACATACAAACCCTGAAAAACTCAGACAAAAAAGCATTAATTGTTGAGAGATCAAAGAATGAAAAATATAGGAATTTCTCATCAGAATCTAGACAATTAAAAAGAGGATGAGTTGAAGTATTTGAAGTGTTTAGAGAAACATATTATAGCAGTCTCCCTGCCCCCTTATCTACAGGGGATATACTATAATATCCCAAAGAATGCTTGAAACCAGAGATTATACCAAACCCTATATAGAGCAGGATTTTTTCCCTATACATACATATATATCTATGATAAAATTTAATTTATAAATTAAGTACAGTAAGAGAATCCAATAATAACTTAAATAGAACAATTATAATGTGCTACCTCAATCTGTGTCTCTCAAAATAATCATATTTTAAGTAACATTTTCAACTATGGCTGACAGCAGGTATATGAAACTCCAGAAAGTAAAACCACACAGAGGGGAGAATTACCATATCCACCAATGTAGAATTTTCTATCTAGTGAAGTTATCCTTCAAAAGTAAGGGAGAAATTCTTTGACTGACAAAAACTGAGGGTATTCAGTAATAGGAGACCTGGCTTGAAAAAATATTTAAAATTCTCTAGGCTGAAGGAAAATTATATAGTTCAGAAAATGAAATCTACATAAAGACATTAAAATTACTGCAGAAGGAAATACTCTATTATAAGGTACCTGCACTACACATGGGTAGTAGTGTTATTTGATTGTGGGCATAGGTTAGTCCAAAAGCATTTACTGTAAATATTTCCAGAATTAAATTAAAAAGTAATAAAAACAAGTTCCCACTATATGCTCTCTATAAGAACTTACTTCAAATACAAATACCCAGACTAGTTAAAAAAATAGAATAAAGATATACCTTCCTATCACCAATCAATAGAAAGCTTGAGTATCTAAATTAATTTCAGTGAAATCAGTCTTCCAAAATAAGAATTATCAGGGATAAAGAAGAGTACCACGAAATCATAATGAGTTCATTTCTCTAAGAAGAAATAATAATTCTAAAAAATGTATGCATCTAACATCAATGTATCAAAATACAGGAGGCAAAACCTAATAAAACTAAGGAAGAAAGAGACCAAGTTTTCTATTATGTTTGAGCTTCTACGTTCTTTTGTCAGTAATTGATACATCAAGCAGGCAAAAATCAATAAGGATGTAGATAAACTGAGCAGTACAATCAATCAACTTTATCTAATTGACATTTATAAAATACTTCATGCAGCAACAGCAGAATACACATTCTTCTCAAGCTTCTGTGGAAAATTCCCAAGGATAGATCATATTCTTTGCCATTAAACAAACTTCAACACACAAAATAGTATAAATAATATAAAGCATCTTTGCAGACTAAAATAAACTCAATCAAAAATCAAAAACAGATAGCTGGAAAATAACCAAAAATTTCTAAATCATACAGTACATTTTAAAATAATTTAATGGACTATGAAGTTTCACGAGAAGTTTTTAAAAATCGAAAATATATGAAAACACAACTTATCAAAATTTGTGGGATGTAGTTAAAGCAGTGCTTAGAGGGAAATTTATAGCATATGTTAGAAAAGAAGATAATCTAATATCAATAACTTAAACTTCTGCATCATGAAACTAAAGAAAGAAGAAAAAGTTAAGACAAGGCAAGCAAATGAAAGAACAAATCAATGTTAAATAAAAGAAAAGGAAAGCATCAGGTACTGATTTTTTTTCTGATAAATATTTCTAAGAATTTAATGAAGAAATTATACTATTTCTCCATAACAGTTTAAAAACATAGAAGTGGTAAAATTAGCTCTCCACTTTAACTAAATAAGCCAGCAGTATCCTAATATGTAATACAGATAATAATATAAAGAGAAGAAAATTAGGTACCAACCACTTTCATGAATATAGAAGCAGAAATCTTTAGCAAAATATTAACAAACACAACTAAGCAATTTGTAAAAATGATAATACATCATGATTAAGTGGGATTCATTATTGAATTGCAAGGTTTCTTGATGAATCAATCTAATTCAGCATATTAACAGAATGAATAAAAGACAACATAATCATATTAATAGATTCAGGAAAAGCTTTAAAGAAAATGAACATCATTCATGATAAATTATTGCAAAACTAGGAATATAGAGAACTTCCTTAACCTAGGAATGGAAAGGGCAATGTCTGTAGCTTCTGACATCCTTATGGTGAAACAATGACCACTGACTCCCCACATTTGTGAGCAAGGTTAGTGTTTCATCACTCACTACCCTTACTCAACATCATACTGGAAGAAGTAATTAGTTGCAATAAGCTAAGAAAAAGCAGTCGTTAGACAGATTGGAGGAAAAGAAATAAAGTTTTTTTTTTCATTTGCAGATGACATGATTACTTATGCAGAAAACACTAAAGATTACAAAAAACCTGGAAGAATAGACAGTATAGCAAGGTTGTAGAATGCAATGTCAATAAATGAAATTACTTATAAGTCACAATGAATACATAGAAATTAAAATTTAATAAAGATACTATTTAAAATAGTGCCCCCAAATGAAGTACTTTATTTTTTTATGAGGTAAAAGTAGTTTAAAAAAAGTCCATGTGATTAGATTAAGATCACATCACTTCAGATGTTTGGTATTGGTTCTGACCAGATAAAAACTTCAAACTGGTTCAACCTTGACTTGATAAAAATGAATCAGACAGGTCCTGATCTGATGAAACCAGTTCAAACCTTTCTAACCAGAGAAAACTGCTTCAAACTGGTTTGACCAGTTTAAACCAGTTTCGACTGGATAAACCAGTTCAAACTGGTTCTGACTGGCTCTGAATGAAGAAAACTGGTTCTGACCAGTTTAATCTGGTTTAAACAAGTTCTGATAGGTTCAATTGGTTCAAACCAGTTCTGACAGGTTTAAACTAGTTATCTGGTTGTGACTGGATAAAACTGGTGCATGTCATTTCTAAATGGATAAAACCACTTCGAACTGGTTCTGAATGGTTCTAAGCTGTTTTGACCTGATTTAACTGGTTCAAAGCAGTTCTGACAGATGCAAACCTATTATTGGAAGGTTCAAATTGGCTCTAACCAGTTCAAACCAGTTCTGAAAATCTCCACCAATTATTGACAGGTTCAAACCAGTTTTGACCAGTTCAAGCCAGTTCTGGCAGGTGCAAACGTATTATGACCAGCTAACATTGGTTTCTGAATGCACACAATGTTCTGACTGGTTCTGAATGTATTAAACCAGGTTAAATCTCTTCTCACTGATTCTGACCAGTTCAGACTTGTTCTGATAGTTTTGAGTGGACAAAACTAGTTCGAACTGGTTCTGACCAGATATAAGCATTTCAAACCATTTCTGACTGGACAAAACTTGTACAAACTGGTTCAAACAACTTCTGACCAGATAAAATTGTTGCTAACCAGACCAAATGTTTGGAAACACTTTTTTGACAAGATAAAATTGGCTGTGACCCCATCAACTGAATTAACCCAACTCATAACAGTTTTGACTGGATCAAACCAGTTCAAACTGCTTCTGATCAGTTCAAACTGGTTCCAACAATTTCAGCTAGTTCAAACTGTAACTGTTTCCAACTGGTTCCAGCTGACTGCAAGTGGATTAGACCTTTTCCAACCAGTTCCATTCAGTTCCACCTGGCTCAAAGTATTTGTAAATGGTTCCAACCAACTCATACCAGGTCTAATTCTACATAACTGCTTTTAATGGGTTCAAATTGCTCCTAAAAGGTTATATGCAGTTTAAACCAGTTCCAGCCATTTCAAATCAGATAAATCTGGTTCTTGTAGATTCAAATTAGTTCCAACTGTTTGTACCAGTTCAAACCAAATTTAACTTATTCTAACAGTCTGAGATCATATCTTGTTGGTTCCAACCAACTCAAACTGGTTTGAAGAGGTACAAATGAGTTCTAGTTGGTCCCACCATGCTCAAGCTGGCTCTTAGTGTTTCAAAATAGCTCAAAGTGGCTCATACAAAGTCTAACCAGATCCAAGTGGTTCTCGCTGGTTCCAATCATCTCAAAGCAATATTAATTGGTTTCAACTGGCTCAAACCGTATCCAACTAGCTCAAACTAAAGCCAGTCCATTTAAACTGGCTCCACCTGGTTCATACCTGAACTAAGCAGTTATAACCAGATCCAACAGGTTCAGACTGGCTCAAACCATATCCAACTGGATCAAACCGAATCCAAACAGTTCCAACCAGCAAAAACAGGCTTCACCTGGACAGAAACGTAATGAAATGCCTGGAAGAGGCTCCCACTGGCTGTAGTCAGAGTCAGTTTGCACAAATCAGTTCAAACCTGCTTGTACTGGCTCTAGTCGGACCCAGTAGGCTTATACTAGCTTGAACTGGGTCCAAGCAGCAAAAAAACAAAACAAAACAAAAAAAACAGTTCAAACTGTCTCAAATCATTTCCAACTAGATCAATCTGGTTCCAAACATCTCCAATTGACCAAAACAGGTTCCAACTTGAAGAAACGGAAATAAATGGCTAGATGAATGTCAAACTTGCTCAAACTGGATCCAACTGGCACAATCGCTCAAACTAGCTCAAACCTTTTCCAACCAGCACAAACTGGTTCAGACTGGCTCCAACTGGTTCAAATCAGCTTGATCCTGTTTAAAATAGTTAAACTGGTTAAATGGTTTTAAACTGCTTCAAATTGGCTTACCAATTTAAGAAAAGAAATATTTGAGTTTTTGAACAGATGGTTATCTGATACATATTGATGTTTTCTGACAAATTACAGTCAAGATTTTTATAGTGAGATTTATCATAGGAGTTAAATATGCTCTTTTATAGAATGGAGTCTGAACAAGGAATATTCTTATTTGAGTATGGATTGTATTTCATGCATATTACATGACACAAGTTAGTAATTGTAATAACAAATTGATAGAAATATTGAGATGATGAGACATTAAATATTTTTTCAAGAAGCTTTGAAATATTTAAAATTTAATATATGTATCTGATATGCCAGGGATTTTTTAAAATCACTACATTTTCAAAACTTAGTCCATGGCTTAATAATTACAAAGTAATCAATAACATTTGTCAGATGACTGAGTGACTATGATAGGTGTATTCATCAGGAAAAATGAACTGGTCTCTGGTAACAAACAGTCCACAAGTCTCACTGAGTTAAAACAAAACATTCTTTTAAAATGAGTCCACTGCTGACTTGGATGAGTATCCCCGACATTGTCATCCACGCAATAATTCAATTTTCCAGTTTGTTTAGGTACTGTAGACTCATCACATCAACTATGATAGCAAGGGGGAAATGAGAAGCTGGGGTTTTTTCATTGCTTTAGCCCCAAAAGAAGGCATGTTATTTCAGCTCACATTTAATTGTTTCCATTTAATTGCAAGGGGGACTGGGAAATAGAGGGAAAAACTGAATGATCAGTATCGTCTCTTTACCCACAATTAGTCAATAAAATTTAGTTCAATGAATGAATGAAGATAATGAAGGCAGAATAACTGGTCTATTTTACCATTTAGCCCAGTGTCTGACAGTTGACATTATCAAACAAGTGCCTTCTACCTTCAGCTTTTTGAAAATTTATTGTAATTTGTTTCTATTAAGGTTGTTTTCTATGTAATTTTACATTTTTTCAGTTTTAAATTTTAAATTCTTTTTTACTTTACAAGTATATAATGATACTGACATTTTTACAAGTACATAACGATACTGACATCTTTCATCAATAGATAACTGTCTTTAAAGACTCTGCATGAATCATCTGCTTTCATGATGTTCACTTTTATCCCTCTTCATTCAAAGTCCATTGTGGAATAACATAGGAACCAAACATATGGGTTTCTTTGAGGACCGCATTTATAAGAGAAATTCTACTCTATAATTTCATTTTCCAGGTTTCAGTTTCATTAAAAAGGAGACTTTGAAACTCGGCTTCTCAAAGTCTTTGAATATGAACCAATTTGCATTTCTAGGCAGAAAGTACCTGAAATATGTAGCCCTTTAATAATTAAATTTTTGTAATGAAATCAAGCCTGTTTCCTAAGGAGAAACAAAAGAAGTATTACAGAGAAGAGCAGAGAGTAGATAAGATTTATACATGTTGCAAAATGAAAAATAAACTAATTGGACTACTAAGGTGAAGTCAGACCCCAATAGAGCCAGAAAGAGGAAATCTACACTTTTTTTTTTCCCTATGATATTATTCTGAGAGTGTTAGGAAAGGAAAATCCAGTATAGCACTTCCAAGTCTGGGATGCCAGAATCTTTGTATCACTTAAGGTTAATAATGTTGTAGGCTGACGATTAAATGAACATCAGACAGATTAATAAGAGAAAAAAATGAAAAGTTTAATAATAATATGTAATGTCTCCTGTATTGGAAGAAGGTACCTTAAAAAAACACAAACAGGAAAATGAATACCTTTGTAGGCAAGGTCCACCACTTGCAACACTAAGTTGCTCACTCACAGGATTAAGAGTGTGTGTGTGTGCACTTGTATGAAAGTGAGAGAGCAAAAGTGAGAGTGAGAGTTAAAACAAATTACTTTAGGAATGGTAAGAAAGATTGTTGAGAATATTAAAACAAAATGAAACAATTAACACTTTGGATAAGGTACAGGGCATCTGGAGAAGGAACTCCATTATGAATTTACTAAAGAGCACTTGGGAGAGTTTGGAAAGTCCTAAATTTGCCTCAAATTTTATATGTCATCTCAATAGGCCTCAGGAATGATAACCTGTTAAGGATTATTTGCTCTGTCCAGGTAACCAGATTTGCAGTTTGTTTGAGCCTCTGACTTTCCATAATGAATGGGCTTAAACTTCCGATAGAAAGGAGAAAGCATTAACAAAAAGGCTTAGTGTTTATCCTTGGGAGCAGAAATAAAGGATATACTTGGAAGACTGCATTTCAGGATACAACCAATGTGGAGACTTCAGAATGAGAAAGGATCAAATGGGTGGTGGCAGCTACTGAAGGAAGGTGATAAGATGGAGACTAGTGTAAAGCAAGAACACGAAGTGATTCAGCGAAAACACCTTCTTTCACATTTTCTCTATAGCATTTTCTATTGTCTAATGCTTTCTGGAAGTCACATATATTTCTCCAGTATCAATTTTATTTCCTGAAGCCTTTTAGTAAAAACATTTGCTTTGAAGGTTGATAATTCTTAGATTAAGAAACTGCTTCATTCCACAGTAGACATTTCATATTTTTAAACTAGTTTTTATAAAATACGTGTTCTTATTTATTTTCTGAGCACTTTTTGCCCCTCCATTCTTTCATCAATTTTCAGAAAAAGAAGTTATATGTGAATCATTTCATTATTTTTCTTCCTTTGGCATTAAGCCTTAAGAACTGTTTTTGCATTAATCTGATCGGGGAGCTTCACACTTCATTTACTAACTACACATTAAAAAGAAGTTTTCATTTTCTACTGTTGAATATAGACCAACACAAATGCTCCATTACGGGTGAGCATCTTTTCCTTAATACCCAGAAACAACTATAAAGTTTTCTATGAAAGTTTTGGTATTAAATACAGAGGGATTATACTTTGAAAATGAGAAAACTCTTCTTTATTCCAGTTTATTTTCAAAATCAGACAGTTATCTCCTTGTTTATCTCTTATAATCTCTATACTCATTCAGTTCTAAACATATGCAGGTGCTGAAAAAATGCTTCTGCTCTTCACTCCATATACATATTTCATTTTTTGTAGCTTATTTTCTTATGTGTAAAGTATTGAGGATGTTTTGGTGAAAGAAATGGACATGATCCCGATCCTCAAGAAGTGTGTAATCTTTATGCCAGTAATTTAATGTCCATAATGCTATTTCTCCAAAACAAAACTATTTACAAGTTAGTTTTTACCTGATGGCCTCCTTCTAGTTAATTGTAGGGGAGGTAAAGTCATAGTTTGATGAACAGAATAGCTATTTTGGGTAGTCTTTGAGATCCTGAATATTTGCATTGACTAAAGCAACCTCCTCAACACCATATCACACTATGGAAGCAATAGAATTTCACTGCAATTTGGGTATTGTTTGTTAAAATAGTTATCCTACCCTGACCAACTCATAAGTTAAAATACTTATTTCTTAAAGTCATGAGAAGAAGATAATGTAAAAGTATTTCAGATGATGAGGGCTTTTGACTAAATTAATGGGAAGAATATTTAGTTTTTTAGGAAAAGCAATTATTATAGGTACTGTAGTATTTTAAAATATTGGTTCATTATGTTTATTTTCCTTTGGTTAAATATACTGCAGTAAAAAAAAGAACTGTTTAAATATGGTGAAGAAGAAAAATATTTTCACCATCTTTTGGGTTTCAGAAGTAAGAAGTATTTCTTTATGTTTACAAAGGGTGCCCAGGGATAAATAATTATACTTTGGCAAATGCACTGTGTTGTTGAGATGAATGTTTTAAGTCGTGTGTGTGTGTGTGTGGTCCTAAAGAGGTAATAAAATTGAAAGTAGAACTTTTTTCCACAGTTGCCATTTATATGCCCTATCAAGGAGATCAGACTACCATTAATTATCTAGAAGATACTGTTCCCATTATGTCCATGGGGACTTATTCAACAACATGATGGATTTCACTGTCAGTGCATTATTTCTTCTGTAATAGACTACATTTCCTTTTCTTTAATTTTATCCTATAGTTCTGGCTCTCTCACTTCTACACTCTTCCTTTTCCTCTGGAACAATAACAAAGAAGCCTTCCCTTTTTAAAGGACCTAGCAAAGCTTAACTAGAACCTATGCCAGACATTCTTCATCATAAGTAAATACCTATATTGTAGACATGTAGACATGTATCATATAAAATAGGAATTTGAGATGTATTACTCAATTTTCCACATAACTATGGAATTTTCACCTGTAAAGTTTAAAACTGGAGTCTAAAAATGTAACATTTCAAAACTTTTGGGAGCAATGGTAAATTTCTTAAGGAATAATGTATACTTAATCGCTGCTACCTTCCTTGTCCTTTCTATTGATGAGAGGACAATGCCTGTCCTCACGGAGTAAGAGGAGAGCAAGTTGCTACAGAATAATGAGAGTCCTTAGTAGAACCACTCATAGTGACTGGAGTTGCTTCTGAAAGAAGGGGCAATGGGTACATCACCTAGTTTAATTTTACAATGGGTGAGGTAATTTTACCCAGAGTGAGGTAGCATGGGGCTTATTCAAATAAATGAAAAATCTGAGGTGTCCCCTGAAATGTGTCACTCATGTGGACTCGCTTCTCATCTTGGTGACTTTTAATGCTGACTCTGATAAATCATCCTGCATCAGACAACAGAAAGGGAATTGGATAGCTTCAATTTCCAGCTATTGGTGTAGCAGACATATGAGCATTACCTCTATAAAATAAAATTCAAAATGAAATAAATATGAATATTTTATTATCATAATTACCAGATAAGTAATAAGTATTGGGCAGAGAATGGCAAAATGTTAATAATTGTTAATGAGCACTCTTATATAAGGGATTTGGTTTTGTTATTTACAGAACAAATATTCTATATATACCAACACACAGAATACCTAAAGTGGTAAGAAAGAAACAGGAATGTACCATTAGCAATCCTGCCTCTCTTTTTCTGCTTTGCCCATGACTTCTGACTACACTAAAATAATTGCCAAGCTTAAACCTGGGTAAGAACCCCTGATTCTTATTAGCCTGAAAGTCAGCCATTTGTACTGGATCACCAAAAGAGTTGGTCAATAGTCTAAGAATAAAGGGAAAGTTGCTTATATGAGGCTACTCTATACTATGTACACATGAAGGGGCTGTTTGGAGCTAAATTTATTTATTGAAGACAGAGCTTTCATCTGAGAGAGCTTGAGTAATATCCTAATTGTCATTTTAAATTATTCTTGCATATGCTCATACAGTACAATTTAATTTTAAAATATTAATTAGGCTAGTTCCACAATTATATTGTAAATTGGGTATTGTTCAATTAGAGTTTATATAATATTTGACAAGTAGAAAGCAAAGAGAGTAGGCAATAAACTCATGAAGAGGTTTCTGGAGATCAATATCTTACATAAGCATGAATTTCACCCTTTTGATGGGAAAAAAAGCAATTTGCAGCATTAGATTTCACACATGAATTACAAAATCATATATTTTCATAGCACAAATTTATCTTCAAATAAATACATTTTTTCTAAGTCTTCATTAGTCATTAAACCAATATACATATTTTATTGCTGCACATAATAATGAGGACTGTTACATTTTAAAATGCACTTTCACAAGCATTACTTCATTTGGTTATTAGAACAATTACATGGGAACAAATATTATCCAAATTTCATTGATTAAAATCTCTGACTTTGTGAGTACAGATAGCTCAATTCTAAATACAAGTCTATTTCTAGTTTATCTGTATTCCAGGTCAACCCTCTTAACTTTGAGAGCAATGCACATGGGTACCTTTTGAATATGCATGATTTGGTTCAGAAATAATTCTAAATACATATAATGTGTTATGAAATCATTTATTCATAGGCAGAGTATTTATAATAATCATCAATGGAAGTACTCTAGATGCAGAAATGCCACATGGATATATGGTCTACTGTGCTTGTTAAAATGGCCTCTACAAAGGCTATGAAACACAGGATAAATTATACGTATGTCATGATGATAGAACTAAGTGGAAAGTCATATTGACATGTACTTATGTGTGTGTATACAATTAACTTAATTAAGTTAAAATAACTGTAGGAAAAATTATGCCAGAAAATAGAATAAAATATTAAACAGACCTGGCTGTCAGTGGTGAGAAAACAGGTAACCGAAGATTTTTATCCCCATGCTTTTTGAATTTTGAAAATTTCCATATTATATGTAAAATTTTATAATTAGAAAAATAGAGTTTATAAAAATGTAGGAATGTTATATTATACCAATAGCGTATACAAATACAGTTTTATATTTGTATGGCTACTATAAATTGTGGAAATTTCTGACCTTTCATCTTAATCAAATATTGGTTATCAACTAAACAAGTATAGAGAAACACACATGCATATCAACCTACTGATACCAGGAGAGATGCTTTTTGTTTAGCTCACCAGAACATATATTTGTGATATAATGCTTTAAAAATAAACTATCAAATGGTGCTCAGAATAACCACTAAAATGTCATAAAAGGGCATAAAAGTATGTTGAATCTGGCAACTTAAAAATATGGCTTATTAGCAACAAAAAAACAGACCAGTGAAGGATACAAGCACATGCATGTGGGCAACCAAATTAAGTCAAACACAAAATTCTTCTGAAGATATAACAGAGATTAATAGAAATGAGCTGAAGGAAAAGAAACATAAAAGATGAGATTGGCATGATATATTCCAAATGAATCTACGATATAACAATGGAAAATAAGAAAAGTGGGACAACTGAAAACCAAGTTAAACACTTTTATAAAGAAGAAAGAAGTTGATAGACTATTATGCAATCTGAAACAAAAGATGTGTTCCAACCCTCAGGGGATTTATATACTTCTGTAAGTGACTGTCCTTTTTCTTCATGAACTCCAGTGACAAGTGCCTTGCACCCATAAGCAGCTCTTTTTCATTACGAATGATGCTAACTATTGCCAAGTCTATCACTTAATATTTGGTGATGTCAAACAACTTGTAAATTCAACACAGAAATTCTTATTTTCCACACTAACTTTACACAGGATATGTCTAAACCTTTTGTTTTTACCCTACAGCTCTCATGATATTTAAATGAAGTCATTATCTCACTTTTTTTCTTTTAAAATGTTTCATCTCATTTAAATAGTTCTCTTAGGTGCTTTAAAAGTTCCCACAGTCTCTACTTAACCATTCAAATTTTCTCTGGATTATCAAAGGCTTTCTGGAAACGTCCCTTTTTCAGTCCCTTAAATTGGGCAAAAAAATCCACACATTCATTTAGCAACTATAACTTCCTTTAGTCTCATTACTACATTTTTGTTACAGTGCTGTCTCAGAGCCTGCTAGCATTTTGGACAACTATATGACATGCGTGACCCCTAACAGCCTTTCCTGCTACACACAACCTTGTCTTTTTCACTCTTCTAGCAGCTAACTCTCTCTCTCCATGCTTTATTTTTGTGGTAACTCTTTATGAATTTGATCTTCTGTGCTGTTGCACGGCACATTTTCTGTTCCATATGTTGTGACTCCTTGTTCTATTTTTCAATTTTTGTTTCTATTTTTCAAGAAAGTTGTCTCCTGTATATTTAATCTGGTATTTGTATCAGTTCTACATTTGGTAAGTATTATTCTCTATTTTCAAATAAGTAACAGAAACAACCTGTGATAGCAAAGAATAGAAGTAATGTTCTGTAGAAATAGTTTGCTCCTTTGATTATCAAGTAACTTTTGTATATGGATCCTGGTCTCACCTGTGTAAACTAGTTAAGTATTTTGTCTTGTTTACAAGAATATTCTGAGATTTTTTTTCAAATGACTCTGAGTTTCAGATATTCTGCAGTCACCATATTACCTGCCGTATTATTTTAGTGTTTATTTCAAAAAAGAAAATGAGGTTAGTCTGTTATGACTTGTTTAGGTGAATTCATGCTGCCTTCCAATTATCACAATTTCCCTTTTGAAAATCTCCATTACCTTTCATTTGGAGAAGCAGTTCATACATACATGACGATAATACATTGATCTCCTTTCCCTCTGCTTTTTAAAAAGTCAAGATTACTTGACAACCATTATTTTGACATTTGCCATATTCTTCACAATTATTAGAACTAACAACTATTTATAACTATTTATTTTATTTAATTCTCAAGAATATCCTCCACAATAAATCTAGTTTTTATTCTTTATATTTTATTTTATTACTGATGTGAGGAGCTCAGAAAGTTAGCTAGGCAAAACATGTCATCAAATAATTAGGGGAAATAAAAAATACTTACCTGGTCCTCTGATACTAGAGTCTGGGCATTTTTCATCTCAAGATGGATAAATGGCAATGGTCATTATATGACTTTATCCACAAGTTTCTAAAGCATCTAGAAAGGTACATATCATCTTCTACCATATATTGAATTTTAGGTTTTTTAGACTTTTCATCTAAAGGGCATCTCTTCCTGAAAAAAAGAGAGGAGAAATCAGTTTTTCTCTTTTAATTCTACTTGTCATTAGCAACCAGCACAAGTTTTTAGACCTTTTGTGGTCTGCGACTCAAACCTAAATGCCAAAAAAATTTTTTTTTAATGTATAGGATTTTCTACATTACTTTCTCCAATATATCTTAAGTTACTTAATATAAGTTATAGAGGTTTTTGTCACTATTTATCTGTGTGAGACCATTATTCTCATATGTGATATATGTTATGTTCATTGAATTAGTAATTCTACTTTTAAGATCATATCCTAAATATATGTTTTAACATTTATGTGACGTGAACAATGAAGATACTTTTGTATTGATTATCATAATGTCCATAAGTACCAGAGTGGAACCAGTCATTCAAAGAATAAGACTGATATGTGTGTGCGAATGGGAGAAGATTTCTAAGATATATTAATGAATGAGAAAATAGGATAACATTATAGTGTATCTAATCTTTGAGTATTTTCTAATTATGTGGCACTATTCTAAGTGTTTCATTTAAATTTGTATATTCTATGTTCACTTCGGCCTTAAGAAATAAATTGTTACTATAACTCAAATTTTTAGTAATATGAAAATCAAAGCACAGAGAAATGATATAAATTTCCCATGGTCCCATGGGTAGCAAGCAACAGAGTTTGGTTTTCTACCCAAGCCATCTGGGTTGCCCTGAGTCAATACCTGCAATTGTATGTAATCCTACCTCTTAATAGCTACTGAAGATTGGCACTTTCTACTCTTAACAACATAAAGTAACAAATATTTATTTGTATGCATATATCTCTATATAGATAGATACAGATAAAATGGATCTACTCAACATTTTTCCACCAGAAAGCACAAGTTGGGCCTCCCTTATCACCTGGAGGTTAAGTTTCAGTGCTATCAACATTATAGCCTGAGTTCAATCCCAGGCCAGGGAGCTAACCCACCTGGCGCAGCAGACCTCTCCTGTCTTATCTGCTGCTCCCCTCAGCAGTATATTTCAGTAGATGGCCTGATCCAGTCCCCACTCTTTCCCTGGTGAATACTCTCACCCCCTATACCTCAGTTCTTCCATGCAAAAAAAAAAAAAAGGAAGCACAAGTCACTCTTGTTAATGGTCACCTCTAGAGAGGGGTCTGGCAGTCTAGAAAAGCGCAGAAATATATCTTGTGAGAAAAGTGGTGAGAGATTCATTTGAATAATTTACTATGTTAATTGGTAACAAAAGAGGACTTGTTTATGAAACCTTGCTTTAAAAAGTTTAAGTATATCTAATAATCACTCTGTAAAAATTCAGAATAATTTATGATAGAACAGACATTTCCATACACCTTCTTATGACATCTTTGCTTATGCTTTCTTAGAATACATAGCAAATTTTTGTGACTCAAATACATGTATGAATTATCTCTAGCTTGTTTTTACCTGCTTAACCCCAAGTATAAAATTAAATATTCATTTTCTTGAGGAGTACTATTTACTTATATTTTTCTACTTAAAATTTTTTGTTCCTAATTGAATCCTAAGCAGAATTTTCTTCATTTAGTTACTTTTTCTCAGGAGATTAAACTGTAAGTAGGAAAACTGAAGGACTTATATGATAATCTTAAATAGAATAAAATTGTTCAGATAGTTAGAATCCTCACAAAATTCTCCACTATACCAGTGCTAAAACTGATATTAATATATCACACATTTTTCCATTTTGCCAGATTTTCTGAAACACAATCTGTCAGTGATACTACTTTTGCTGGGCTTGCATTTCAGTTTGAATCATGTCCTCTTCATGGTATATGTGTATGGGGTTATTAATTTTTACACAAGATTATAGCTTCTCTACATTCAGTAGCACCTGTCTCACTCCTAAGAACTCTATTCTCTTTGAATAGGACTTTACCTTGCTCTTCTTTTTTTTTCAATCATATGTATTATTTCATCAGGTCATGGTGGTACTCAAATTAATAATATGTAGTTAGATATACATATGGATATAAATATCATCTGTATAAAAACTCAGAAGATAAGTATTACTTATAGTATTTGCAAAGTTGCAGTGAAATAAGTATGCTAATACACTGTTAATTGTCAAAAGGGTGAAAACTTTGTAGTTTTTGTAAGGTAACTTGTCACCAGTGGATTAATTGTCTCACTCCTATGTTGCTTGAGAGAAATCCTGTTCCCAGTCTCAACACTACCAGTCTTATACCATAAGGAATGGTTTATAAATCTGAATCATGTTCCTCCACACAAACCAATTTATCTTTTTCCTTTTCTAAGTTTGTTGAATGGAAAGAAACATTAAAAGAGTCATTGATCACCCAATTTTTCCAGATCTGAAAAACACTTCCATCACCTTGCCCCCCACAGGCAGCACAGAGACTGGAAACCAGGAAAAAGTCCTAACTTTGATGAGACCCTGGGCTTGTATGTGTGGTTCAGAAAAAGAGGGGAGTAGGTTTTTTGGTGGATTGTTTAGTGCATGGAGTCAGCAGCTATTACCAAAATTAACATAGACAACATTTGAATCCCAGCTATTGAGAAATTTCAGAGAAATTGAAAATCCACTGAATTGCTAAATTATCCCGACACATGAAAAATCATCATGTTGAATCAGATTGACTTGGGACAGAGACAGCATTAACTGGCAAACCAGAAGGGGAAATAGTCTTCTAGGAATCAAATCAATACAAGCTCATTTTCCATAGCTGTCTCTTACTAATGTTTAGAAAGGAGTCAGTAGTTAACTAAATATATCTATATTTAAGTTAATTAGATATTTATTATTATACCTATAATTCTGCCATAGCATAATTATTATCTTTAACTAGTGATTTTGAAAAATACTAGATATCCTACAGCCCGGCATTTATTTCTCTGTATAACTGAATGCAGAATTAGACTCTCCCTATTGTTCCAGAAGGGGTAATCAGGATCCAATACAAAGGGTAAAGGGATGTTAAGCAACTGCATGTAAAGGCAATCATCAAACACAGTGCTATCAGTGTTTACCGAGATATGAGTGAGTCAACCTTGCCCACCCTTAGTTATCACCAATGCTGTTCCATTCTCCTATGTTCTTTCCCAGTTCTCCAGAAAATACAATCAAAGGGAAGAAGGTGGTCATGGGAGTCAGTCCTGTGAGTACAGTGCTTTTGGAGAGAAACCTGGATACTGTATAATTGCTCATCAAACTGGGGTGACTTTAAGAAAGGTAGATAGGCATTCTACTCTCCAGCTGGGTCACTGCTCAGGAAGAAAATGTGCTCATCAGTTGTATAGGTGGATGAGTAGGGAAAACAAATTTGAAGAGATAAGGCATGGCAATGTACAGATGTTTCTACTGGGTTAGAAGGAGAACTTAACAAGTTGTTTCTGAACTCTAAAAGGCAGTGCTCCATGTAAAAATATTCTGCCCTGAGGAGTAAAGGAATTCCCATTAGTGGTGTTTATTGACTGTGGCAGGAGGTAAGATAGGAAGAAGACTTGAGTTTGATCTGGATTCCACAAGTCAAGAAATTACAAAGTGGTTACTTGAAGAACACCATCAAACCCTCCAGAAAAGATGCAGTATTTATACAGCTGCCACTCAGAGCAGTTGCTGGTCACTCACTGTTATCTAGAGAAGCTGCAACAAGCAACAAAGAAGAAATGAACAAGAAGAAAGGAGGCAGTTAATGATAAAAAAAAGTTCACTTTATTTCTCCCTCTTCCTCATCTCAAATCTCAAGTAAGATGCAGGAGTAAGTGTCTTAGAGTAAGAACGTCACCTCCTGGACTCTCCCCCTCTCGCAGTCTGTCTCCCAGCTCTAGTTTGGAATGAGGGGAGAGAAGAAATGAGACTTAAATGGAAGCTGTGATTACTGCTTTCAAACAGCTTGTTATCTAAAATGAGAATTTATGAAATGCCTACAAGGTATTGTAATAAGCTGGAAGAGGAGATTCAACGAAACATAGATGAAGGCAGTAACTGCAAAAAAATAAAATCATTTCATGCTTACATATATCTGAGTGGAGGCTGTTCATTAAACTGGATATATTCTATAAAACTCACATACATGCAAAAAAGGTATATTCAGGTACATTTTCACTGCAGTATTAAAATGGTGAAAATTAGGACCACATAACATGCCTATTAGCTGGGGTATTAACATGGGTCTGAGTCAACACACATGGATGCTAAGATGTATAAACATGAATACAGTGTTATAACACTTACAGCTTGCTTGTACATTCAAACTGAGCACTGTTATCTTCTTAACTACAGGCATATGGGTTAATACATATATGTATGTCTACATATGTGATAATATAAAAAATATTCATGGGGAGGATATTTGTTGGTTGTAGAATAGGGGAAAGAGGAAACTCAAGAAAGATAATGAAGTGAGGATGCTTAGAAATAGGCGTGCTATTATTTCTTTCAAAAAAGAGCTGAAGCAAATTCTGTGTAATATTAATTTGTTTCTTTCAATAATGAATATACCAGCATCTATTATTTTCTTCTGTAATTGAAATATATGTAAATCTATATGATGAAAATACAAATATTTTGGCATACTTGTCTATAAAATTTAGCTGGTGATGAAACATGGATTTAGTTCTTTACATCCCTTGGCAGGAAAAGAATCACTTTAACTTCAAGTATTTTTTCTTCTTGTCATTTCCATATTCGTGAGTCATTAAAAAATCAGTTGCTTCTTTGTACTTCCTTTGAGAGGGTTAAGTGTCATTTTACTTTCCCTGAAAAGCTCTTCATTAAAACAAGATCCAACATACATGAATCACAACTTTTTCTTCTTCTTTTTTTATCACAACCTGAAACAAAATCGAACAACTGGGACCCCTTCTGCAGACTTAACTAAACTTAGCTAGCTTTGATTTATTGTTTAGAGCAGGGGCTTATTTCAAACTTTTAAAGGTTCTGTAGTGTTAAGAATACGTTTCCTTGTGAATAGTCACTGCAGTCATCATTAGACTCTTGGCCATTTTTTAAGTCCTCCTTTCCTAATAAAGCTCTGGCATACTTCTCATTAGTGAGTAGTGATTCACAGGAACTTGAGACCCACAGTGTATTTTCTTATTAATCTTCCAAAATAATCACAGAGGTGCCTAAATATCACATGAAATAAAGCATTTTTAAGTACATTTTTCCTGTATATTAAACTTAAAAAATATACTCCTCCTTGGGCCAATAAGATTTCCCCCTAACAGCATGAGCATTTTAGTTGAAGTCTCTGATTTTCACTCTCATAGTATTCCAGAAGTAGCAGATATTCCTAATTGTGTTTAAGGCAAGCCATCAGCAACTGCATAATAATTTATTTTTGGCTAAATCAATGTCTTCACAAATTATTTCCACCAATATAAGAAGGAAACAGAGACATAGCACAAAAATCAGGGAGGTAATTTTCATTAGCACAGTGTTATCGCCACCATTGTAAAATCATGTGTGTTTATTTGTAAAAGGGTTACATAGGTCTGCTCTACATTTAGTTCTCTGTGTCAACTTGAGCTACTTGGAAACATAAAAGAGATCCATAAACACTGCCAGGCAAGGATTTAAATAAATCATTTTGTTTTTCATGTTGTGATATTTCAATATAATTTAATATTATTTATAATATATAGACACATATATAACTATATACGCATATTATGTCCACAGAATTCATCTGCATTATATATATATTCATATTTTTATACATATATGCATACCATATTATACATTTATATTTAATTATCAGCAGTCTCCTTCTGCTAGCATATAATTGCATTTTTTACACTCACTCACATTTCTGGTTGCACTTCACTTACAATTGCATTGAATTTTGCTATTTCTGGCTTTTTATCTCTTATTCATCATCCCCCTACTGTGGTCATGGGCCCTTGACAGTGAAAATAAGATTCTTAGGTTCATGGAGTCTTTATTATACAAAATGCGCATTAATGTCATTCTTATCTGCTAATGGCTTCCATAAGCATGAGAAGCAATGAAAGGGAATGAAAATGATTATTTATTCACCAGCTTGGTAGAGCATATCACTAATGAACCATGCACACAGATTGTCTGAACAAATATCCAGGGTCAGGCAGGGTCTTATCTTTTGATTTTCTTGAAAATATGCGTAATTATTATTTGCCATTACATGCACAAAAACAATATATCACATTTTCAATCCACATTTATTTTAGTAAATTGGAAATATGCTAGGTATTTAAATATAAAGAGTATGATGCTTGATAAGTGAAAATGCTATTCAAGTTTTTTGAGATTCACTATAGCATAATACATTTCCCACTTGCTGTGCAGTAGCTAATTTAGACTCTCAAGTTCCCCATAAATCTGTCATTAATTTCTTTTTATAACTGAAGCTCTCAGAACTTTGAATTCAACAAATATTAGTTCACTGTGCCTGACACTGTGCCAGTGACTGGGAACAGTATAATGAAGAGCCCACTGCAGGGGAGACAGCATGTCAACAAGTGTAGGCTTTCTTTTTTTTTTTAAGTTCTTTGGTCATCTTGTCTTTATTAGAAGAAATATTATAAAGTGACATATACTAATTCAACTTTCACTTATTCTACAAACTTCCTATACTGATGCTATGAAATGAGATTTCCTAGTTAGCAATGCAGTACTCCCACAGGTGTGTGTGTGTGTGTGTGTGTGTGTGTGTGTGTGTACAGACACGGTTTCTTACATAGATTACCATTTTAGCCCTCCAATATCGAAACTCATCATATAATTTTCTTTTTCCTTGTTCAAAAATCATAGCTTCTTTGAGGCCCACACCACACTACTAAGTTATTCTCATTGTAATTGTAAACTTCTAAGCCACCATGCCTCACTCACTAATATGTTTTAGTTTTGTTTTTTTCTTGGTTCATCATTTTACTCTTCATGTTTGTTACTGTTATTATCACAAATGAAAGTGAAAACTACCCATTCTTCATCCCCAAGTTTCTGCTTCTTGATCTTTTCACTCCCAGCAAATATTTTCTAAACTTATGTCAGTTCCAATTCTTTTAGCGAGACCCCAGACCTGTTCATGACCAATAGTCAGAACCACAGCTCAGAACACTCCCATTCTCCTTGACTCTACTTGGTCCACTCCCAGATGTTTTGACCTGATTTAGAGCTCCAATTTATTAACTCACCAAAGTTTTCTACTATCTATCCATCATTGCCTATCTTTATTTCTCTTTTGTTCAATTCAGCTAACAATCTATTATTATATCCAGCTCCTTACAATTATTCTAGACTCCCTTTTCTCTCTTTCTCTTCATTTTCCCTACCTGAAAAAAAAAAAACTTTGATTTTTATTCTTAAGGATTTTATCTTTTAATTAGCCCTATTTCTTTTGAAACATCACCTGTCATCCTTGCTGAAATATTCCCACTGATTTACAAGCATAACCTATTTCTCTGCTTCTTTTCATTAAAAAAACATCGAGAATGAGCTGTTAATCTTTCTTCCTCCATTCACTCACTTCTTATTTACACCCCAACCTACTATTTCCTTAAAGGTTTTGCCCTCCTTTGATGAGGATCCTGCTGTTGAGATCATGAAGAACCTCCCAAGAATCCAACTTAAATTGGATTTAAATTATCATTTCTATTTAATCTTGCTGGATTTACTAGCAGCATTGCCCATAACTGACAACTCATGTCTTCTTGTGTTAAGTCTCATCTGGTATCTCTTTTGATAGACATGGTAAATTGAAATATACTTCTGTTTTACTTTTCTGTGGAACAGTATCTGGAAAGCTAAAACTGTATTTGCAAATATATATGTGCGTGTGTGTATTTTAATAGCTATGCCAATAAAATGCCCTAGTGAGTCTAGAATTTGACATTGATGAGGGAGCAGAGTATAGATCATGGACACTCTTGCTGATGTGACATGATAGACAGTCAGTTGATCTGATGGTGTTCATATGTCCAGATTGTGGCTAAGGCAATGTGATCCTGGAATCAGAAGTTGAGACTATGTATCTTTCACCAGACTTCTTCTTATGACTTAATAAACTCTTCCCTTGACAGAAAACCTGAATTACTTTGTTGTGGAAGTAAATTTTTGTGGGACCAGCTTAATCATCAAATTTGTAAGCATCTAATTTCCTGTATTTAATCCCCTTGTGTTTGTGATCTGCAACTGAATTCTGATCAAAGCAGTTTCTGTATCATTTTTCATTGTTCCTTTCTTTTTTCATGTTGCTACTTTAAAATCCTCTCTTCTGACAACCTTTCCTTTGTTCAACCTTAAAAACTGAGTACCTTGGTTATTTATCTTGAAAACTAAAATGCTTCTTTAACAAAACATGCTTCCCAGATAATCTTCTTTAGTCTCAAGCTTTTATAATACCACCAATATGCTAATGATACCAATCCCTTTTCACCTGGGGGGTTTAAATATCCTCTAAACTTCAGATTTGCATACAAAACTTCTTACTTGTTATTATCTTATTTCATCTTATCATATTTCATTTGGATCTCCAAATGATATAGTAAGTATTCATTTTTTCAAAATAGAGCTCTTGATCCCCAATTACTACTTTTACCGAACCGTAATTTTTCTAGTGTTATCCATTTTTATAAGTGGCTCAACAATCAACCCGAATATCTCAAAATTTTATAGAAAATTTCACCTAATTCTCATAACTAACCATGAGGGAGTTGTCTTCATTGTCATTTTATATAAGAAAATTCAGAAATATTATGTAACTTGTCATATAACATGTAGTAAATAAATGCAGAACCATGATCTAAAATGATACCTGTGTTTTTATATACAGCTCCACTTTTATGACTATACTACCCATAATGAGTAAGTTTAAAGATGAAGGGGCTCTAACACATGTCAAATGTCTTGTGTTGGAACCTGGGCCTCTATTTAGAACCCTACTGTAGTTCTCACAATAACCTCATGTAATAGGCATGTCTATTGATACCTTATAAACGATAAACTGAAGACTCAAAACATTTTATGTCTTAGCAAAGTAAGTGTCACTAAGGAAGAACAAAGACTACTGGAGGATAAGATGTTGCAGGTGTCTCATTTGTTACACTGGTCAACATTGAGATCACTGCTGACTTAAAAAGGCCCTAATCTGTAGTATCTTGGTGTGCTGAACATGAATATAACCCTGAAAATTTTTTATTAGCTCTCGTTTTGAAGATATTTCATATAATTCATTTTGTATGTTTCACCGTGTAAATTTATCCAGTAGGACTGCAACAACATCCTAAATCAGCCTACAGTAACGTAATATTGCATCGCATTGCATAATACCATCATGCACACATCATCCAAAGTTGACTGCATCATTTTCAGATGCAATGCAATACTACTGCTAGGCGGCCTCTGAAGTAAGCTGATGTCAGCAGTGCACTAAATAAAGCCATGTCAGAAAGGTTGAGCATTGAAAATATTTCAGACTTTGTGCGAGACAGTTTAAGCTTCTGTTCCATAGAATAGAACTGTTATTATTTTATCCATTTAGGCACAATACAGAACAGCAATACCTCGAAAGTGTGTTAATAGTGTGGACAATTTCTGCTCTATTTGTGGCATTTAGCAACCAGAAGAAAAGTATCACTTCTCAAGTGGAGAAGGCTTATCATCTTTACTTCGGATGCAAGGTTGGTGACCAAGACATGCCTTGGGCCCTGCATATGTTATACATGTATAACACAGCTTTCACAGTGGTTAAATAGCAAAAGACCATTAATGCTGTTTGCAGTACCCATGGTGTAGAGAGAGCCAATAAACCACATAAAAGACTGTTCCTTCTGCTTGGTTCCTCCTCTTTCTGGCAGAATAACGAAGCAAAAGAAGTCGAGAAGAGTCTACCCAAACATTCCGTCTGCATTGAGACTAGTTCCACATGGTAAGGGACTTCCTATTCCAGAACCTCCATAGAATATTCTTTTTTTTTTAAAGATTTATTTATTTATACATACAAGCTGGGGTACAAGCCAGAGTCATGGGGTAGTGAGAGGGTTCACCAGATACAGAGTGGAGAGCAGAACAGGCAGATCAGAAATACACTGCTGAGGGGAGCAGTGGGCGAGGCAGGAGAGATCTTGCCGCACCATGTGGGATTCTCCCCGGCCAGGCGTCGAACTCGCATCGCGTGCTGCTGACAGCTCCACAGCGCAGCGCTCAACTGCTGTGCCACCAGAGAGGCCCAGAATATTCTCTTGATTCATCTGATGAGGACAAGGGTGAGCTGACCTGTTCTTCTCCTGTTCCATCAGCATGCAGTGATCCAGATTTTCACTGTGGTGCATCATCAACCCCACACAGACTAACACAGGAAGAACTCAATGACCTGGTTCATGATTTGGACTTATCCAAGAACAAGGCAGAATTGCTAGGATCAAGACTCCAACAATGGAATCTTCTAGAAGAAGATGTCACAATTACTGTCGATTGAAGCAAAGCTAAGATTAAAGAGGGATTTTTTTGTGGGTCCTCAGATTCGAGAGCTCTTCAAAGATGACCGTTCAACAACTTGCTGCAGGGTGATGCGAAACAAGCATGGGATGCTTTTTGCCTAGTCAACAAACATTCTTGGGAATGTTATGGCAGAAAATTACAAGGAACTAGTAGAAGACATGCTGATGCAGTATCAGAATCTTGGCTGCAATATGTCTCTAAAGATCTGCTTTCTTCATTCCCATCTGGATTTCTTCCCTGAAAACTGTAGTATGGTTAGTGATGAACATGGAAAATGTTTTCATCAAATATTGCATCAATGGAACAAAGATATCAGGGAAAATGGCCCACTACAATGCTGGCTGAGTACTGCTGTACACTCCCCAGAGATGCTCCTGAACAGCTGTCCAAAAGACAAGCGAAGAAATCTAAGAAGTAGTCTATGACTTGATTTTTTTGCAGGTATTAACCATAAGTCTATTACTATGGGTATGTATTCGTGATGTAAACATCCATTTATTGCAGATTAAAAAAAAATGAGTCAAAATTAGAATTTGACTGTCATTTGTGTTGACACATACAAATTGATAGGAAATGACTAATTTTATTTCAGTAACATGACTTTTGCAAAAATTTATTGACCAGTGTTATCAGACTTCTCAGAAAAGTGAGGATTCAGATTGGTGACTACAACCCAGGAACTGAAAACAGCAGTCACAGAACTATGGGCTCAGGAGGTCCCTTAGCAGTCCCTTATCTTCCTCAACAATGGTTCCCAGTAACTGCAGATCAGTAGTTTTGCATGAACTGAACAGAGGAGTAGGATTCAAAGCTGTTATCTAGCCCAAAGGACTTCAGTGTGTTGGGACTCTAATTTAGGGGAGTCCGGAGGAGAGAGATATTTCTTTCTCTTTGTCTTCATTGTTCCTCCCTCTTTACCTTCTCCCTTCCCTCTTTCTTGCCCCTCCCACTCTCCCCACCCTCCCATTGTAGCTTTTATTTTGAAAGTCATTTTGCCCCAAAGTGAAAAATAAGTAGCAGAATCAGAACCTCACATTCAGGAGGGAAAATATATATATATATATATATATATATATATATATATATATAT
Source organism: Scalopus aquaticus (assembly GCA_004024925.1). Lineage (NCBI taxonomy): Eukaryota > Metazoa > Chordata > Mammalia > Eulipotyphla > Talpidae > Scalopus > Scalopus aquaticus. The sequence continues at coordinate 277,804 of PVIJ01000289.1, forward strand.
ATATATATATATATATATATATATATATATATATATATATATATATATATATATATATATATATATATAACTCTACACATTCATTAATGGAACCTCAATTTCATTTCTTATCATCTTCAAGACTGTGGGGATTGGATTCCTGTCCAGTAAGTTACTCAAGTTACTCACTCATTCAATCTGTCATTTATCTGTTCCTAAGCAAATGTTAATAGCCTGTCTCATGCATGTTAACTATGAGCTACTAAACTATAGTAGAAATAGAAAAAAAAAAATCTCAAGTTCCTGACCTTAAAGTTTCACAAATGATTGGGCACACAAATCCCAAAAGAAGTAATAATAGTAAGTAACGTATCATTAAGCACCATGTCATTGTCTATGCAGATTTAATATATAAATCATACTGTGAATTAGTTATTATTCTTGTTTTACAGATGAGGAGATTGAGACTTGAGAAATAGTTTTATGATAACTCTGTTACTAACTAGAAAAACCACGATTACAAACCAATCTTGTCAAACCCCCAAACCTATACTTCCTCTGCCACACTACACTGCATCTTTTGAGAGCAATACAACATATTAAGTGGTTAGGATGTCGTGGAATTTTAGAAAGGCACAAATTGCTTCAAATGTAGTTATCCCAAGGAGTTTCATTAGAATATATATATATATATATATAATGTATTTGGATAGCAATACCATTTTATTATCTCTAAAAAAATCACATACCTCAAAAAGTGCTGACAAGTTATATTAATAACCTGAATAGGCAACCTTTAAAATGAAGTCTTTTTTTTTTTTTCTGTAGGGCTAATGCAAACAGTCTTTTATTTGCAAAAGCACCAACAACTTTAGTATGTTGTATTAGTTACCTGCGGTTACTGTAACAAATTACCACAAATTTGGTGACTTAAAAATAACATTTTTAATTAATTAATGTATTCATCCATTCACTTATATTTGTGGTAAGAGCCCTAGAGCACTTATACTTTCACCATTTTAATTATAATGTGTCTGGGTGTGCATCTCTTTGCATTCCTCATATTTGAAACTCTTAGAGCTTCCCGTAATCTGGTTATCTGTTTACTTCCTCAGATTAAGGAAATTTTTGGTCATTAATTCATCAAGTAATGTTTTTTTTCCATTTATCTCTCCTTGTGGAGCCCTTGGAATGTGAATATTTTTCCTCTTGATGTTGTTCCAGAGATATCTTTGGATAATTTTGCTTTTTAAAAATCCCTTTTCACTTTGCCAGTGCGTGGGTGAGCTCTCTGGCTCTGGATTCCAGCTCACTTGTTAACTCCTTTGCTCCCTTCAGTCTGCTGTTGTCCCCCATAGTGTAGTTTTCCGTTCTCCCATTGCATTCTTGAGCTCTATAACTTCTGTTTGAATCTTTTTTCAATATTCTAGTTCATCCTGCAGTCTCTCAATTTCAGTGAGCATCTTTGTTAAGTATTACCTTGAAGACAGCATTGATTAGTTTGCTTATCCCTATTTTCTTATCTCTGGGGCTTTATTTTGCTGTATCATTTGGGACAAGTTTCTCTCTCTCCCCATTCATCATGATTCTTTGTGACTGCTTCTGGTCTGGAAAGATTGACCTTGTGCAGGTGGTGTCCTATGGAGTCCAAAAGCATGGCCCCTCCTTGGCCACCTGAGTATGCACCCAAGACACATTCCCTGTGTGGGCCACACCTACCTGCCTCCTATGTGGGGGAGACACAATGGGTGGAGCTGTTGCCCACTCCCACTTTGCTCTCTACCTCCCTCTTTCTTATAATTATACTTGTGCTTGCATTTAATGGTCACCAGACACTCATCTCAAGCTCCTTAACTTAATCACCCCAAATAAGGTAACTTTACAGGTTCCAAAGTTTAGTAGCTGATATCTGTGGGGTCCATTATTCAGCCTATTACAGATGGCTACCCAGGATAAAAAGTGTTTCTAATCTTAACAACAGGGAAATGAAATACCGCTGGCCTAAGCTGAAGAGGAAATACAATGACGAATAATAGGAAATCTTGGAAACTATTACATTTTTTGGAAAGACTTCAGATAGATACAGTCTATAGTCTTTACCTTATGAAACAGAGGTTATATAGAGCATGAGTCAAGATGAACTGGGTTATGCCTCAAGAAATAATGGTTTTCTTTATCATTAACTTACAGCAACAAAGGTCTGGACTGACTCCTGTTCCCTGTCCAACTTGGGTCAGCTGTGGTACTGCTTCCTTCTCTGTGTCACCCAGCCTGATGGACTGTCCTCTTTCAGGGCCAGTGTTTATTTTTCTAGGGAGGGAGAAAGGAGAATACAGCTTATAAATTAGCTCTAAAGTTTATTTTCAAAAGTAACAACATTGATTTGACGTTTCAACAATATTGGGGGTTTAATCCTTTTTTTTAGGGAAAGGTGCTTTAAATATTTGAGAATGATAATAATGGCTAATGTTAATTAAATATATACTATAGGTATGTTCAACAAATATTCAATATTGGGAGTAACAATTATGGTACGTACGAAGCTAGACAAAGAGGGAGAGAAAACCCTAAAATAAAGTATTTCCTTATTTAAAAAATGAGAAATACTTAAAACATTTTTGGGGGCCAGGTTTACTAGAAATAAATTCAGAGATAATGTTCAGTCTGACTTCCTGTGATATTTAATTTCTTAATTTATTTGTGTACCTTAATCACTTATGTAAATGTAATATATGTAACAAATGTAATGATATGAAAGTAACTGTATACAGATTAACTTTTCTTCAAGCGCAAATTACACAAAACAATTGTATTCAGACTCTCTAGCTGCATCGTCTACATCTGTCTTTGTCACCATTAGAACCATTTTTCAAATCATCTAGCACAGGTTTTCAGAGTTCATTTTCCTCAATTTCATCTAAATTACTGAAATGCAGCACATTTTAAACTCACATATAGTCCTGTTACTAAAAAATTTACAAGTATCATTTGTATAATATTGTAAATACTATAATCTTTTAAAAAATTGCATTCCAAAGAAATATTTTCTTTTTTTATTGCTATTTATATTGTTTACATTGTGTATTCCCCTTGGGTAGCCACCACCGATTCACCCGTGACCCATCACCGTAGTCCCTTGTGCCCTTTTCTACCCCATTTTGAGCCCTTATCCTCCCCCTCCCTCACTGAGTGTCTCTCTTTTGTTTGGTTCCCCTATATTCCTGTTATAAGTGAAACCATTCGATATTTAGATATTTCTATCTAAAGAAAGAAATACTTTCTTTATAAAAATATAATTTTTCATTGCCTTAGAAAATCAGTTTTAAAAGGCATACTATAAAGACATTAACACATACACATATGTACACATAACATTATTTTAATTGAAACTACCAGACTTTCTTAAATACCCCTGACAACTAAGATCAGACTGCATTTGTCTCGAAAGTCTTTACTTTGTTTTTAAACAGCTAATGCATAAAATGGACTAAAATAAGGGAGACTTTTAGGGCTCATGTATAAGGTGACTTACTTCTGAAGAAAGATTTAAGTGAACAATCTCATATCTAGGCATATGTAGTATATGAATAAGAAGGGTAAAGAAGGGGTTGAGAGTATAATTAGCTAAAATCTTATTTATCAGGGAAGGAAAACAACAAGTTATTTATAAAATCAATAATTCAATAAAGTTATATGCATGTATGATTAATCAAGATCAAAATAACCACTGGAGAACAGAAACACAACTATTAAAAAGAGATTTTCCGGGCCTCCCTGGTGGCACAGCGGTTGAGCGCTGCGCTGTTGAGCTGTTGGTGATGCGAGTTCGACGCCCAACCAGGGAGAACCCCACATGGTGCGGCAGACCTCTCCTGCCTCGCCCGCTGCTCCCCTCAGCAGTGTATTTCTGATCTGCCTGTTCTGCTCCCCACTCTGTATCTGGTGAATCCTCTCACCGCCTCACTCCTCTGGCCTGAACCCCAGCTTGTATGTATAAATAAATAAATCTTTAAAAAAAAATTAAAAAGCGATTTTCCATCTAAGTAAAGTGACTTGAGCAGACTAGGATAGAGCAGTTCTTTTAATTAAAATGCCTTCTCTATTATTTTATTTTTTTAATTATGGGCATTATTACTTTGATAATTGTACTGTACTATTTAACCCATAAAGTCAAAATTATGGACCTTATAAGCTGTAATATTCAAAAACAGTTCTCTATGAGCATATGATAAAACCTTAGGTAACTTTTTCCTATGGAAACTTTATGGATTACTTCATTTCAATTAGAAAATGTACCACCAAAACATATGCCATCACTTTAGAGCTTCTCTGCGTGAATTAATGAAGAACACTGCTTTATGTTTCACTTGTCCCTTTTGGCTGCAGTTCCTGGAAATGGTTGGCTATAGTGCTGTTCAGAGACGGTTATGGGTGGCGGCTAAAATTTGTTATGCATCATGTCCTACGGATCCCCTTGGATACAAATGTTTTAATTACTCCAGTGGAATGAAATGAAATGCCTCACTATATTGATTTGTCAGGAATAATACATTCCTTGCTCTGCTAATTCTTGGCCATGGCTGTTAAAGAGCCATTGCTTCTTGGTTTGCAGCCTGGAATAATAAGTTACATAAATAACTTCCTTGTGGCTGGTCCTCCTCCAAACTTGATGTGGTGTCACTATTCATTAATATCATGTTGGTGAACAGACCTGTTTAGAATATGTAATGGTATCCCTCATCTAGAAATTGCAGGAAAAGTGACAAGGTTAAACAACTGAAAACAGGTGAAATACTATTACAGACCATGCCATCACCCAGGATCTGACTGCAGAAAAATGTTATTTTCATGATCTGGTGGACATCGTCTATATATGTTTGCCTGGCTATTTCTGGCCCTGCTCATAAAATTACCAACCTTAAAACCCCTTTACAATGAATTTCTCCTTGTTCCTTGTACATGCAACAATTATTGCATATCTACAACATGAAGGATTTACATATGTGCTAATATTAGACCAAAGTACACAGATTTGCTTTACAGCGAAAAGAAATTATACATCATTATCTCATCACTTCTTACCATAGAAATGCTATGGAAACTCTAAGAACCTCAATTCCATGTTCTTTTTGGAGGAGTAAGCTCCAGTGTCCCATACTGAGAATGGGAAAGAAGTCAAATTTTGTTTCCTGGATTGAAATTGTTAAGTTAATGCTCAACACATGAGATAACTATAAGAGGAAGTCCAACTACCTCTGGTGACTTCATGCATAATCCTGCCAAGCAGGGGAATTCCATTGTGCATGCCAGAAAACTGCCCAAATGGGAGTCTTTCATGTGCAAATGCCAGCAAAAAACCAGAAAGGCAAATTAACTGCTTGAGAAAAACAATTCCAGTTCTCAATATCAGTTATTTTAGATTTAGTGGCATGTAGTGATTCTATAGTGTTAAAAGTGAGGTTCTTTACTCCCTCTGCTTATAAATGCAAATATCACTGTAATAAATTGCTAAAAGATTGTTACTTTTTTCCCTGTGATAATCCCAATCATCTGTTTTAGAAAGGATATCAGCAGAGTTAAATCATTCACAAAAATGAAGCAGCAGTTACAAGATTTCATGCCTCAGATAAGAAAAAGATAACACATTTTCAAAGTACATTTATTTGCCACCTACTAGCTTCAAATTACTCCCTACTGACTTAAAACAGAACAGGATTTCTAGAAATGTTATAGAATTCCACTACTCTGAATATTTTGGAAACCCCATAAAGCTGTAGGATTGCTACATTGATGTCTTGGTGTTCCTATTCTCCCAAAATACAAACAAGGATGTAAACCAACATTACCTCAGTAAAATTTTCAATGCACAAATAAATGAATATATAGTTAATTTAAAATTTTATATGAGCAGATCCTTTGTTTATGGATAATAATTCTTTCAAAGAAGAGTAGAAAATGTTATTTCAGAGAGTTCAAGGTCCAAATATACAAGAATGAATATCTATTTATTTAGTTACTTATATATTTTTTAAAGATGTATTTTATTTATTTGTGCATACAAGAACTGCCTTCTAGGCCAGAAGTGTGTGGGGGAGGTGTGAAAATATTCACCAGAGACAGAGTGGGGAGCAGAACAGGCGGATTGACTGAGTTATACTGCTGAGGGGAGCAGTGGGCGAAACAGGAGAGGTCTGCTGTGCCATGTAGGTTAGGTCCCTGGCTGGGAATTAAACCCATACTTCAGTGGCTGGAGCTAGCTTGATAGAGCTGAGATTTTAACCCCTGCTCCAACAGTGAGGCCCAAAAATGAATATTTATTTAAAGGACTTTGTTATGCAAATACAAAACTGTAGAGTGATAATTTGTCAGATGTAGATGTTAACAAAAGAACAATAGAGGACATATTCTTTTGTTTGAAAGCAATACTTGCAAATTTATTATTATTTTACATTGAATCAAGCTATTCTAAGAATTGATTTCCATGAGATGATTTACAAAGTAAAAATAAAAACCTCCCATGCATTTTTGTAATTCTTAATCAGCCATTTTATATATTGTTTGTCTAGATTGTTCTTTGCTTTCAGTACATGAATGACAACTTCAAAATTCCTTACATGTTGAAGCAGAAACCAGAAAATGGTAACTTTTTTCTGAAGAAAACTCATATTGTTTTTGTATACTAGCAAGAAGTTGGAAAGGCATGCATTCTTTTGATACAGTGGATAACAATGGTCAACAATGAGATTGTTACTGACTTAAAAAAAAGCCCTAATCTGTAGTATCGTGGTGTGCTGAACATGAATATAACCCTGATCATTTTTTATTAGCTTTCATTTTGAAGATATTTCATATAATACATTTTATATGTTTCACCATGTAAACTTATCCAGTAGGACTGCAACAACATCCTAAATCAGCCTAGAATGATGTAATATTACATCGCATTGCGTAACACCATCATGGACACATCATCCAGAGTTGATTGCATCATTTGTTGATGCAATGCAATACAACTGCCAGGCGGCTGCTGAAGTAAGCTGACATCAGCAGTGCACTATAAAAAGCCCTGTTGGAAAGGTTGAGCATTGGAAATATTTCAGACTTTGTGCAAGACAGTTTAAGCTACTGTTCCATAGAACTGTTATTATTTTATCCATTTAGGTACAATACAGAACAGTAATGCCTCGAAAGTGCGTTAATAGCATGGACAATTTCTATTCTATATGTGGGGAAGTGACATTTGCCAACCAGAAGAAAAGTATCACTTCTCAAGTGAAGAAGGTTTATCATCTTTCCTTCGGATGCAAGGTTGGTGACCAAGACGAGCCTTGGGCCCCTCATATATGCTGTGCTACATGTACAACACAGCTTTCACAGTGGTTAAATGGCAAAAGACCATCAATGCCATTTGCAGTCCCCATGGTGTGGAGAGAGCCAAGCAACCACATAAAAGGCTGTTACTTCTGCTTGTTTCCTCCTCTTTCCGGCAGAATAACGAAGCAAAAGAAGTCGAGAAGAGTCTACCCAAACATTCTGTCTGCATTGAGACCAGTTCCACATGGTGAGGGACTTCCTATTCCAGAACCTCCATGGAATATTCTCTTGATTCATCTGATGAGGACAAGGGTGAGCCTACCTGTTCTCCTGTTCCATCAGCATGCAGTGATCCAGACTTTCACTGTGATGCATCATCAACCCCACACAGACTAACACAGGAAGAACTCAATGAACTGGTTCATGATTTGGGCTTATCCAAGAACAAGGCAGAATTGCTAGGATCAAGACTCCAACAATGGAATCTTCTAGAAGATGTCACAATTACTTACTACTGCTGGACACTCCCCATAGATGCTCCAGAACAGCTGTACAAGAGACAAGTGAAGACATCTAAGTAGTCTATGACTTGATTTTTTACAGGTATTAACCATAGGCCTATTACTACTGGCATGCATTTCATGATGTAAACATCAATTTATTGCAGATTACAAAAAAAGCTAGAGCCAAAATTAGAATTTGACTGTCATATTCGTGTTGAGCACACACAAATTGATAGGAAATGACTAATTTTATGTCAGTAACATGACTTTTGCAAAAATTTGTTGACCAGTGTAATGCTTCAAATATTTGCCTTAAAAGTTACATTTGAAATTAGGATATTTTACAGATATGACATACATGGCAGTCATAAAAACTGATGAAAATTATTTCTATTTTTCCATAAAGAAAAAATTCCTTTCCTTGACAAACTTTAGAGCTATATATTTCATATCAGGTATCACAGTCCAAATAAATTTTCTCTGGTTTTATGTGATTTATTAGTACTTAAATGATACTGAACAAATTAATGAAAAGCAAAGTTTCAGTGTTCTTTTTGTTGTGTCAATGATTTAGTGACTTAAGTTAGTTGAGAATTAGAGATGGCTTCAAATATACAGCCAGAAAGAGCTTGGTTGTGAAAGGATTCCATCATAAGTTCTCTGAGTAAATGCTTCATTCTCCTATAGCCCTGTCTGATGTAATTACACATTCAGAGGTAATGAACCATAGACATTCCATTGGGAAAAATGGCAAAGTTGCAGTGAGTGAGACAAAAGGATTCTTATTAAATAGTCAAGAAAAAGTCATAAATCTGAGATTTCTACCTCTTCATGAAATCGTAGTTAGAAAACTTAGATTGCAGAGGTATTTTTAGATATCAATGGAAGTTAATGAAATAACATTTTTTTTTTTAATCAAAGACAGAATAATTCCTGATGGCTGAAATGTTTAGACTGGAAAACATGTGCATTCAATTGCTTGGCCAAAAAATTGGCAGAATTCACTTCTGATTTTTTCTTATCTAACATAAAATCGAGACCTGAATAATCACATGATTCCAGGAAATACTTAATATTCCAAATAATTAAATAGATAAAATAATTGCTTATAACACACACACACACACACACACACACACACACACACACACACACACACACACACAGTCTAAAACTGTGTTAAGTCACAGAAGCCCAGGCCAATAGATAAAACACAAGAAATGTTTAAAATTATGTTGTAGAGAGTCATGGGAGATAATTTATATCTCTTAACAGAGCAAGATTTTTAAAATATACTTCTAAACATGTGATATGGAACCCTATTAAAGAAGTGTATAAACCATGTTCCTTCTATATTCTTCTCACATAATAGGAGGAGGATCTTTTCCCAAAATAGGTACAACAATAACATTTACAGAATATAACAATTACAGAATATAACATTTACAGAATATAAACAGATATGTTTATATTTTTTAGACTTAGGCATTATATTTGTAATCTTGTATTTGAAGATATGTGACTATAAGATACTATAAAACAAAAATTGAAGAGAAAATAAATGATGATGATGAAATGTATGTGAACTCTATGAACTTAGATAAACTATTTAAACTAAAAATCTTCTTTCATTAGTACACCTATCCTGAATGGAAGTGTTGATCATACTTCTGAGAATTAATGCATAATACAGACCAGAACGGACTACAGGACTAGAGCAGAGGATATGGCACCATCTCTGGAAAGGAGTTGGCAAAAATCACATTTCTCCAGAACATAATGGGAATCTAGGAGTTTACATTAGTGACAGGGTCTTACAACCATAGGGACATTATGTGAATTAATTAATAAAATATATGTAACATGCTTAGTAGAGTGTCCTGCACTGAATAAGTGCTTAATATATGATAGTTTCTACTATTACATGTTAAATAATATATGAAATGCTGATATGAGATGTACATGTTTCTTATAAATGCATTGTAATTATAAAAATATAAACTTTGTGTATAATACAGTTTATTAAAATTATGTATATAGAGATATGTAAAATTTGTTAAACACATGCATGTATAAAATGAGTTTTCATTTTTTGTTTAACTTTTGTGTACAAATATTAACTTACAGGTGTGGTACATTTTATAAAGTTGATTCTATGTAATATCTTAGATCATTTTCAACTTACAAGATTATCATTCTATTTATAAACACAAACATCAAAAAGAAAAAATTTGAAGATAATTTATATTAAATCACTGACATTAGAATACCAAAATTTAGATACTCCAATTTAGAGAAAAAAAAATTATTTCCTGACGAGCAGTATACAGTTGGCCTAACATTACCGAGTGTTGTTCACATTTGACCAACATCTGAATATTAATTTAATCTACATTTTATGACAAGTATTCATGAATTCCACTATGGGAATATTTTATAGACAGATGACTAAGTTTTTGTTGTAATTATTCAAGTTGATTATACTTGCAATCCAGACTCAGCACATAATTATCTACTTGCTATTTTAAGTTTTATTAAATAGACTTTGAAAATGAGAAATAGAACATAAAATTTATAAAAGAATTGCTGCACTATGTTTATTTTTTATCCCTTAACAGAGATGGGCAAACCATACACACAGACACACATGTACACACATGGGGTCACATATCTACACACTGTTTTAGATTTTGAAGCAGGAATAGATTGACTGTAAGTTTAATGTTAAAAACACATTTTCTAATGATATGTGTTCTGTTGATAAATATGTGTTCTGTTGATAAATATGGTAAATTAAGAAATAATTATGTTTTAACATTTGCTTTGAAATGAAATAAGTCAGATCATTTATATTTACAACCTTTCTTCTTTTGTTCTTATTTATAGTCATCTCTTTATATACTTTCAGTAATTTTTCTGAAGATAGGGTCAATGTCAGTATAGGTCCTATTGGCCATCGTATTTTGAGCATAAAAAGCATTCATGGTATGATGCAATATGAAAAAAAATATTGTAAAACATAGGATAAACTACATCTCAGGTTATAATTTCATACCCAAGTTGGCCAGAGTAAATCATGGTTTGTGAACCTATAATTATTACTATAATTATCACATTTTTATTTTGAGGGCTGATCATATAAAAATGGCTGCTTGCCTGCAATGGCTTCCTATCCCTCTCTCTGCCCCCCATCTTCTTTTCCTCCTTCTCCTTTATCATCTCCCTCTCCCCTCTCCTCTCCCTTTCCTCGCCTCAAGATCCTGATCCAATGTTAATGACATCTTTAGTCTACAAGTTCCAAATAATTCCTACTGCCCTACTCTGTTCCTTGAAATGACAGTACAGTTGATCTGTATTTTCAGAATGCTTCTGCCTAACATCTGCTTTTTCCCAGTCATTAGTGTTTATTAGTATCTTGACGGGGTTCAACATTTTCATAATATTTTGTAGATACATATGCATGACGCTTTGGAGCAAATTGATTTTAGCCATTTATGCGATCCTCTATTGTAATAAATTAGAAAACTCTTTAAAATTGCTCTAAAAGTTTAATTAGCATATAATATGTTCTGTGTATTCTAATATCAACATGTTCCATACATATGAAGAATATCTTAGTATCCATGTGACTTCGGATTTATTCCAATTCTTTACTTAATTCTGAAATGTGTAAAGCTTGTTTCAAAGTATGCTCAAATGCTTCATATTGCAGAACAGAGAAATATTATTTTATAGCTTGATCAACAAAGATGAGACTTCATTAAAGATACATTTATTTTACAACTTATAGCTAATACTTGATAAAAACACGAATAGCAAAGTGGTAAAAAATGAGTACAAATTGGTTCTGGTGAGTCCATAAGGAAAGCATCAGGTCCGTTGGCTATAAAGCTTTTATTTGAAATTGTAATCTTTTTATTGAGGTGACATTGGTTTCCAGCACTGTATGTGATTTAGGGGTATAGGTTCATATCTCTTCAGATGTGTTACCACACAATGCATACCACCAAAACACCAATAATTTACCACAGTCCACGGGGCTCCCTCCCCACTCTGCTATCCTCCCCCTGTGGTAGCCTCAATTTTATAGTCAGATTTCTAAGGTTTGTTTGGTTCAACTTTGTTCCTTTGTTTTGTTTCTTTATATTCCACAATAAGTGAAATAATTTGGTGTTTTTCTCCCTCTGTCGGATCCCCTCAAGTTCCATCCATGTTGTCACAAATGGAAAGATATAATCTTTATAAAAACAGTCTAGATAACTAAAAGACAATTAAGTTTTAAAAATGTTAAATAGTTCTAGAATCTGCAAATACTATGACATGCATTTAAATATTAGTATAAAATCTCATATTTGAGTAGATATGCCTTTGATTAGTTTCTAGGCTGCTACATTATTATTATTTATGCCAACAAAAATTATTTTCAAGAATAAAATATCAACTAATATCTACTCATTGTTTATAAATGTGTAAAGATATAAGGCAGTTACTATACGTGATATTCAAAATCTTCAATATAGCTGACTAAAAACATTTAGTTTACTGTAGATGAAATTCAAAGGGGACTAAGTGTACATTTAAACAAATTTGTGCACACAGTCTTTGTACATAGTATGGTTTCATATGTTATAATTATCTACCATAAAACCCTAGAATCATAAGATAAAATAATATCCTTTGCACCACAAATGCTTTTAATGAGAGCCTTTACAACAAAAAAAATCAATACATCCTGTACATTTTCAGTCACAGAGACTTTACTTTCTCACAAGAAATCTCAGTCTGTTGTTAAACTATGTCTAAAATATATAATGCTGCATTGACTATAACTTGTAACTTGTGCCTATTAATTCTACTTTTGATTTTATACTCTGAGTCAGTCTTGTCATTATTTGATGGTCCTTCAAACATTTAGAGTTACTAAATATCCCACTAAGACTCCTTTAGAAGAAAGGAAATTATACTATTTCTTTGAATTATTCTGGTAATCTTTCCAAAATTATATTCCCAGAAGTGAACATTGTAGGTGTAGTCCAACTTGTGAGGATAAATTTGTTATACTATTTCTTCTGCATGTGATACCTCAATCAATTCACCCTAAAGCTAATGTTATTTTCAATATATTCTGCTTTAGATAGTGCATGCATTTACTTAAACATATGTATTAAGTATATTTGATGTTTTTACATGTGAGGTATGCATGTTAAAGATTCAGGGCCTGCATTTACCAAATTAATTACCAAAATTTCACCACCTATTTTTGGGAAGTAAATGGTTTACTCAATATTATGTCAGTCTGCTCTGCTCCTACCACTGTGCTTATATTCCATCACAGTTAAGTTATATAATCACTCAGGCCTTACATTGTCTCAAAACCTCAACAATTTACACCTCCATCATTCCTGTGGTTACATTTCTGAATTTTTTATCATTCAGAATAATTCCACATCAGAAAAACATAATTTTGCTTTATAATATTCTACTCCCTCAACTCAATATCCTGTTTTTACAGTAATATTAGATTTCTATTCTCTATTTCTGTTCCCACAAGAACTCTTCTCTCTTAAGCAAGTTAGGGTCCCCCGTAATCTAGCAGGTGTCTCCTGGATTTATTCTCTTTATATCAATTTAAAATTTGATACATTACTTCAAACAATTTTTATCATAACCTTTAATTGATTTAATCTTTAACCTGTCTTCCCTGCATATCTTTAGTCAATTCAGTAATGTCTAGTCCTCTAGCTATACCTGGGCTGTCAAATACTTGGAGAAAATCATATAACTATGCAGGCTGTGACTACTGTGTTGTTGTATGTTCTTTACTTTCAACTGTTTCCTTGACACCATATCATACTGCTCCAGTTAGGCTGCCTAAGCCACCCCAAAACTTTGTAACTTAAATCACCAATTTTCATTTATTTTTACAGACCTCTGTGTTAGATGGATGTTGTTATTCAATGTTTTATATTCATGGGTTCAGGTTTGTTCCACAAGGTTTTCATCTTCTTTGGATGGAGAATCCTTCTCATAGCTATAAGGGAGCATCAAAGCAAGAAATCTGATAATATAAATAATTTACAGCCCACTGCTTGTATTACATCTAATAGCCTCTAGCCAAAGCAATTAGCATACTGCTAAGCTCAAAGAAAAGTGGAGTAGGGTCTACAAATTTAAATGGCAAAAGAGGGGGTATGAAAATTTGGTATTAATAATATAATATATCGTAATATCACTAAACAGAACATTACTACTATATTTTTAGTCCTTCTTTAGCTCCATTTATAACTCCCCTCAATAAATTAGCCTAAATTTGTATTTCTCTCTGCAAATTCCACATTTACCACGTTTTGGAAAGATCATTTACCTGCCTACTTTGTAGGGGGAAAAGTCTACTAGGTACAAATTTCCTCAATTTTCTGCCTTCCCACTCCCACATTTATACTTGCCTACATTTATTCACACACTTTTCTACATCTTTCCAATCTTAACAGGACAGAAAGAAAAGGTTATAATAGACAAATACAGTTTAAAGCTACTGTTAAAAATCTACTTTTAAAAAGCTACTTCTAAAAATCCTGGGTGTCTGAATTCTGCAAATTGTCACTCTCTGTTTCTCATGCCCTGTCTCTGCCTCATATATCTATCACCTAATAATATCACCTTCCTCTGACTTGTTTATACCTGGTGCAGTAAAGGAATCTGAGATCTGAAGGTATGTTACTTTAAAGCAATATATGGCAAATAAATTAGTTGGAGAATGCAATCCCAGATATTTGATCTCGCAAAACAATTGCTTTAAGAAACATAAAGGCAATTATGAGAAAGAAGAAAGTTTGCCTTATTTCCCAGAGGCCCATATCAAACTGTCAAGGTCTGTGGACACTTTGCAGGTTTTATCTTCCTTAACCTTCTGAAAGCGTTTCCTCTTTGACTGTGGGATGAGGCTTGCATTCTCTGTCATTGTAACATGCTCTTTTTCAAAATCATTTTTCTCTGCTTACTCCAGGAGTGTCTCTTTTAAGTGATCTTTAATTTTTGTGATGTAATCCATTATATCAGGTTTACAGCTACTGTTGGAAAAACTTATTTTTCTTAATTTGATATTCTAAGGCTATCTCATATCCAACCATAAGGCATCCGATTCTTCTCTTCTACACATTTTCCTTCATTTCCATACTTCCCTCCCATGAATTGTGAATGACTTTGATATTTATCCTTACTTCAATGGAATAGAAACATCCCCATGGTGAGGTAAGAAGTGCTGCAAAATATGATTTATTTGGCTACTGGTTCTCTAGGGGATTGTTCTACTACTGTGTTTTGGATTATTGTGAGTTATAATAACAATTTATCTGTGAAATAAGGCATCTCAGACCACAAAAGATTGACAGAACTGAAAAATGTCTGCCTTCCAAAGAATAAAACACACACACTCAAAAGCAATGCAAAATCCATGAGGAATTTCTATTGATTTATTTAGAAATTCCAGTCACCTTAGGGATAGACAACTTAAGTTGCTATTTTTGTTTTAAAAAGGAAATATTTCCCCAAGTAGATTCATATGTATCATTGTTTTAGAGGTTTTATAATTTTTTATGTATCTTCTGGAAAATCCCAACCCAGTTTTAAGCATTTCTATACATTGTTAATGCTGAGACTTTTGCACTTGTAATGATTAATTCAGTGTCACAAATCCATAAGGAGGGAAAATAAGGATTCAGTTGGTCCAGCAGCTAGCTGAAAGGGCAGAACTGGTCCAGAACTTAGAGTTAATGACTAGAGGATGAACTCTCACAAGGGGAAAAGGTATTGGAAGAACTCTGAGAGCTACAAGAACATGGTTTAAATCATAGAGTCTGTCTTTAGAATGAAGTTTTTTTTTTTTTTTCCCCCCTTTGGTATTTTCTCCTCTTCTCTGCTCTCCTTATAAACTATGGTCACATTTTTGCAAAAATCACTATAGGGGCAACAACAATAAAAATTAAAACAAAAGTAGGAAACACAACAAATGTTAAAAAAGAAAGAACATTGTGGGGCAATGGGTTAAGTCTCAGCCTATGAAGCTATCCACAGCCACTGCAGCACAAGTTTGATCCCTGGCCAGGGAGCTTCCCCCATGGCAAAGCAGACCTCTCCTGTCTCCCCCACTGCTCCCCTCAGTGTATTTCAGTAGAACTGCCTGTTCTGCGCCCTGATCTGTCTCTGGTGAATCCTCTCACCACCCCACACCTTTGGCCTGCACCCCAGTTCTTGTATGCATAAATAAATAAATCTTTTTTTTTTTAATACAGAACATTGTGGACATTGTCAGAGAAAGAAGGGTTAGTTCTATCTTTAAGTCAATCCTTATTCTCTGGCCTCGCCCAAATTTACTTCTGAACCCTGTGAAAACTTCAGATTTCTTTCTGTCTCATTTGGAATTAAAATTTATGTTCTTTACCTTAGGATACAGATTAAAACACTGTGTGACTTTTGGGAATCTACCCAAAGGACACGAAAACACTAATCCAAAAGGATACATGCACCTGTATGTTCATTGCGGCAGGCACTGTTCACAATAGCAAAGGTATGGAAGCAACCCAGATGTCCAAAAATAGATGATTAGATCAAGAAGATGTGGTACATATACACACTGGAATACTATTCAGCATTCAAAGAAGAGAAACACATGCAATTTGCAGCGACATGGATGGAATTAGAGGGGATCATACTCAGTGAAATAAGCCATAAAGAAAGAGAAAAATATCGAATGGTTTCACTAATAACAGGACTATAAGGAAACCAAATAGGAGAGAGATACTAAGCAGGTAGGGGGGTAGGGGGGGCAGGGGGAGGGGAGGATAAGGGCACAAAATGGAGTAGAAAAGGACACAAGGGACCATGGAGATGGATCACAGGTGAATTGGTGGTGGGCTACCCAAGGGGAATACAAAATGTAAAAGACATAAACAACAAGAAAAAAAAAAAAGAAAAAAAAAACGCTGTGTGAGAGACTAGGTTAACCACGGGTTGGTCAGATGCTTCACTGAGCTCTCTACATATTAAGTCTTGAATTGTACTCTCTTAATGCATCTGCTTTTTTCTTACCCATCTCAGTCCTAGTCAGTAACTAAGAGAAGGGACAGTGGTGAAGGCAGGAGAAGAGAATTTGGAGAAGAGAGCAATGAGTTCTGTTCTTTCTCAACAAGATAAAACATCTGGAACACTTCATTTTGATGCTAGTACTTTTACCATTCTCACAGCAAATCTGCTTCTAGAACTCTCTCCACCATCATTCTTCCCTTCCCCAAAACAGATTATGCTCTTAATCTGAAGTCTCCTAGTTTGGATTGGCCATGCCTTTCCAAAATCATAGACATTTTCTTTTTCAATATCAGGAAAAATGAGAGGGGGGGGAGAAGGGGAGGGGGAGGGAACGAGAGAGAGAGAGAGAGAGAGAGAGAGAGAGAGAGAGAGAGAGAGAGAGAGAGAGAGAGAGATTGATTTGTGTGTATTTCTTTTTATTTTTTAAAGATTTATTTTATTTATACATACAAGCTGGGGTACAGGCCAGAGGTGTGGGGCGGCTAGCGGGTTCACCAGAGACAGAGCGGGTAGCAGAACAGGCAGATCAGAACTACACTGCTGAGGGGAGCAGCGGGTGAGGCAGGAGAGGTCTGCCGCGCCATGTGGGATTCTCCCTGGCCGGGCGTCGAACTCGCATCACCGCTGCCGACAGCTCCACAGCGCGGCGCTTAACCGCTGCACCACCGGGGAGGCCTGTGTGTATTTCTTTTAGGGACATAGGTTCCTGCTCTAACGCTGACGGCTGTTTCTTAGACTTGAATCCCCTTTTGCTGTAAACCTTGTCATGAGTAAGATGTGTGCATAGCCAAAGTTAGTCAGTACTCTCCACAAGTGGATTGCTAACTGCCACCATTTTTCTGGGCTCTGTTTTAAAACCTGTAGTGGACAAAAGGACCCAAGAGTATATGGACATGATTTGAGGAAAGAAAACTAATTCATGAATTAGAGAGATATGGCAACATATAGCAGGAGAATAATATAGAGTCCAAATGAGCTTTGAATATGACTGCAGCTTTCATGTTCCCTTTAATCCCTCCTATTAGTAGTAGCCAGTTTTAAAATTATTTCTCTTTTTAATCTGTGTTTTTCTCAGCAACTCTTTATCATCTCAAAGGATGTTTTTAATTTAGTTACAGAGAATCCATAAAACTTAGATATAATTCCCTCTGCCTAGAATTTCTTGGGCACTTCCTGGGTCATGACTTTTTCTTATAATAACTATAATTTCCAGAGATCTATTCAAAATTTTCCTGTCCCTTTATCCAGTCTCTCTTAAAAGGCCTAAAGAGCAAATGACTTAGAACATACCCATCTCTCCTGTCACCATCTGACTCCAAACCTCTACCACATCAATAGACTCTCTACTTAGATAATCCAAAAGGTTGGCTACTTCCAGAAGGACAGTAAAGGATAATAAGTGTAAAGGTTGACATTTCTACATCTCCCTGATTGCCTTCCCTTATTCCTTAGAGACAAGAAATGACAGTCTCTGACAGGAAAACTTTATCTGACAATAAGATTGAGTGTTTCTTTTAAGAAATACCAGTATACTGTTATCAGAGAAATGGGACTAGAAGGCTGAGAAGAAAAATAAATGAAATCTCTAGGGAAAGTACCTTCAGAGTTAACCCTCACAAAAAAGATCCTCTGTGGACACTTTCAACTTCTGATCTGGAGTTTTCTCCTCAGAAGCCCTTCTCCTTTTCCTCTCAGGTGGCAACTTTATTCTCTCAAGACAAACGACTCCTTTAATAGGAAAGGCTTTTTATTTTTTTTTTTTGGCTTCTTTCTATTTTCTAGAAAAGTTGTGTTTTGGGTTTCATCTAGATGAATATTAATACTTGCCTTTTACCAGACTAACAGCCTCAGAAGAATAGAGGGTTATTATCTACTTGGGCTTCACAGTCCTAGGTAAGGAGGTCAACCACTTAGAATTATATGCAGGTGACGTAGATATGTTCATCTCTGTCATGAGCATATCATATAAAGAAAATTGTCATTGAAGACAATATGGTCTAGTTCTACATATGAAGGTCTTATGTTCTACTGCTTGTAATTAGGACCATATGGATGTTTCTTACCCCACCTAAGACTTCAGGGCATTACTAAAAACTGGATTAAACCATAAAAACTGTCATTAGGATTAAACTATTGGATTAAACTATTTTCATTCTGATCATCCTCTTACATAATACAGAAAGGTTAGATACCACTGGTCAACAAATTTTTACAAAAGTCATATTACTGAAATAAAATTAGTCATTTCCTATAAATTTGTATTGCTCAACATGAATATGACAGTCAAATTCTAATTTTGGCTCTAAGTTTTTGTAATCTGCAATAAATTGATGTTTACATCATGAAATGCATGCCAATCACAGGTAAACACATTTTTACAAAAGTCATGCTACTGAAATAAAATTATTCATTTCCTATCAATTTGTATCTGCTCAACACGAATATGACAATAAAATTCTAATTCTGGCTCTAGTATTTTTTGTAATCTGCAATAAATGGATGTTTATATCATGAAATGCATGCCAA
The DNA here is from genome assembly GCA_004024925.1 of Scalopus aquaticus. Taxonomy (NCBI): domain Eukaryota; kingdom Metazoa; phylum Chordata; class Mammalia; order Eulipotyphla; family Talpidae; genus Scalopus; species Scalopus aquaticus. The sequence goes on from PVIJ01000289.1 coordinate 297,210, forward strand.
TAGTAATAGGCTATGGTTAATACCTGTAAAAAATCAAGTAATAGACTTCTTCTTAGATTTCTTCGCTTGTCTCTTGGATAGCTCTTCAGGAACATCTCTGGAGAGTGTCTAGCAGTAGTCATCATTGTAATGGGTTATTTTCCCTGGTATCTTTGTTCCATTGATGTGATATCTTGATGAAAACATTCGCCATGTTCATCACTAACCATACCATAGTTTTCAGGGAAGAAACCCAGATGGGCATGAAGGAAGTGGATCTTTAGAGACATATTGCAGCCAAGTTTCTGATACTGCATCAGTATGTCTTCTACTAGTTCCTTGTAGTTTTCTGCCCTAACAGTCCCAAGAAAGTTTGTAGACACTAGGTGAAAAGCATTCCATGCTTGTTACGCATCACCCTGCAGCAAGTTGTTGAACCGGTCATCTCAATGCAGACAGAATGTTTGGGTAGACACTTCTTGATTTCTTTTGCTTTGTTATTCTGCCAGAAAGAAGAGGAACCAAGCAGAAGTAACAGCCTATATTTATGTGGTTGCTTGGCTCTCTCCACAACATGGGGACTGCAAAAGGCACTGATGGTCTTTTGTCACTGAACCACTGTGAAAGCTGTGTTATACATGTCGCACAGCATAGATGCAGGGCCCAAGGCTCATCTTGGTCACCAGCCTTGCATCTGAAGGAAAGATGATAAATCTTCCTCACTGGAGAAGTGATACTTTTCTTCTGGTTGGCAAATGTCACTTCCCCAAATAGAGCAGAAATTGTCCACGCTATTAACACACTTTTGAGGCATTACTGTTCTGTATTGTGCCGAAATGGATAAAATAATAACAGTTCTATGGAACAGTAGCTTAAACTGTCTCACACACAGTCTGAAATATTTTCAATGCTCAACCTTTCCGACAGGGCTTTATCTAGTGCGCTGCTGATGATGTCAGCTTACTTTAGCAGCCACCTGGCAGTAGTATTGCATTGCATCAGAAAATAATGCAATCAACTCTGGATGATGTGTACATGATGGTATTATGCAATGCAATGCAGTATTACATAATTCTAGGCTGATTTAGGATGTTGTTGCAGTCCTACTGGATAGATTTACATGGTGAAACATATAAAGTGAATTATATGAAATATCTTCAAAATGAAAGCTAATTAAAAAATATCAGGGTTATATTCATGTTCAGCACACCAAGACACTACAGATTAGGGCCTTTTTAAATCAGTAAGGATCTCACTGTTGACCAGTGTAATCTATTTACATAATTGTTTCCTTTCCTGCTTGTCTTTGACCCTCATGAAATCAGGGATTATTTTCATTTTATTTGCAACCCTGAGTATAGACAATGCCTGGCAAGACATAAGTGCTCAATAAATAAATATTTGTTGAATAAATAAATGTTAATCTTAGGTCAGAGAGACAAAAGCTAATTCTGAGTTCAAGTAATCCAACCAGCTCACCATGGCTTGAGGGTGTTCACAAGGGATGGTGGCCAGTATCTGTAAGAATAAACTATATTTGAGGAGCACATACACTTGCCTAAAGGGCGAGTTTTGTGGTTTTGGCACAAAGCTGGTTAAGGATTAGAACTCTGGTTGTTCTCTCTATCTGAAAGGGACCCATCATAACTAACAACTTGGCACATTTGAGCTGTTTTAAAGGATTTAAAATGGAAAAGGAGGGGGCCTCTTTGGTGGCACAAGGGGTTGTTTCAGCATAATCAAGCTACTGGCAATCACTACAGCACGGATTCCATCCTGGCCAGAAAGTTAACCCACATGGCGTAGCAGACCCCTCCTCTCTGGCCCACTGCTCCCCTCAGCAGTGTATTTCAGTCAATCCACTTGTTCTGCTCCCCACTCTATCTCTGGTGAATCCTTTCACCCCTTCCCCCACACTTCTGGCCATACCCCAGTTCTTGTATGCATAACTAAATAAAATAAATCTTTAAAAAAAATGGAATAGGAGAGTCAGCAATTAAGTTAGCCATCACCCGTGCTTATGATCAGGCAACACAGAAATCTCACCAGTTCCCTTCTATTACCTTTATTCCAACACTTTTTTAACACTGACTTCCTGTATGCGGCTTCCTCCCTATTTCTTCATTTCTAGTTTCTGCCTCACTGCCCAAAACTTTCAGATTCTTCAGTAGCAATTTATTTTCTTTAATCCTGGTTTTTCCACTAGATGATAGTGGCTCTATGCTTTATTGCCCATGGACCGATCTTATTCCTCTCCCACATATCAAACCCCTATTTGCCCTGAAGGGTGTTCAGAATTCATTACCGTTGTTCAGAATCTATTAACTGGATTCACGGTTTTTAGGGATACTCACTTGTTCCTGCCTTGGGGCCATGGGTTGAAATGCAATTCAAGTGTGGATGGAAAAAAAGTTAAAAACAAAAATAACTTTAGAGCTAAGCCTATCAGGTTCCTCCTGTGCTACTAGGGTCGCTGCTTCCATCACTGCATCCTGGATAGAAATTGGAGAGGGGATGCACATTTGCAGGAGACACTACAGTCTCAGTTGGGGTCAAGACAGGGTAGTGAGGATCCTTGACACTGATTTTTCTCATTTGTTCTGTTTCGTTTTGTGGTGGTGGACTGAATGGTAGATAATTTCTTACCTCTCACAGGGCGGCTTTCTGCACAAAGGTACCCCAAGACTTCTGTGGTGGTAAATACTATGAATGGATATCCAAGCCCAGAGACAAGTTATTGCTATCACAGGCCCGTCACAAGGGATGTGACAAGGGGAAATATGAAATGATATGATGCTGCACATAGGTTTGTTGGCAAGAGACTAGGATGTTATACTAGATTTATGCAAATGCTTAGTTAAACAAGATTGCAGGACATCCTAAACAGGTTTTTTTTTAAATTTATTTATGCATACAAGAACTGGGATATAGGCCAGAGGTGTGGGGGCTGAAAGGACTCACCAGAGACAGAGTGGGGAACAGAATAGGCGGATCTACTGAAATACACTGCTGAGGGGAGCAGTGGGCGAGACAGGGGCGGTCTGCTGCGCCACGTGGGAAGCTCCCTGGCTGGGAATCTAACTCACGATGCAGTGACTGGTGACAGCTCAATAGTGCTGAGACTTAACCCCTTGTGCCACCATGGAGGCCCATATCCTAAACATGTAAGGAAACTAAGAAGTAGTTTGAAGAAAGCATTGAAAGTTTGACTCTACCACTGAGGAAAATGGAAGTTGGAAATACCCAGACAAGCAAAAATAGGATTTTCAAGAAATATCAGGATTTAGGTGAAGATTTTAATGCCAAGAATTTAAATCATTTTAAATCATTTCTTGTTGAAATGATATTCAAACATATATGAATATCAATGGTAGTGATAAGAACTATAAAATAAAGTAGAACAGTGACTGGAATGGTCACTAGTTATATAAAGAATGGGGTATGGCATGAAATTTGGAGGTACAGGCAGAATGACAGTTGAGTGCTATACCATGGGTTATGAGATGGGTGGAGAAGAAAGTAAAACCTGTAGGTTATGATACATTCCATGCCTGGTCTCTAACGTTTATTCATAACTTTCGTGTTTATTCTTCTGGTTCATATTTCTGAATATTTTCTGAAATCTGCTATGATCCTTAATCCTCATCTACTTAATGTGTGTGTGTCCCATAGCACATATGTAGTGAGCATGAAAATAATTTGTCCAAAGTATATGATTTCTTTTTACTGGTAATAGAAATATATCGTATAAAATATTTTATACCTAAAGCCTATACAAAAAAGGCAAAGCATATGAATATAATGACATTATAACAACCTTTAAAATACATTGTTGACAGCAGAAAAATTCACTTTTTAAAAAATTTCTAACTTCTGTTGTGGCAAAGAAATAGATGATAATTGTTTCTACATGATTTTTTCAAAGGAAATGTTTTCATTTATCTCTGTGACAAAAAAAAAATCTCTCTGCAGCCTGTCTTCTATCATGTAATATAAGTAAGTAATAATTTGGTGTTTTTCTTTCTTTCTCCATCTATATATTTATATTGCATATATTTGTAACATTCATCTTTTCAGGGATATAATTTTCTTGTTTGTTTAAAAATCTTAGTCTCTCTCATTCTCTTTCTCACTCTCTCTCTCTCTTTTTTTTCTTTGCTGTGAGAGGTACTAAATCTGCATCCATAAAAAAAGTAAACAATGTTGGGAAGCAACTTCCTAATGTTAAATAATAGGAGAGGCCTATTTTGATGCTAAAAAACAAGTCAAAATTGTTAATTTATCTTTCCTTTAAAGAACATCTTTAATGAGCAATAAAAATTGCTTTGTATCCAAACAATGTTTATGAAATATGAACTTTACACAAGTAAGTTGCCACAGGTACATCCATCATGCTAATGTAATATGACCAAAGGTGACATTTTTCTCGAAAAAAAAAATAGCATTAAGAATTTCTTTTTCTTTCCCTTTGCTAGAATTAGCAGTCAACCAACTGAGAACTAATGAACGGGAATACTAATGTATGCACCATAAAAATCAACCTTTGGAAATTTGTTCATGCCAGGTTATAAGCCAAACACCATGTCCTGATAATTTTACGACTGTTAATAACAGCCCATAGTTAGGCATACCATGATAAACTTGATTAATTTTCATGCTTCAAAGCAAAAATTGATTTATTAAGGTGGAAGAAGAAATTATTTTCCATCAACATGATTCATATTAACCTTTTGTTTTTTTCGTAATATAGCAGAGTGCTATATTGTACAAAACACGAAAGAAGTCACCATAAATAAAGAAAAAGTGAGTTTATCCCAAGTCTTTTCTTCACAGTGACCTCTGCAAGCAGAAACACATAGTTTGAGAATTGGAGCTCTAAAAATTTCTGGCTGAAGTATTTAGGACAACTGATTTAGAGTCAGATTTCCCCTTTTAAAATGTAGATAATACTAGTATCAATCTCATGTGGTTACTGTAAGAATGAAATGAGAAAAGGAAAGGAAAGTACTTAGTGCTGAACCTGGCACACAGGAGTCATTCATTAAGTGTTAGTAAAAAATTATAGTATCCTTAAATTATTATTAAAAGATGTCATAGAAATTTTTCTTATTTGGAAGATACTACAAATCTAAACATAATCAGCACATTAAAACAATATATTTAATTCTAATTTGTTTTCAGTTTTATTACTGATTTAGCTAATGGAAATTCAATTGCTTTTATTAACATTTTCCCATTTTTAGATCATAAAATTATTATTTCATCCATCTGGGATGGTTTGATAATATGTCTTACAAACTTCAATATTTGAAAATGTTACCATTATTTATTTAATAAATTTAAACATTGCATCTCATAACAGACTAATTGAAAAGCCAAATATTAGATTAAATTATAGAGACATTTTAGAATTTGCCCATTTTGTAACTGAATTGAAATAATCCCAACTAGTCCTTTTAGTGATGACACAAGGGAGTTATTTCTGTAACAACACGATTTTATTAGATAAAATTGAAGACTTATATTGGTAAATTATTTACAAAGTCTAACATACTTGGTATTAGTGACAGACAGGATCCTTTGAAATCCATTGCCTGGCCTAGTTTTTCAGATTGACCCTTGATCTCTACAGAAGCAATGTAAGGTACAATGCCCACAATCCTGGCCCCAGCATTCAGCTTTCTCAAATGGTAGTTTTGCCTAAGAAGTCTGTCCACTACCTTCTATTTTTCTCCTTTCCATGTCTGATTCTGTTTATGTTATTCTTTAGTATTCAATTAACATGTCATTTTCAAAGTGAAAACTTCATGGACAGTCTTTCTTCTGCATCACTTCTCCCCAGGCAAACCTACCATTAGTATGTTAAATATGTTAAACAAATCTTTACCGTTTTTTACTTTTTTTTGCTTGTTTGTTTCTCTTTGCAAGATGGTAAGATACTGAGGAGTAAAAATACGTTTTACTCACTCCAATACTCATTTTAGTGCTTGATACAAAGTAAAAACATAATGAACAACTGTTTCATGAACAAATGCATGAATGATTGAGATAAGAGATAAGAGATAAGAGATTGATGGGATTTTTGACACTTTAATTAGTTCAATTTGTATTTGATCAATTTCCCACAGCAATAAATGATACTTCAAATAAAGTGGATATTATTGTTTTCATAAAAAAGTACTCCTTAGCTAAAGTTAATATTTAAATCTAAGATTTTTAATATGAGGCTAGAGCTTAATATATTTTTATACACTAAAAAGTGTTTTATTTTTTAGTGAAAAACTAAAAATAAGTTAAAATAGGTGTTTTTATTACCCAATCAACTTCATAATATTTGCAAAGCTATTAAAAAGACAAATTTTAACCACAATCTATAGTTCCACCTAATCAAAACTAATTATTATTTCAGGTTTCCTTTCAGTTTTTGTCCATTTGGAGTCATGAATTTACATGGCTCTAATCATATTGTAGATGTATTTTCATTTTCTGATTTTCAGATTTGTTACATAGTTCACGAAATTATTCATTTGTCTTCTCATGATCATATTATCTTCATGAAATGCCTGTACAATATTATTTTGAATGGGTAGGATCCTTTTTTTCTCTTCCCCACATTACAGGCAGCGCTTCAGTGGATTTTTTTTGGCATTTTTCCTACACTCTTGGACCTCATCATCTAATATTATTTTTTAACATAATTATATGTGCTTACTATGTAAGTGAATGTCATTCCATCCTAAAATATCCTTTTAATTGGTGCAATCAGTCAACCAGAAGTCTGAACATGCTTTTTTTCTAGCCTTCTCTCTCCCTTACAAACTATTTGTTAACTTGCAGTGTGAACCTAAACCTCTTTTTGTGTGTGGGTAACATCCTTGGGTGAGTCATCTGGACTTTGGATGACAGTCTCCCCAACACTTTGAAGAATCATCTCAACCTGGGCAGGATCTACAGTTACGCTAATGGTGGCAGGTGAAGCGGGAGGTTCAGTCTGTTACATAGACCCCTTGGTGCCTGCCTCTCTAGCATTGGAAGGGCTGCAATATTTCTCTGTCTTCTCATAAATAAGGTCTCTGTGTGTTTACATGGCTGTTTATTCTGGTGGCAGATGTTTTACTTTGTCCACAATGAGGTAGAAGCAAAGAGGAAGAATATTCAGTGTAATTATAAGAGCTATCACAGAAAATAATTTGCTGACATATATGTGAATTTCGAGAGGTATCTCCTGTTTATTAGGAGGAAATGTACAAGGGAAACGGGGTGGTCCAGCTACAGTAGAAATCACATAACTATGGTTAGAGAGTGATTAGTATATTATAATCTAATTGCTCTATGAATTTTCAATTAATAATATGACACCCAACTGATAGTGTAACCATAGTACTTAGTTATAAATTTAATTTTATAAACTTGCATCACATTTAAGAAAATTTGGGTGGAAACCATTCATTTTTCCCCCATTCTAGGCCTACTGCCTTCTCTTCTTTGCTTTGGGAGAGTTAATCTATAGTGATTATATAAATTTTTGCTTTAGTTTGTAAATAGGTTTGTCTAATGGGAGCACAGTGGAAGTTGGTGGGGCAGAAAACAAACAAAAAAAAAGAGAAAAAGGGAAGTCTGGGTAATTTTTTCTCCAGATTTCTTCCCTATTGTGTTGTTTAGCCTCCCTCTGCATTTGTTTCTTGAAGACTAAGAGCCCTTTCACCATAATTCTAGGATCAAAAGGTGGTAACATAGTCCCAAGAGGGGCTATGACAGATCTTGCTTTCCTGACATCCTCTTTATATGTGTCCATTTAGCAAACCACCATGAATGGCCATAACTTAAATTTGAACCATCTGTTTTCTGAAGGAACCATAATCATTATAAAGACCAGTTAGACAGATTCGCTGTCCTATATTTATTTCTACTCTTAATACAAAATGTTTATATCGTGTTTATGTGTACCATGTAAAAGAATATCAAACACTGACTACTTATCACACCCATAGTCTATTTATCTATTGACCTGTGTATTAAAAAAAATCTCATGACTTTTTTGTTTTAGCTAACTTATGCCTTATTATTTTTATCTTTTTCTACAATACATCTTCTCTGTGTTCAGTGTATAGATTTTTAGAATAAGATTCTTCATTCCCAGAACATACTATGGTGTTTAAAACATATTAGAAACACAGCCATATTTATTAAGCATATGAATAAAAATATGAATGAATGAATGTGTGAATAAATACTTTTGATTAGTTATATGTAGTTTGTTGTCATAAATGTTTATAAAATGTATTTACCTCCAGTTTTGGCCTCTACTTTTGATTGTTGAAAGAGAAGCAACAAAAGTTAAATGAAACAATCCAGAAACACTTACTGCCTTGTCTGTGGAAGTACCCTACAATAATTAATCCTGCATGAAGAAGCTTGGGGACTATTAAACTGAGAGTCAATTAGACTGGAGATCACTGAGAAATAAATTACTCATTAGAAACTTGGACTGGGAAAAATTGAGTGGAAAGTAGTTGAATTTCATTGTCCTAACTGCCTTGTTAGGCAAACATTCTGGGAAGAAATTCTATGAAGAAAGACTTTGCTAAATCTCATAGGACACAGAGGGGTAGGTAGTGATATGATTTCTACTCTTCTGACCTACTTATATGATTACTGTATTAGAGATTTCCTATATTTCAAATCACACCTGCATTCTTGGACCAGACACTATTTGGTCATTGTACATTATTATTTTAGGGTTCTATAGAATCTAATTTGCTAGCATGAACTTAGAATTTTCAAATAAATCTACCTTAAATTTTTAATCTACAATATGTTTCCCCACTTTGTTATACTTTCTTCTCCATGTTTTGTCAGCAGCATTACAATATAATTGTAAAATATTACATTTTTTTGGACCTGGATCACTTCATATACATTACAGATCTTATATATAGATCTCTAGGCTTAATAAGACACATCTTCTGGCACCTTTTCTGTGGTACTTATAAAAACAATTTATTCTCTTTCATTGTGGATTTTCTTCCCTGGAGCCTACCATTTCTTAGTTTAATGACAATAACAGTGAAATAAAAAATTTTGGAATCATCTTTTATTTATCCTTTTCCTTGACCTTCCTCATCTAACATATCAGCAAATTAGTCATTGATAATAAATTGGTAATCTATCATCTAATCTATCACCAAAACATATCTAAAAATGCTTTAAATTCCCTCCAACTCCAGAGTCCTATAAATGTTACAATCATCCTGCTTGGGCTCCCGAAATAATCTCCTAGCTAGTTTCACTTTTCCATTCTTATCACCCTATAATCTCTTCCCACTATAAATAAAAGCATGTCATTTTCCTGCTTACAGAACTGTATTCTTGTTTACAATGTTGGCTGCATTTCCTTGATGCAATTATACTTCATGAAATTAAATCAGGCATGTGACTTTTTCTGGCCAACAAAATGTGGGTTAATAATAGGAATGGGTTCACTCTTGTGCAAAAGTTTTCTGAACCTGCCCATTGTATAGCTCTCAACATTCCCTTAACTCTGAATGATCTCACAGATGATCATTCGTTTGGTGGGAATAGGCCACCTGCAGAACATAAGCTTCATGGGACCATAGCAAAGGTAGCTATACTTTTCTGATGCTAACTTGCATAGGGGAACATCACCAGCATTTGGAAATGAGACATGTCTAGCTTTCATATGATGAAAAATAAAGAGGCAATATGAGATAGAATGATCTGTGGAGTTGTAGAAATTTAACCTAAGGTGTAAGGTGAAGTAAACTGAGGGAAAGAATGCTATTTCAGGGCCTCCCTGGTGGTGCAGTGGTTAAGCACTGTGCTGTGGAGCTATAGGGAGTGGGCGACACAAGTTCGATGCCTGGCAGGGGAGATTCCCACATGGTGCGGCAGACCTCTCCTGCCTCCTCCGCTGCTCCTCTCAGCAGTGTATTTCTGTCCATCTGCCTGTTCTGCTCCCCACTCTGTCTCTGGTGAACCCTCTTGCCATCCCACGCCTCTGGCTTGTACCCCAGCTTGTATGCATAAATAAATAAATCTTAAAAAAAAATAAAGTTGCTAGAAAAGTTATAAAGTAGACTTGAGACATGAAAGACTGAACTTGGAGTCTAGTGGTTGGTAACGTCTTTGAAAAAAAAAAAAAGAATGCAATTTCACACCTTAATTTCTTCCTATTGCCCAAATAACTTACTCCTCTTATTTTCTCAAATTCATCAGTTACGTCCCAGAGAAAGAAAGATGAGTAAACTTTATGAAAAAGTCTTATCTATTGTCACTTACATTTAAAAGACATGACTTATATAGTTTCCTTACTTACATTTTCATTAAGGGTCAAATAAACAATTGAGACTAAAAACTCATTAAGTTTGCCCAAGCAGAATAACTACAAATGCTAGACAGAATGAGACAAACGAGACACTAGATGATTTATGTGGACTGGACTGTTTTGGATTATGGTGAGGAATTTCAAGAAGAACCACTTATGTTACTGTAAATTATTGCGTATAAGTGATATTTCACTTTGTTTCATTTTGTTTTCAGTGCTATAATACAATGAGATTGTATTTGATATTTTTTTAGTTTTTCTATAACAGACTACTGTACTATTTATAGTGGAATTTTACATAGAAGAAAAATATACTGGCTACTTTTTTTAGAACCATAAAACAGAGACATTATGGTCAGGTCTCTATATAAAATAGTACCAGGTGGGAAAAATTAAACACAAATTAGTATTATTTCCAATTTTAATGACATCCTGCCTCCAGAGAAAATTTACATATAAGTAGAAGATACATATCAATTATAAAATCCCATCTACAGTTGCCTATCTCCCTCTTTACATATATGTATATCTCTGTGTGTATATACATATAATCTACATATGTGCAATTTATATAATACTAATACAATATTTTTGGTACATGTTTTTTGTTTTGCTGCACATAGTTGACAAATGGAATGAATCAAAATAGTTAAGCAGAACTTTGGACAGCCCCAAAAATGACATTTTTAAGAAGTCAAAGATGTCTATAAATTGTGAATTTTATGTTACAGAAAATGGCTGTAATTTAAGATATTATTTTAAAATCAAAACAGAATCACTCAAAATGGATCTTGAATCTTTCATTAAAAATACAGGCTCCACTTTTCCTTCAATTTATAAGTGATTTAAATCACGTTAGTGATTTGGTTTAAATTTTCATTATCAACATAGAGTAATCATTTTGTATGTGTTCTCTATGGTGATTTTTCATCTAGGGGCAATGTTATTAAAATGTTTATTGTCTTTGGCTCTTATGGCCAGAAAATATGAAAATGATATTAAAAAGAGGCTTCCAGATTTGCTTCTCCAAAGCTAGGAAAGTGGATGAGAAGTTTTCCTGGAGCTGCTGACTTGCCACTTAGATGTACATCTTGTCAGAAAAACATTTTCTGAAAGATGAAAGCAGGGATATAGCACTACGTTAACGGTCATGAGTGTGAGCTAGACTTTGCAGCCATAATTTGTTAGTGACAGCAATTAATTGCTTGAACATCATTTTCTTTAAGTGTTACTTATAAAAGACTCAGAAAAGACTATGGCTCACATAATATTACAGGGGAATTACAGACAAATAAGATATATAAAATTTTGACTACCAAACTTTGGGGAGGGAAGAATTAAGAACTTTCAAAAATTAGCAATGTAGTGTCGCAGATTCCACATGATTTAAGGACTGAAATATTAAAACAAACATACAAAGAGCCAAAATTATGATAATTCTTCCTGGTAGAGAAGGGGGTCATTTGTACTCCAGAAACTGTATGGATATACCTTTACCATTAACTCTCTTAGGAATTTGTGTAATTACTGAGAAATACGTGTAGAAAATATTAAAATCCCATACAAATACTTATAATTTATAGTAGTAAAAGAAGGTATTTTATCAGACTTCAATGACAGAACTGGTGCTTTCTTACCACTTAGAATATGCAGAATTTAAAAATATAAACAATAATGGTAAACGAACAAACCGACAAGCCTAAAAACTTGAAAAAAACTCAGGTATCCAGGAGTTGGGAAATGTAATATATTCATATAATGGAACATTATCTAACAATTTAAAAGGAACAGACTGGGCCTCCCTAGTGGCTAAGTCAGCACTATGAAGCTATCCATAGCCACAGCAGCACAAATTTGATCCCTGGCCAGGGAGCTTCTCCCATGGCAAAGCAGACCTCTCCTATCTCCCCTGCTGCTCCCCTCAGTGTATTTCAGTAGAACTGCCTGTTCTGCTCCCCACTCTGTCTCTGGTGAGTCCTCTCCCCCCGCCCCCTGTCCCCACACCCCTCCAGCCTACAACCCAGTTCTTGTATGCATAAATAAGTCTTCTTTTTTAAAAAAGGAACAGACAACTGATACATTCAACAATGGGGACAATTTTCAAAAATATTTTGTTAAGGTAAAGAACCAAAACCTAAGATTACATGTTCTATGGCTTTATTTCAATGTGATTTCCAGAAATAAAACTATACAGACAGTTATCAGATCACTGTTTTTTTTTGAACTGGGACATGGGAGTGAGTGTGGACTCTAATGCTGACATTAGGAAACCTTTTGGGGTGATGGCAATATTTGAAATATATATCACCAAAATAGTTGCAAAACTACATACTTTTATTAAAACAAACTGAAATGTGCATTTAAAATTGGTGGTTTTATGACATGTAAATTATTAAAATATTTAACTAAATCTGAACTGTCAGAGTTTGTGCTAGCTAACTCACACAGGAAGTCAGCAAGGCAGAAGGAATTTATTCCTGACATGATGCAGTGATAGCTTAGGAAGGAGTCTGGGGTCACTACAGTGTGTTTCCTTATTGTAGACTAATATACGCAGCAAGTTGAAGATCGAAATCTTGGCCAGTTAAAATTTTACACACACACAAAATGTACGACTATAAAGTTCATCACTGAGATTACTCAAGACCGTTTCTATCCTAACAGAGGCAAAGTACTAAGTTGGTAATAATATTCATAACAAAGAGCTATTCATCAGAAATACTATGAATAAAAGAAGCTAACAACCACATTGGCAAGCAAAAATAAAAGTCTAGATAAATATTAACAGATTACATAAATAAAAGAGATTCATCAATAGACTCATCACTGATAAGCTCAAATCATTCAAGATTGAATCTACTGAAATATATACAATTTATGAAGATTCTTTAGATGTTAGTACCAGCATTCTCACACAAAAACAGCAAACCTACTTGAAATTTGAAATATCACAAACAATAGAATACAGGTAGAAGAAACAGAATGCAGGCAGGGAGCATCATCTGACATTCAAAGATGAAATGTTATAGGGGAGTGTTTGTGATTTTTTGATATAGTTCTAGAGGTTAGAAGTTTAAGATCAATGAGCGAGTATGATTAGGTTCTGGCAAAGGATCTCCTTTGGGCTGGAAACTGCCATCTTCTCATTATATTTTCATTTCATAGAAATAGAAAATTCTCCAGGGACTCTTTTATAAGAACACTAATATCTTTCTGGAGAATTCTACCCACATGACTTAATTAGCATCCAAAGACACCACCTTAAATATTATTACATTGAGGATAGAATTATAATATATGAATTGGGGGGCACGAATTTAAAAGGAGATATGCACCTCTAGTTTACAACAGCATTATTCACAACAGACAAAAAATGGAAACCACTTGAATATCCATCAACACATGACTGGATGAAGAAGTTGTGATATACCCAATAGAATACACTCAACTATTTAAAAAAGATGAACGCTTACCTTTTACAGTAACATGGATGGAGCTTGAGGTGATAATGCTAAGTGAAGTAAGTCAGAAAGTGAGAGACAACTATTAGATGTTTTCACTCTAGAAGCAATATAAATAAACAACACTCTAGAAGCAATATAAATAGACAAAACAAACAAACAAAGAAAAAATAATACTTAAATTCTGAGAAAACATAGGTGTTTACCAGAGGGTGTGGGGGTGTGAGCAATAGAGGAGGTCAAATTGATTGATTGAATGGTACCAGAACTTTGGTGGTGAGTACAATGAGTTGTATCAAGGTGAGAGGTTGTAGTCTAAATGTATATAGTATTGTAAACCAATGGTGAATTAATCAAATTTTATTTAAAAAACAGTTTCAATTAATAAATGAATGATTCTCTTGAAACTGACTAGAGAGTCAATGCTTGTACACAAGGATTGTATTTCATTCTGATGGAAAATATTAACAGTTCTAGCAATAAAAACATAGAGGAAAATTACCTTCTCCTACTTAGCAAATCCAAGTATAAAACCATGGGAGAAAGTCAGAAGGTTTGTCTGTTTTTATGTGACTCTACAATGACCATGTTTACTTTTCATGTTAATATAAGCATCTGTGAAAAATTAAGACATGTCCTAGTCTCTACTACTCTGTATTTTCTCAGGGAGCTTATTATGAAGAAGAATCTAGTGTTAGCACAGAGTTCTCTGCACAGTGATAGGCTGAGAATCATGGAGTTTTATCTTTCAGTGGTCCCCTATGAGCAATTCCTCTATGCTAGAGGAGTCCCTCTGAAGACTCTAAGAGAACAGCTAAGGATATGACTTAATATTTCACGATTTTTCCTTCTAAAGTAAAACTAAGGGAATTTTATAGAATCTAACGGATTTAGCAGAGATAAAAATGGCTTTTTGTGCGAGAGTCAGAAAAAGTCACCGAAACAGTTGATAGAGCAAATATGGCAGTTGAAAACTACACCCCAAAGATATTTGATAATACAAGGATTCTCCTCAAGGTAGAAATCTCCAAAAAGTACAATGTAAAGCAGTTAAACTTGATAATGAAAGCAAAATTCCCAACAGGCTGACCTGACCAATGTTATAAAATGGATACAAGAATATAAAACACATAGTAATAAAAAGTTGCACATTCCTCTTCTATAAATGCCTGATATGGTTCCTTTGGTAAGGTGATATGGGGACCAGATAAAATGATAGATACTACAACATATTTTAAAATGCAAATGATGTACAAATATAACTTATTCACGGTAAGACTAATCAACACAATGGTTACTCCTATTTCTAGTCCTCTATGATGAAGATAGCAGAATGAAGAGTAATGTTAACCTAACATTAAGCCCAAGGAAGAAAGAAAATTAGGTATTGTGAAAAAACCACGAGTGCTGATATAAATCCACTACACACCTTTCACTTTCTCTCTCCTGCTGGCAACTTTCCAAATGCACCAGACATCAGTCAGTCATCAAATATCCCCAATGCCTTTCTCTGCCTGTAATTCAAGTCCTTTCTTCTGCTTATATTACACCACCCCATTCTCCCCCCCCCAATTTTATCCATTTAATTAATGTGATAAAAAGTTAATATTCATGAATATTCATGTAACATATAAATAAACACATATAAGATTGCAATTTAAGAATTTTAAACAATTGTTATTCAGAAAACGTAAGCCGTCATTTGCATTCTAAGTAGGTCACTCATAACCACTAATACAGCAAATAATTCTTACATTACTTAAATGGGATGATTATTTTTAATGGCTGGTTATTAAAATAGTTCTTTTGGAAAAAAAATTGTCTTAATGCTATATCTTGCTTCTCAGATAAACAATTCTATGTTATGTTGAAGAAATATACACAGATGGATATTTTAGTAGATCATAGTATTTGTCAAATTTACCCTGCATAATTCAGATTGCTGTTTTGTCCAAAAAAAGAAAAAAAAAAAACACAGGCATTTATTAATAGCAGGTAATTGAAATAGAACAGTTGATCTCAAAACATTTTTGTTAATGGTGGCTTTAAAGCAGGACAAAAAGGTCTAGAACAATCTATTTCCTATACTTGTTTTCCTAACTATTATTCTCTTTTTTTTCCAAAGGAAAAAGATCTAGGCAACCCCATTCTTCATATGGCTTGTTCTCAGTCTTATGTTAAAACACAAGGGCTTCTCTGACCAGGTTGCAGAAAGAAGACCTTCCTTGCCAGTCACTCCTAATTCTCTAAGTAAGTATCCACAGACCTTCTCTCTCCACTTAATAGTATTTATTATAAGTACCAAAGTTTTAGCTTTTTATTTTGTCTCCTCCATTATATTATAAAGTGTATTGTGAATATGTCGGTCAATGTAGAACTTTATATTCCCAGAAAAATACACAGTACCTCTCACATAGTAAATGTATCTAAATTTTTTATTAAGTAAATAAAAATAAGATTCCTTGGTATTTTTTTTTATAATTTTAAATAACCTATAGTATTTTATAATATAGAATTATCACCCTGTTCCTTTCTAACATCAAAGTTCTGAAATATATTGACTATGGCGGCAAGATTTCTATCCATTTATCTTTTAAGACATTTATTTTTAATGCTCACTTCACTATGTAAAAGAGCAGAGAACAATGATAAGTGGTAGGGAGGAATAAGGCATATGCAAAAATTTATATGCTGGAGAAAAGTGGTTATTTTGACACAGGTTAGGCAAGTTGACTAATATGAAAAATTGGACAAATTCTTTAGTTTGTATGGATTATATTACATTAATTAAATTAGATAATTTTAAAAATTATTTCGAATCTGAATGCTCTACCATCCCAAGAGACTATTAGAAAAACTAAGCAAAACAATTACTAATTTTGAATTTTATATCTAGGTTTGTATGTATTTCAAAGAAGAATGATTTAAAATGTTTATCTGTTTAAGAAAAATACGCTTGAAGTACATATCTTAGGTATTCTATAAACTTGAAATAGTGTTATAAAATTGCAACAAATATATAACATTAAAATAGCTAGTGATACACTAGAGAAAAATATGTGTCAATAAAAATCACATTGTGGCACACAAGTTAATACTACAATAAGATTATTTTAAAAGAGTAACAACTGTATTAAGATGTTTCATTTCTTTATTTTGTTCTCTTCTATTGTTTTGTTTGCCAATTCAAACCAAGGAAACACATTTAATGGGCTGATATGAAACAGATTTTATTAGTTCATTCCTCTGTAAGCATTCTCATGCATCATTAACATTATACACTGCAGAGAAATGCTTTCCTTAAGTTGTAGATATTTGGCTATAAATTCAAGACTATAGTAAATAATTGACTGTTGAATGAACACTTGTGGTATGTGCACTGATGAGTTAGGTGAAGTGCATAATTAGGATACACATTTCAGTATGGCTTTTGAAAGCACAAAACACAAAAAGGCTATTGGAATTTGAATGATTATAAGGAGTGGTAACATTTTATAGATGTTACAATGATAAATAATATTCATATTTTTATTTCAAATTTCATAAAGTAATATTTATATTAATAATTATGAATGTCCTATAGGTATATCAAGCAATATATAAAGTAAGGAAAATATAATGGGGTTTAATTATTAAGAATTTTCAACTACTGTAATAACTTTCAGAATAACAACATGTAACTGACCAAGTTGAATGAATTTCTCTACAAGAAATGTTGATAGTTCTTTGATGTGAGATAAAGAAAAGGGAGCCGAGAAAATATTGAATAAGAAAACAGAACCAGAAAACTAAGGACAAAATTGCAGTAGAAAGTCCTCATATATAGTCTAACTGGGTTAACCTCACCAATCACCCTTAATATAACTGGAATGCACTCACCAATCAAAAGAAGAGTGGCTGGATGGATAAAAAGGCAAAACCCAGCTCTTTGCTGCATACAAGAGACTCATATCTAAAAGTGTCTTATGAATCTTTTGCCAAAACTATTTCAGTAAAATTTTCTATTTTCTTCTAGATGATTTCTCATTCTAGTTTTTATGTTAAGTCTATAATTCATTTAAATTTTATCTTTATATATGATATACTTTCAATTGAGAACTTCTTTTTAAAAAATATATGGCTATTTCATTGTTTCGATGTCATTTTTAAAAGTGATTTTTCTCACCACTTAAATGGCCTTTCCAGTGTTTGTCTCCTCCTTGCCTTTCTTATTTTCCTCACAGCGATGTACTCATCAGTACTCAAGTGAAATTTCATACAGAACTCTCCTAAACTTGTCAGCTGTCTTGCTCAGCTGTCTTTCTCCAAGTAATTCTGTTATTTCTGATATTCTGACCAGCAAAATGAAGCTACCTGTTAAGCCTGAATTTTAACACCATTTTTTTTTTTAAATGAAGGACATTGCCAAGCCCTATTTAGGTCCCCTTTGCTTACACTGAACCCAAAATCTCTCCAGAAAGTAAACTGAGGTAGTGATGGGGCTCACTTAATTTTTTCTCTTAGGACTTGCTGTTCTGAACTGCCTCCTATCCAGTGTCTCACAATTATTGTTCCTCATATTTTGTCCACTCTTTTTAGATTAATGAGAAAGGGTCACTGTTAGTCCATACGGCAGGAAATAAAAGTGACCTAAAGAACCTAATTTATGATCAAATGGGATTTGTACCTAATTTGAAGGTGATGATTTGACATATTTAAACAGCCTTCAATTGATCACTTGTCATTATTTTTAACTTATGAGTCCGAATTGGTGTTATACTGGACACAATTTAAGATGCTTTCAGGATGATTCTATCTCTTACATGGCTCAAATCTGGCCAATGGGAAACATTCATGTTTCCTTTGAAGTCTTGACACTCAAGCGTCCCCCATTATGGAAATGAGGATTCCCTTGTTATATTACAGAACAGCCCTTTAGATTTCTTGACTCAAGTTGGAATTCAGCTCATTAAGATACTCATACATCTATCCCATTCTACTGCATAAAAATTTAGCTAGTTCTTAGAATGATGTCTCTGAACATCATTTTTCCAACTTTGAGATAAGAGGAAAACATTCCCATTAGTCCATGGGAGTATTTTGTACCTTGACAGTCTTTCAAAAATTTCCCTCTCAGCTTGTAAAAGCTCATCAAACTAGTTTTTCAGAATCTCCATTATAAAGAACTGCTTTTGGTACTGCACTTTGGAATTTTAAGAGAAGTTGGTGGATTTTTTTTGGAGATGTGGCTGAAACTGAGATGGAGTCGCATTTTAATATCCATTATACAACAAAAACATAAATGGAAGAGACAATTGTGTTTAAAGTTATTTTAAGCCTATGTCCAATTCAGAGATGCACAAGAAAGGATTTACTTCTCTACTTCTCTAACTCAGCAGCTACCACTTTAAAAAGTGACCATAAGACACAATTTCAGAAAATTTAAAATGTTAAAATTTATAGATTTAAGGAATGAGAAAATATGGCGTCTTCAATTTTTATTATACTATATAATTAGATAATACAGACTGAACAATCTCTAGTTTGGAATTTACTGAGGTTTTCTATATATTACATACCAATCATTTTTACACTGTGGCATATATAGTAAATGCCAATGACTTTATGCTACCTTAAGATTAACAGGGATGAGTAGTTCATCTACCTGCCCAGAGGATGAAAGAATCAATATTAAGACACATTTATAATCCATTTGAAGGATTAGCAAACCTCTTTTAACATGTGCTCAATTTCTCTAATATCCTGTATTGGAAATCTGCATAATTTAATACATATGTCTGAATTTTGTCATCCCAAGTATAATACATGTCGTAATATATATATTAACCATATATACAATATATAATTTATCTCATCTAGATGTTTGCCTATTTTATCCTTTAATGAAATATGTCTTAAATTCTTCAATAGTTATTGAGCATCAGAAAATTTATATATGTATATTGAACATATTTTGCTTTAGATACTTCAAAGCAATGCTATTTATTAACACAGATTGATGATTATTAGAATTTTCCTGCAAATCTTATCATTTGCAGGTTATGAACTCTAAGAGGGTAGCACTTGAAACAGATTTGGAAAATATCCCTTAGAGTTCTTGAACTTGGAACTGGAATAATGAGTAAATGGATGATATTTGAGTTCTCTAAAGAGGGCAGGGTGTGTTTTCGGTTATATTTTGGGATAGTAGCATTAAGTTATTTGGGGAATTATTTTGTTATTTTTATGATTAGTATATTAGTCTGCTAATTCTAGTAATAATATACCAAGATTGGGAGGCTTAAGAGAAAAAAAATAATTTTCTCACAGTTCTGGAGGCTGGAAGTTCAAGATCAAGGATTCCTGTAGTTCAGGTTCTCTTGAGGTGTCTCTCTTTGATTTGCAAATGACAGTCTTCTCACTGTGGTCTCATATGACCTTTCCCCTGTTGAGCACAACTCCCGTGTTTGTGCGTCCAAATTTCCTCTTCTTATAATGACACCACTCAATTTCTATAGCTTAATTTCTGAAAATGAAATTAGAACAGAATGCTTAAAATAAATTTCCAATTGAGGCATCATTATTTGTTGATATTTTAATCACTTTTTCATTATTTTACTTGAGTTATTTTTTATTCAAAATTCCCATAATGCTTACAAATAACCCAGGTTTTCTGTTAGCATTCCACTTGTTTTCTTTCTTTCCTTTTTTATTTATTGGGTAACATTGTATTATAACATTACATAAAAGTTTCAGGAGTTCATTTTTGGAACCAACATGTACATATACTACATTAAGTTCAGGGCCCATTCGTCTCTTGGTTTATATTCCTAAAGTATAGTCTGTAGTGTAGCAAACTATTTCAATCTTAAAAATATCTTAATTTCAGCCTTATTCAATGCAAAACACACAGCTGATCATAGGATTTTAATTTATGGTCATTTTTATATCATTACGTTTATATACATTTATAGTTTTCTGTATTTTTTTTTTTACCTTTATGAGGGGCCAGTTGGGAATGGCTGTGTAGTATAGCCAATGGGAGTGGTTGAGTTATAGCAGAAACTACAATGTCTAGATAAAGCCGTAACATTGAATTTCTTAACATATATGAGATACTCAGACCATCCTAAGGATACTTGGTCAAAGTGATCTAGATAGAAAATGAGGTCATGCAGAAAAGAGTTAACATAGTAAGTCTAAGACTGCTATGCTTAGAAAGACCAACTTGTAAAGTTATCATTGGTAATACAGGGACTGAAAAACAGTTCCATACATTAACAATAAAACTTTACCTAATTGATCAGGTGGCTCACTATGTATAAAATATTTGTACACATATATGGTTTTTTTAAAATCCTATTTTCCTCTGAGAATCTGGAACTCTGGTCCAGAGTTACCTATATCAGCAGTGTTTGATATAAACTTTTGGCACTGTTTCTAATTGGCTTTCCTAGACAGACACATTGCACACATGTTGCTGCATTTTTATTGCTGTTTAGGAATGTTCTGTCTGCAAGGTCCCTCTGGTGGTGCAAGGGGTTAAGTCTCAGCACTAGGAAGCTATCAGCAGCCACTGTAGCAAGAGTTTGATCCCCGGCCAGGGAGCTTCCACTTGGTGCAGTAGACATCTCCTGTCTTACCTGCTGCTCCCCTCAGCAGTATACTTCAGTAGAACTGCCTATTCTGCTCCCTACTCTGTCTCAGGTGAATCCTCTCACCTCCCTGCACCTCTGGCCTACACCCCAGCTCTTGTATGCATGAATAAATGCATCATTTTTTTTTAAAGAATATTCTGTCTTCAGTTGCTTATGAGAGGGAGAAAGCACAGGAGGTCTGCAGATAAACTGCTCCACACTTTGTCTATGATCCAGCAAGGTATCCTTATTACAATAAACCATGAGTATGAGCACAACTACATGCTGAATTCCCTAAGTCTATCAGTATAATAATGACAATTCTTTACTTCTTACACAAGTAAGTAGATGTTTTCTAATTTTTGATGAGGGCAATGCCTTTTATCTAATGAATTTATTGGTGTCATAACATATGAAAATTTTCCAGCACTGAATAACTATAAATGAATTTTCTATTCCTTTTATTTATTTCCTGATACTCACAGCAAATCTATGAGATAAAATCAATGCAAAGTAAATGAAAATGAATTGTAGAGAAAAGTTCATGTGGCATACTTGGAATTTCAATGAAGCGTTATAGGTTAGAAAGTGAGTTTGGTGTAAAAAAAAACATTTTTCGTACTATTTTAAATTCCACTTAAATAAAAATACTCTTCAAAATAGAAGGCTTAGACTGATATAATGGAAATAGACATGGGAAATCTTATTTATTAAAATTAAGGATAAAAAGGAGATAGACGTATAATAGAATGATGCCTAATCCCAGACGGTCTCTTTCTACAGGGGGAAGGAAAATAAATATCAAGCAAACAAGCCGAAATCAACTCTTCTTTCTAAATTCAAGAGACTTTATCAGAATGAATAAGGCATGTCATGCCGTCAACAAAGCACCTTAGGGAGATCTCTTCTGAACTCTTTAGGGAAGACTGACAATTGGGGAGGTCTGTTCTCCAACAATTTTTTGAACTGATCGTTTTTCATGGATATCTTTCACTGATTTCCAAAGCCGCTGCCCCTGCTGGGAATACTCAAACTCTCAGAACCTGTGTGGTGATGGCTGACAGCTATGTGATGAGGTGCTTTTTCCTTTCCTTTCACCTGGATAAGAAAGAGCCATGTTAACCCAGGAATTCCCATCTACAGACTCTGCCTGGTGCTGGGAGTCTGCCATGCATTTTTCCAATGTGAAGATGACTGAGTAATTATGAACCTAAAATTACTAAAGTGAATGTCAAAGCAGAGTCTAAGAAAATGTGGAGAGTAAAACTTACAAATGTTTACCATGTCTGACCAATAAGTAACTCAAATTTATGACCACATAAATCACCCTGAACAAACCAACATCCTGACACCAGGGACTGGAGAGTCTGGAGATTGTAGGACCAACTCTTCTTGCAAAGACTGATGAATGCTATTTAGTAGTCTTTATCAAGCTCAAAAAGGGCAATCTATCACTGTGAACATAAAGGCCTTCCCTCTTTGTGCGTGGTATTCTTTCCTCTGGTATGTTGGAAATCTCCCCCTAAGTCCTTACTAGTCTTTTGGATCAGGCTCAAGACTGGCATGTGGCCCTATGCTTCAGGATCCTCAAAGTCCATCACATCAACTTCACTTTCACCTGATTTTTTTTTTTTTTTTGTGTATCTGAATATTCTTTTTTTTTTTTATAATATATTTTTATTGTTATTTATGTCTTTTACATTTTGCATTCCCCTTGGGTAGCCCACCACCAATTCACCCGTGATCCATCTCCATGGTCCCTGGTGTTCTTTTCTATTCCATTTTGTGCCCTTTCCCTTCCCTCCCTCCGGCTCCTTCCCTCCCCCCGCCCCCCCCACTGATTGTCTCTCTCCCACCCGGCCTCCCTATAGTCCTGTTATAAGTGAAACCATTCGATATTTTTCTCTTTCTTTCTGGCTTATTTCACTGAGTATGATCCCCTCTAATTCCATCCATGTTGCTGCAAATTGCATGTGTTTATCTTCTTTCCTAACAGACACCCTACCAACTGGGAAAAGATCTTTGCACACAATACATCTGATAAAGGACTGATAACAAAAATTTACAAAGAACTCACACAACTCAACAACAAAAAAGACAATAACCCAATCAAAAAATGGGCAGAAGAGCTCAAAAGGCACTTCTCCAAAGAAGAAAAGCAAATGGCCAACAGATACATGAAAAAATGCTCAACATCACTTATAATCAAGGAAATGCAAATCAAAACCACTATGAGATACCACCTCACACCTGTGAGGATGGCACACATTAAAAATGCAGGCAATAACA